>JAPSGF010000015.1:1226002-1328487 GCA_035772895.1 Perdix hodgsoniae
GGGGGGGGAACGCTCACTTACTGCTTGTCAGTGGGCTCCTGGAGGCAGCGTTTTTCCGGCCATCCCAAACTTTTCAGGTTTGACTTGGTCTCGGGAACTCTCTCTCCTATCTTTTTTTGATTTATTAGTCTCAATTTCAATTAGATCTTATTATATTGTGTTATTTTGCATTTCCAATATCATAGTTAGTAAAATAAGTTTTCCTCCTTAGATCGCTGCCGCTGTTTTCTTTTCCCATTCCCTTTTCCCCTTCCCTTTTTGGGCCAGCGGCCCTTTTGGGCCAGCTGCCCCCCTGTCACGGGCACAGGTAGATCTTGCTTAACCCGCGACACCCCCTACTTCTCAGGCTCTTCATAGTGCGATGTCTAACTGCCATGAAACCACAGCCTGGGCCACCTACTAGGGAAACAGTGGAGAACACTTGCATTTCTTGCTCATGTGACTTACTGCTAATGATCCCTTTATTTTTCTTTGCTGGCTACTCAAACTCTTCCACTCTTCTTCTTTATCAGGCACTTGCTGGGAGATGAAAACATCAGCTATTCTTGGAATGATTACTAACCCCTTTGATACACTACATGGGTATAAAGACACTTGTAGGAATGAAGTTGCAAAAGTCACATTCCCAGAAACCATTAAAAAATATGAAATAAACTGTTTTAATTTGGAACTACAAATCTCAATTAAATAAAGATATGGAAAAGTATCATTTTTGATACTTGTGAATTTGGAGACATGCTCACTGTGGGTAGGACAAGGCACTTCCAACAACTTTGTGCTTAAATACCAACTGCTCTTAACACTAAAGTATCTACTGTACTTCACAGCCATTAAAATTAGCCACAGAAAAATAGTTATAACATAGAATTAAAAATACAGATCAAGTTCATTATAAAATAACTGGGCAAGAAGCCTCCAACTTCTCGAGACTGAAGGTGGAAAGTCAGCAAGATGTTAACCATAAGGCTTTCTATAAACATTTATCATCATTTTTTCTGCCTATTAGTAGGGCTTGTCAGCCAGTTCAGGCTGCTATTATCACTGTCATCCACATCATATTCCACTGAGGGCAATTAACCACTACCTGCCCTAGGTTCCTAACTGCTCAGTGATCTTAAATAAAAGAGCCATGAGCTAAGTAAGCTTTAAACCCTATTCAGACATAAGAGCTGGCCTTATCAGTTTTAACACAGAACATTTCCTATCTTGCACTCCTTAAATTACCAGCCAAAAGTCACAGGTTAAGCTTCAGCTCACTCATTATAAACAGGAAGGTCTCAATACACAAAGGACTGTCCTTCCCTTCCTGGCAGGCAGCATCTTGTTCAGTGCTTTATGCTTCCTGTGGTCACTGCAAGAGCCCACAGACCAATGCCACCTTCATCCCACCAGCCACAACCACCTGCTGATGGTGACAACGGGAAGCCAGTACTGAGCTGCTGGGAGGCACCCAGCAACATTGGCACATCCTGCTTGCACCCAAGGAAAATGGATCTTGTCTGGTGCTGCTCAAACTGTGAACATCCTGCAGAGTGCCATACCATTCATGTGCAGGACTAGAGCTTATCCACTTACTTATTCTAGGTAAAAGCAAGCAGCGGATTGGGTTGTTTTTGTTTACTTCAAGTTTTCTTCTTTAATTATAACCCTACCATCACCAGCATCCAGTTAATCTGAGCCAGGCAGTAATTATGTAATATTAAAAAAAAAATCCAAAAACCTTAACTTTAAAATCTGGTCAATCACCACCCACCTCATGAGTACTACTTTTATTTCAACATGGCAGCTACTAGGATAAAGCAGACATGCCCCAAGGTAGCAACTTTATGATGCCATCTCTAACTAGCTGATTATCTTACTGTGTGACCAATACATCTAAATGGAAGTCCCTAATTTTGTTTCCACTTCAACAGTTTGTCTCAGCATATTAAGAGAAAGGAAGCAAAAAAGCATAGAATTGTAAGTATATGTATTAATTTCACTGTAAACCACGAGGACAAAAGGTAAGTGGCACTTAATGGATAGGTAATTCTCTAAATTTCTCTGAATGTACTAAAAATGTCTTATTTATGAAATAGAAATATTCCTAGAAAGCTAAAGGAGATCTTTAGGTATATAATTTGTTCCTTAAAAACTTGCACTTCTTGGTCCGTAATATGTTTGTTATTAAATGAACTATTTTTTTTGTCACTTTGATTCTCCTAATCAATAGAGCCTTTAAAAAGCTTTTACTCATGATGTCACGCTTGCAGACTGCTGAACAGCATACAAATAAGGGATAATACATTTTGCATGGTGTCAAGTCCTAACTTTCTTCCCCAGGCTCCATAGCAGTTGTCCAGCAGTTCATTTTACATGGACTGCATGTTGAAAACCATTGTATTAATTCAAAGACAGAAGACAGAGTGTTAAAGCTTGTGAAGAATTAACTATTCCATTGAACTTGAATATATCCAAATCACTCTTTCAGATTCCGATCTGAAATAGTATTTGGTAGATTATACGGTTTGTAAGCTATGTATATGACAGTATGCACACAAGACAATTTTGATGAGATTTTCTTCAGGAAATTTTCAATTTCATCTACTAAAACCATACTAAAACAATACTAAATCAAGCGGACACTAATGATTTTATGGAAAGGAAACCAATTTTCATCTTTTTTTTTTTTTTAAGCCTCATAGTTCTGAGATACTTAGTGACAACATACAACTTGGCAAGAAGAAAAAAAAATAGAGGGCAGAGAAAGAAGAGGTTGACCTCCTGCCCTGCAGGACCTAAGGCTTTGCTGCAGGCATGTACCACCAAGATCATCTAAATGGATGCATGAACATTAGGGTTGACTCATCTTTTTACCTCCCTCTCTGTTCTCTAATCATGATATGCCAGGTTTTGTTAGAGCACAAATTCTGTCTTTTCTAGGTAAAACTACTTCCAGCACCATAAGCTGCATCTTTACAATTTATACTATAATACAGTTAAGATGCTCAAAGAAGACTTGGGCACACAGTTTATTTCTTGAGCGTAACGCAATAAATGAAGGAGGGCAACTAAAGAAGTTACCTCTGTCCTGAAGTAAATTTGTGTATTTAACATTTTTTATAGTTTTTTTTCTTCTGTTTTGTACTTTCAGAACATGGAGTAAGCAGCCTTAAATAGTGTGAATTCTGCTTTCAACTACACAGCAAATAAAATGAACTGCATCTTGGTATTATCAGTGTAAAAAAAGATGTCCTCAAAATAGATTCCTGGTCTGCTCCAGGTGGTACGCAGGGGGCAGATCTGGGTAACCTACAATCAAGTCCTAACATTCACAGAATTTTTATTTATTGTTTTTTCTTATTGCTCTCAACATAGAATGTCAGAATGGATGTAGCTGAAGCAGTCCTGTAAATGATTTTGCTGAAAGGAAAGACGAAGGCAAGACCATTGTGGCAGTGGTACAGCAACTGACACCAGTTTTCAGCAGGATTGTTCTGTAGGATGCACAAGCCCCAAGGGCCAGTTTTGTCAGGAGATCAGCACCCAGCTGAGGCAGTGGGAGCCAGCATGACAGCACACTGAAAACTCATTCAGAGCAGCTCTGATGCTGAATGCTATCCAGCACCCATAGCTCTGACAAATTTCCAGGGCTTTGGGAGCATTCTGAATTAACATCAAGCTTACTGTCAAGCTCTTCCTCTCTCCTGCCTCCCTCCTATTTTATTACCAACAGTAATCCCATTCTGGGAATCCTAAATCATGTTATATGATTTTCTCTGTCCTATTAACAGTTTCCCTCTGTGGGAATAGCTGGCAAGTGCCAAATTTATTCTGTACAAATTGTTTTAAGAGAAGACTGATGTTCTTCAATCTTTCCTTAAATTGAACACTGTATCTTGCTGGTGAAAACTGCCTATCGGAAGCATTTGACTTGCCATACACCTACCCTGTGCAAAGAATGAGATTGATGCTCCACATTACAGAATAGATGTTCTGAACAGCTGGGAGCACAGCTCACAGCCACTTAGTGCATTTCTTCATTTTTAATATCTCTTCAGTTACCCTTTAACAAACTGCAGCCCAATTACCCTGGGGGGGGGGGGGGGGGGGGGAAGGGGGGGGCCCAGGTAACGGGCTGACCCATTCACACTGCCTCATCAATCACTATCAATATCCTTAGTCTGCACTAAAGATGTCTTGAAAGACTTGTGTGTGTATCTGTGAGGCAAGGAGAGCAGGATAGACACCCAGTCATTCTGCAGTGTTAACCATAAGAAATATCATTTACAAGGCAATGAATGAGCAGACAATCATAAGATGATTAGTAGTGTCTACTACAAATATTACTGACTAGACAACATGTGCAAGAAATACATTGCTTCCCTTTTTCTTCCTCTCTTCTCATTTCCCTGTCTTTTCTCACACATGTGCACTCACGTCTGTGCACACAGATTTCCTCCTGAAGCTTGCCAATTGCCACAGATTCATCTTTCTAAGTACATAATTCAATCCACTGAGCATTACACTGTAGTAATGCTGATGAGCTCTTAATTCTTCTATATTTATTGCAGCAAATTTATCACTGACCTTAATGAAACTTCCATTATGACAAAAACATCAGTGTCAAATCTCTTAAGAAGGTCTGGCATACAGTGGTTTAAAAGGTCAAGCTGTTTTCTTGTTTTGTTTTGTTTTTTTGTTGGTTTTTTTTTCCCTTTTTAAATGGGTCATTTAGAAAATAGGCACTAACATTTTAAAGATAAGATTACACACAGAAAAAAAAATCACTGACTCATCTGTTCAAGTGCTGACAGGTTAACACTTATTAACTAACGCTCAGAAAGAGCAACGGAAAATTATTTCGTTAAAGCTCTGCTTTCACATGCTGGCAGAAGTCATCCAGACCACATGGTCACACTGGGATGTTCAAGATGACCCAGCACCCCTGAGAGCATCACCCAGAAGCAGATGGATGAGGACATTGCATGGGTGCAGAGTAAGGTGCAGCAGGTCAACATTTGCCGGAAACCACAGGCAAAAGCCATTAGCAAAGGAGAGGTATGCCGATTCTTACATGTTACCTGGATTTTAGGGCCTTTCCTGTGCTTGTGCAGTGTAACCATTAGGAGAAGATCAGGTGCTTTTGGAATAAAGTATGTCTTCACTAGAAAGGTTACCCAACAACAGAAGGGTTTGAGTAGGCACAAGTGGCAAAATCTTACCACTTTATGTAAAAAAAAAAACCCCACACTACTAGCACATATCCTTTTCTAAGACACTCTCTAGAGGAAACACTGCCAAGAACAAAGGGCTAGAGCACTATTTCTTTTCCAAAATCTTGTTCAAAATTAGACTCAGGTCCCTCAGAACAAAGAGAGCCACAGCAGTTCTGCCTACTGCTGGTTGCAGTAGAAATCTCCAAGATTATAGATGCTCATTGTCTCAATAAAAACAAGTCTAGCCTTCACCCTTCCAGCCCCAGAGCTGTCTGAAATCAAAACATTCCTTTCAACAAATCAACCTGCAGCCTGAGTGAATTACGAGGGGGAGAAATCAACATTCATCTGCCTGTGGAACAATAATTATCCCTTGTACACTACTCCAGAAGCGATGCCATTATCAGAAACATCATGCCTGTAAAATAATACTTCTGGGAACGGTGCCAGACTACAGGTTCATAGCTTTTGCTTGGTTTGCAAAAATCCAAATCAAAGTAGGTTTTTGCTCTTCTGCTGCCTCCCCTAGCAGAAACCATGCCCCAGCATGCTGGGTCTGCAAACATGGGAGAAAGCACGTAGTAGTGCCTGTCTCTGAGGTCGCCTGTATGGCTGTTGAGGCACGGCATGCTGGTGGTGCATGGAAACAAGTTTCTTGCTAACAAGCAGCTGTTATAACTTTCTTCTGCCTACAGTGCTGCAGAGAAGGCTGCAAGTCTTATGTGCTGGCTGGGAAAACGTCACTGGGCAGGGTAAGGCTAAGAAACCAAGTGACAAACATGCAGTCTATCAGCTTCTGTCTACCTCCCGACACAAGAACCATGATAGTGAAATGAAGTAGTTAGTCTTCAATAGCTGCGCTGTGAAATTGGTATCCTGGCAAAGCACTGTGTCCTTTATCACACCCGCCTCCTTCCTCTGGGGCAGGCTTATCCAGCACCCAGCTGACATAGAGCAAGAAGGCCTGGGAGGCATTGCCAACACAGCAAAACATAGGAAAAAGATAACTAAGAAAAGTCATCCAACACAACCAATCAGGCACTTTTCTAGGTTCTGCTAGCTACTTGTGACATAAAACATTGGGAGGAAGCAATGCACTTCTATGAGAACCATGCTTATAATTTGGATTATTTGGAAGATAATCAGATTGCCACTGGTTTGAGCTCATTGAGCTCATTTCTGGCATACTGTAATTCTGAAACTAAGTTGTTGCATCAGCTGGTAAGTGACAAGTTCAGCGCTAATCTATAAAAATTACGGCCTCCTTACTGCTCAGCTCATTAAACTGACTCTGTCTCCTGGCCACCCATTCATCTTCATAATCATCCCCCATTCAGCCACTAACCTCTTCTGAGCATGCAGTTTACAGTACATCAGGAAAATAAAGTGGGCTGATATTTGCTTCTATACAACAGCGTCTTTTAATTTTTAGACACTTTAAGTACAAAGATAAATAAGATAATTTGATGTCACATTTTCATCTCAAACATTAGAAAAAACAAGATTGTATTCAGATTCTATTACAACATTACCTCATCTGCACGCAGGTTGCTTTATTTCTATTTTTGCAAGTATAGTTCCATCCATTGCTGTTGCATCACTGAAGTAACCGTGTCTGAAATAACACAAAAAACACACTTTTTTTGCATGGTACTTTCAGAGAAACAAGGGAAGAAGTGTGCGCAAGAAGATAAAATGATGAGTCAGGGTGGGTATTTGTGGAACAAGCCCACCAGATGGCCTTGGGGAGTGTGGCTACAGGGCCCAGACTCCTCAGCCTCTTTGCTGCTACTGCCACCAGGCTGCAGTCAACACCCTGGTGATATTTCACACAAAATTTCGCGCAATTAATCAGATTCTTTTTAGTATGGAACAGAACTGATCAAAGGATCATCAAGGAAAAGGGTACAATGTCAATCTGCTTATCCTTAGGCAGAGAGGACACTCAACCCCTCCTCAAAATAAGTCCAGCCTCTTTAAGGAGCAGGACAGCCACCTGAGTTGCTTTCTGCAGCCCACTTTGACTTCCAGCTCCCTGACAGCAACAGTGATGAGGAGGACACTTCTGAGGTTTAATCAGATTATTCAAGTTAGTTTCTTTTTTCTGCTCCTATTCAAAGGCTTTGGCCATCAAGTGTGATCTTGTCAGAAAACCAATAGTTAATTACCTACTCGTGCTCTGAACCTGTTCAATTCACTTTTTTCTTCTTTGAAATGTCTCTTATGTCTTTGATTAAGTCACTCCATGGGTTTCAAACAAACATTAGGCAGAATGCCTCTCTAAAACACATCCCATTCTTGCTTTATGTCCTTCGCATTGCCAAATAGGGAACAGTTTTCCCCACAGAGTCATCATCCCCACATCCTGCATGATGAGGACCATTAAAAGTAATGGGCCTTGTCCTGCTCTCAATCTCAGAGCCGGCATGTACCGAATGCAAACCACGTTCTAAGCTGTAAAATACATTGACTATTACAAACATTAACTGGCTTTGTCGCATGCTGAAATATAACAGAAGAATTGAAGCAAATGTTAGGAAACCTCAGGAATCAATACAATTGTCTGCAGCCTGGGATAACAGCTGGTGCCAACAGGAAACAAGTTAACCACCCACACCAGAGAAGAGAGCAACCCACTGGGCCAGGCTGGTGTCTGTGGCAGTGCTCAGCTCCCCGTGTGCTCAAACAGGTGAAATGTCGAAGGAGTGTATGAAGCGCACTCAATACTGCTTCAATACATACAGCTATAAAACATAAGGCAAAGAGCCTAAAAATATAAAGGGAGAGAAAAATTCAATTTTGAGAGAGATGCAGCAAAACTGATTGTAGTAAATTCATAGATTTTCCTCTACATACATGAGTGGGTTCACTCAGAAAAGCAGGCAACAGGGTTATTCCTGGAATGAAGTCACTTCAGAGATTGAGAGCATGCATGCTACAGGATCTTGAATCTGTCACAGCTTCTGCTTCCTACAAATAAAAATAAAGCATTCTATAACAGTCCCTACATTTCACGGTTGTGCTCACATTTAAAGACTACAAGATCTTCCCCTTAGATGGCAACTCATGGCAACTCATTCCCAATTTATATTTTGTCCTAAATTTACAAGAATACTTAGCATTGAAAGCAAATCAGCATTAAAGCCCTACACTGGTGGTTTCAATTACACTAAATCAGACAGAGTAAGAAAACCTGAAAATCTGTTAAATTCAAGTTTTAAAGATAAGAAGGATAATTGATTTTTCACAGAAGTAGTAGTTTTTAATTTAAAATTGGATACTTTTATGTAGTTATGAATTATTACTATGGTCAATAATTACTTTTAAATCACTTAGTACTGATATCTAGAAGGTTTTACAATCGATCTTAGGTTCATGAAGTCAGTCTTCAAAATGAAATTGAAGTAGAAGTTTTTTGAGTAGTAAAACATTTATTTTGTTGCTATGAGTCTCGTGAAGTCTTACCAGCAGTCTTAGAGTTCTTTGAATTTTTGTAAATATACTAAGCCTGCTTTTCTCTTTATAATAAGAGATTATAACAAAGATCATTTCTCTAACACAGTCGTGCTTCACAAAGATTTCCCATGGTGCATGGGGAACTTGATGCCACAGTGTCTCAGACCACAAAGACTTCAGGTGACAGGACCTGGCAGGACCACCCTGGACAGCTGAGGGGTTTGTGCCAGCCCATTCCCCTTCTACAGCCCAAATCGCTCCTGACTGTAAGTGAAGTCTTTCCCGAGTTCCACCTTTGGATAGGCATTGGGGTGAAAAGAAGAAAGAAGAGTTTCTTTCATCTGCCTTATTTTCAAAGACAGCAGTGTTACTTTTATATTAGAATTATTCAAGTCACAAGAGACAGATTCTTTTTCACACAAATTTAGGGTACTTCAAACTCCTACGAAACAGCAGTACTATGTGTGTGTAGAAAGACAGAATCAAAAACAAATTTCACCATAAAACCCAACTTATTTGGAAGGAGAATCCCTCACTATGATAGATTCTTACAGCCTTGAGCTTCTGGAAAGAAGCACTTTGGTAAGACATTCCATAGATCATCTTTGCTGAAGCTGAGTCTGCCCTACAGACCAGACCCCACCCAGCCCCAGGAGGAGCTGATTTGCTACCAGGGCTTTGTAAGCAGCACAGGCTGATGGAGGCCTTTGTGGGAATTCTTCAGTTGATGTCTAGTTATGCACTTATGTACAGAAGGGAAGTCATTACTTTGCATTCTCACTACAGTCCTTTTAACTATCTCATTCACTTGCATAAACATTTTAAATAATACAAGAATACAATTGGAATATTTTCCCCAGTTCTGCTACGAAGTAGTAACAGTGTAACAAACAACAAACACACCAAATGCGTGTTTTAAAGTGGTCCCTTCTTGAATATATACTAGCATAGACAACACAAAGACACCTGATTAGATAAAGAGAGTCTTGCTTTTTGTTTCCTTCAGCTAATACCAAGGGCATGTATAGTTTTGAATCTTGAGTTCCCACTACCAACTTCAAGGATCTTTGCAAATTTTGGAAGGTGAAACTCCTACATGGATGCTTCATTTTCCCCCCAATTCCTGTCCTATGCTGTAAAACTTCATTGAAAGTTTTACTCTCAGATTGAGTGTAGTTACTTTTGTAGCCAGCCTTAATTTTTGTGAAACCACATAAAGGCTCAAAAGTAGTAGAAGCTAATATAATAGCACTCAAAATAACGTTAGAGATGCTCATATTTTCTTTAGTTTTTCATACGTTGCAGGAGCTGCTGCTAATCTCTATACCTGCCTTTCAAAAGACATGAAAGGACACTATTTATATTCTGATATAGGTGTGTATTAAAAAAAATAAAAATGAATCCTCTGTACTACATAGAGCAAAGTTGAACCCTGTAAAGAGCTCATTTGATTCTGAATAAAGCAATCATGCTTACTAGCCAGAGGACTCCAGTTTACTGTTACAGGACAGGCAAACACTAAACAATTTCTTATGAAATACAGAAGGCTGTGTGTGTACATGCAGCCAGACCTTCTGCAAGTCTCACTTGAGAAAACACACAGTCAGTGCAGAGTGAGAGCATTAAACGCCATCTGTACTTCTAGCTTCTCCTCAGCATGGGCAGGAGAGAATAACTGAGTACACACATTGTGAAAATGAGACTTTGTGCTGTTTCATTAACTGTAAGTGACTGCAGAAAACAGAGTGGTTCCCCATCCACTCCCATCCCAGAGATCCCATCTCTAATTCTTAGTTACTGACAGTGGAAATTACCATGTAGAAAGATAATGTTTTTGTTCAGAGTTTCATTAAAAGACTCTAAAGGTAGAAAGTAGATAGCAGATAGTTAATTAAACAGGAAACTCTTCACACAGTTGTCATCCAGGGGAAACAAACTCTTGGCACAGATAGGTGCGACGACATGTCCACGCATGTAAACACAGAAGGTAATGGTGGTTTTCATTTTGCACTTTGAGTCATACAAGGCTGGAAATGCATGGAGTAAAATTAACACTATGATTCAGCCTTGTTGATGAGTGCAAGAAAAGCACTAAGAGAGGAAGGACTATCTTCTAGGACTAGAAATCCCCAACTACACAATTATACTGAATGCATTCACAGAATTGTAGGGCTCAGAAAGGACCTCTAGATATTACCAAGTGCAATCTCCCTGCTAAAGCAGATTCCCTACAGCAGACTGCACAGGTATGCATCCAAATGGGTCTTGAATATCTCCAGAGAAAGTCTCCAGAGAAAGACTCCACAACCTCTCTTGGACAGCCTGTAACTTCCAGTGCTGTGTCACTCTGACAGTTAAGAAGTTGTCCATTGTGTTACCCTTTATTCTATTGTTGTTCACCACTGAAGAGAGTTCATTTCCACCAACTTAACTCCCACAGTTAATATATTTAAAAATAGTTAAGAGAACCCCTCTCAGTCTTCTGTTCTCCAGACTGAATGGCTCCAAGTCTCTCAGTCTTCCTACAGGAGATGCTCCAGGCCCCTAATCATCTTTGCTACCCTTCACTGGACTCTTTTCAAAGAGATCCTGATTTTTTTCACATTGTTTTCTTGGATTTTTTTTTTTTTTTTTACAATTTTGCTTAACAACAAAACAAAAAGAAATAATGCCACCATAAAAATATGCAGTAATTTTCTTAATTGAGATAACACTGAAAGTTAACAAGAAGGCTTTTGAAAATAAATAAGCAGTAAATTAACATAATCCAAAAAGGGCTGTGTCAATGATCAACATGCTAGCGTGGAGTTTGATTTGAAAAATAATAAAAAAGTTTAGACAAAACTATTTTTATTTTTTCTTTCCCCCCCTCAATAAATGGAAAAAACAAGTATGTTTCCATCCTTCAGGCAGCCTCCTCCCTGCAGGATTGAAGCTCACCTCCTCATTTTGCAGAAGAGGCTATCAGCACCGGGTCACCATGCTACTCCACTCTGATTCAGTATTTACATTTTTCCTCCTCTTGAATCAGACTGTCACAAGTGAGTCCTCTAGCCATCAGATTGTACGATCATTTTTTGTTCCTCTAAATAATTCATTGCTCCTACAGCATGGAAGCCAATCATTAGGAAATAACTATTCTAGATCATGCTGCATCCACCCATTTCAATAGAGTTGCAATAGGTAGCAACCCAACCGCTGACCAACATAAGTAGACTTTTTTTCAAGGTACCTATGAAACCATAAAGAGGTGGTGGTGGGAATACACAAGTTGAAGAAATAATTTGCACCAAAAAGCATTTGCTGCTGTGTAATTATGCAAAACAGTGAAAATACCACTATTAAATAAACAAATGAAGCAATGCATACAAAACAGTTTGTCACAGATTGTTAAAGTTCAAAAAGGTACTGCAAATGAAATTTCTGTTGTGACTCTTCAGTACAATCCACCCAACACTGCCTGGATGTGCAGCCCTACAGTGTTTCTGATTGCTACATGTTATATTTTTACATCTGATTTAAATGACAAATCTGAAAAAAAAACGCTGCATAGAACAAAGTAAGAAAACATCTGAATCAGTCCAGCCCTATGAGGGCCAACCTACTGCAGAAAACAGGCTTCTCCCTGTAGACTTCAGCTGGCCACTTCCTTGGTCATGGACTGATGTGTAAAACCTTGATCCTAAACACAGAGGACCTGCCAGTTTGCCTCCTGCTTTCCTCTACTCCTCTTCAACCTTGACACAGATCAAAGAGGTTGCAGAACCTTCTCCTCCCTCTCCTTCAGTCCTAATAGCACCCGAACAAGTTTAGCAGCACTGGGATGTGGTCAGGAGTCCATCTGAACACATAACAGCAGAAGCACTCACAAAGCTCAAAGCAGCACCCCACTGTTTTGTAGAGGGTATTCCTACTATTATTTAAATTTGCAATAACAGTTGTCAACCTGTTCGGTAGCACTTCCATAACATTTATATTTTTCTGATCTTTAAAGAAGCATAGTGATGTTTTCCTAGTAGTATAAAATGTACAATTTTCCTAGCCTATTACCTAAGTGTTTGTTGAAATTTTTACACTAATAGCAAGAAGTTTTCATTCTGTCTCTCTCCTATTTTGTCAAAACAAACATTGTTTCTAGCTGAAATGTTAATAGCCATTTTTTTAAGAGTCTGTCAGGGCTTGGGGATTTTGTGCACAAATACTGAATACAAAGCTGCTCTTAATTCTACCATGGCTCTCTGTCACTCTTGCTCACAGAACAGCATTTGAAGCAGGGCAGATAAACTCAAGATGTGAGACAAAACAAGGGAGTCCAAGTATTTCCCAGCATGAGGCACTGCAAATCAACAGCCTGCAGGTCCTATGATACAAGTCTGTGTATAAAATCAAAGCTCTAGCTGGTACCATTCACCAGCACATTCCTCACATTTGTGGTGTATGTGCACTTAGTTTGGTATCTATGAAAAAAATAAATCCAAGTCTCCTGGAAGCTTGATATAAAAGTCACGGCTGGAGCACCAACTGATGAAATTCAGTAACAGCGTACCTATGAACAGTGTACCTATAGAGCAGGAATACATAAAAGACAACCAAAGCTGATTAACCTAGCCAACTATACCTCTGAAAATAAACTCAAATACCTCTCCACAAATCCCCTTCACCACCCAAAAGAAAGTAAGAACATAAGAACAATTTAAAAAATAAAATAAAATCTACACAGTAGTCCTGGCAGCATAAGAAAAAAGTCTGCATGGTCTGTGTTTCATTTACATGGGAGCCACTCAAGGAAAAAAAAAAAAGCACCACCACCAATAAAAAAAACACAAAACAACAAAACAATAAAACACACCAGAAAAACTCCCTGAACAAGAGAGCAAGAGATCTCAATTCAGAAACGTACGCTGATGGCAGAGGTCAATGATGAAATTAATGAGGATTCAGTGTTAAAAGCAAGAGCAAAGAAGTGCTTCCCTGTAGAGCTTGGTTTAGGCTTAAATATCACTGCACCTACAGTCATCTACCAGCACTCTTCACAGCATTACTCCTGGAATTGTAAGTCTGATACAGAAGTGACGATCTATGTCAAAGTTTATTTTTTATCTGAAATGTTTACCTCTGAACAAAATTTACATTCAGAAGAATGAATGGATTTTATATATACATATATATATATTCACTTTGATACATATACTATTTGCTACATTAATGGCTTAGAGCTGATTATGCCTACATTACTTCATGACCTAACAACATAAGTAGAAAAAAGATCACAAGCTCTATTATTTCACCTTTTTTAGAACTCATTTAAACGTACACTTTAAGTGTGTTTTCCCAACATACAAAGAAACTCTACCTCCAATGCTTTCTGGAGTTAAGCCACACCAATTATTATGTCACTTGTAGATGCTTAAACATATGCACTTGATATTTTCCTCAGATTCAACACTAAATCGTTCTGGAATTATCCTAGTTTTCATGGGAGAAATACACATAACAAGAGTAAAAAGATTTAAGCATGCCACAAGAAATCTCTTCCAGCAACCTGAAATGATCTAAGAGAAACAAAAACACCATTTGTTACAGCAGTTGGCTTTAGTCATAAGGCATAGCTGAAAAGGAAAGGAGTTCAGAGCCAGGTGTTTCATTTATTCCGCTAATAAGTCATCAATGAGAGTCTTATAGCCATAACTTTTACATCTACTAATCCCGAAATCTGTACCACAGACTTTATTGGAACTACAGCAAAGGCATTTCTGATTCCAAACATCTTCAGAAATGATGAGTTCTGATACCTTTATGCATTAACACTGATTTCATGCACTGCAAAATTAAAAGACCAAGGAGATGAACAGATCTTTTACTGTCAGTAACTGCAGTCCACATTCAAAACACATTCAATCATACATCTTCACCAAGCTGAAACTTAAGAGACCAACCACTACAAGAATTCAGAAAAAAACCATCTTTAAACAATATTTTTTGGCTGAAAATAACTAGCGTTATTTTTCTTAGAAAAGCATAGAATACTTTTACACTTCATGCATCCACTATACCTGATGGATAACTTAAATCATTTGAATCTATCCTAAAGATAAAGCCATTCTTGCATTCATAAGTTGTCAGAGGTGGTACAGTAACCACTACCTTCCCATGCCAACTCCCTTTGTGCAAGTTAAGATGCTCTGCGCTGAAGGATTCCTCACGCTTTGTTATGGCTTTGTTCTAATCAAGAATTTTTGCCTCAGGTCTTTTCTCCTTGTCTTAGAGGAATTACTGACCCAGCTAGGTTGAGAATTCTATTAAAATAAGCAGCAGAAGAATCAATAAAAACAATTTTTTTCCTTGAATTTTAAAATTGATTATGAAGAAATTAACTCACTTCACATTTGACACACATTAAATGACAATGAATCCCATGGTATCCTTATTAATTATCCTTATTTACTTATCATAGTAAGTCAATTTATCAGTTTGACACTGAAACAATCTTAATGAAAGACTGCTATGTTTTACTTCACAGAATGCTGCCAGGTCTTAAATACCTATGTACACTGACATGCATTTTAAGTACAGCTGTGTCTTACATTCATTTAACCAGCACTACATTGCGAGGATGGTTGTTCTTTACCCATTATGGGATTTTGCCATCAAAATTACCAGCAAGGATGGCTTTATCCCAGTTACTGCAACCACAGATGCCATACGTATTCTTGTGACTAATTTCTATTTTTTTTTCTTTTTTACTTTTTAATCACAGGGTAGTGACAGATGGCAGTAGGAAATTTAGTGCAATGAGTAGAGGGATGGCTACGAATAATGACAGAAAGATATAAAGCAACTTGCATATCAATATTTTGCCAGCTTTCTTGCAACCAAATTATAAAGGAAAATGTTTTGACTATAACCCCCAGCAACAGCTGAGACACTGTTTTCCCTTTTCTTCTGAGAATAAACTTGCATTGTTTCTCACTATTAAGAGGTGCTAAAGCTATACAACCTTTTTCTTTAGTGGCAGCCAGCAAAGCGAGGTTGCCAGCCTGTGTGGTCAGTCTCACTTAGAGCAAGTGATAAAAACATTCAGTGTTTCCCACTGTGATCACATCCCTGAAAAGTTTTTTTGTTTGTTTGTTTGTTTCTTTTTTTTTCTTCCTTTCCTGCCTTCCACTATCAACCCAGCAAGAACCATAAGCCTGCAGTTTGTATGGGATAAGGCAAACCCCCTCATCAGCACTAATTAGCCCAGCTGTCGGCTCTCGAGACCTATCACATAAATCCCTCACACTATGATTTTCCATGATTCACTCACTAGGCAATTACCATTTTCATACTTGGAACTAGCGAGCAAAACACGGGCCAAACACCACCACTAAAAGCATTCATTGAAGTGAGAATGAGCACGTCTCTACCTCAGCAGGCTTGCTGCAGCTCAGCAGACACAAGGTTTAAATGCAAAATTGCAGTTTGCAGAGTTAATTGAGCAACATCTACAGGCTGTATAAGTTGGTACTCAAATTGTACCCTGTCTCATTTAGCCTTTGGTGCACAAGGTCTTCTGTAAGTCCAGCCTTTCATCAGCCTTGCACACAGGTAAAGGTTTTGCATTAATTTAAGTGATGTTGTTTCCTCTAAAAAAAAAAAAAAACAACCCACAAATATGTGGTTGGTTCCCAAGTAATGTGTAGCAGTTGTGTGTGCTACCGAGGTACACATTTTACTTGTACCAGGCAGGTGTAGAAATACCAGTATAGTTCTGCCTAACCAGACATGGCACATGCTATACTTCTGCCAGCTTTATAATTTTATGATATATCTTTCAGGAAGTTTAAGTAGCTCACAAATTATATTTGATCCAGTATCTGATCAGGCTGCTAGAATAAAGTGACCACTAAAAAAAATACTGAGGTAGTATTGCCCCTTCTGGCTTTTAAAGTATTAAATAGAAGGGCAGACATGCAGACTCCAGTGCTTCCTCCTGTCCAGAAGTGGCAATTAGATTCTCTTCCTGTAGGATAACCTCGAAACTTGTTTCATGCTCATCTCCATAGCCAAAGCGGCCTCCATACTCCTGCCATTTACTTGGGATTATATATATATATACACACACATATATACACATATATATATTATGAGCCCCCATTTAAAATTGTGATACTTGGAGCTCAATGCTGCACCTCTTCTTTCGGCTAAAAGCAGAATCAGGCCCTAGGGTACCTATAACCTTCCCATTACATGCTTCTATTGGCCAGCTGTGAATACAAGTGGAGTTTCCAATGCATAATTTTTATTTTTTCAGTCACTAAGTAAGAAGAGTTATATTTTATCGTCTGATCATACCACAGATTCCCTTGAAGTCTATTCTACTATATCTGCTTGTATTAAACTCCAACTGATGTCAATAGGGGTGCTGTACTTTCAGAGAGCAGCATAACTTTGAAGAGATTTGCTGTGTTCAAAGAGGAAAATATTAACCCTTAACCACTTGCAATGCTTTGCTTCTACCAAAGCTGCTCTACATTTTATTCTTGTTTGCAAATACAAATCTGTATGTGTATACATATTTTAAAATGCTTCAGCAAAGTTAAAAAAGAACTCATGAGAGAAAATAATTGGAGAAAAAATATACTTCATTATATTACTTAATCATTTCCCCCCTCGTAGGTGCCCTGGGTGGTGATATTTTTACAGAATAATGTTCAAACCTAATTCACTCACCAAATGAGCCCAAGTTCAACTCCAAGTTGCTATGCTACTCACAGTCCTAACATTTATAAAATACAGGTCATTATTCAGACACCTGAAGTCAATGTTCAAAGCAATTTCAAGTTAGAAACTGCAGCATGGTTTATGATAGCAGAAAGAATGCTGATAAGTGGCATATTGTTTAAGCTGGTTTTAACAGAATGATAAGCCAGATCACACACTAATTTGCATCAATTATAATATGGAATATCAAAGAAATAGACATTGTGACCATTCCTCAGGCTCTCAAGGTTGTCTATAACACACAGAATATTAATATTAGATGGCAGAGGGCATTATCATCCAGAACAGTAGCAGACTATTTTAATTTCTCCCCTCTTTCCAGAAGGCTCATGCTCACCCCTTCTTTGAGCTGTCTGAAATGCATAGTAGCTCATAGCCTAATAAACCCTTACAAGTGAAGGATAAGCAGTTTATAAATTGTCCAAAAAAAATTTGACCTTGAGTGATCAATAAAGCTGCTTCCTCAAAATCATGTAATATTCCACCCTAACAATAATATAATGCATCTATAAATAAGGGCTTTGCCACCAAGCATAACACTATAAGCATTCACCTAGCTCTGGGAAAGGGGAACCATTTCTCAACAATGAACAAAAGTTCAGTGAGACATTTTGACAACATAGTTGGAGAAATAGCAAATTAAGATTTTGTATTGCTCATGCTATTGCCTGTAATTGCATCCAAAAATTTAAACTGGCTCACGAGGCTTCACATGAAGGGGGAGGAGATACCAAATATTAAAAATCACTAATCAATCTATGTGGAGTTTGAATTAATTAGAAACTAATCCTAGGTGGATTTAAAAAAAATACAAGGAAGACAGATCAACTATAAGTAAAATGAATAATAAAAAGCATTATGAAAATCAATCCCTTTTCCATAGAAGCTAGCCATCTTAATTCGTTTCCTGTACAAGTTTATTACAAATCTAATTTAAACTGCATAAATAACTGCTTAATCTTCCACAGGAATTCCCTATCTCATAGTTCCCTTTCTGCTCCTGTTGATCCTTTCATACATATAAGGCAGAACTCAGAGGAAAAATAGAAGAGGAAATACGAATGCCTGTTACACAGATGCAATCAATAAGCACTGTTCCATTTGAATCAGCTCTGAAGCATTCAGATTGAAATACCTAGACAACATCAAAGGCAAGAGTTCTACAGTCTTTAGGAAGATTGGGTTTTCAGGTCAGGTAGCTGGAGATTTGGTGGAAGTCAGTTTCGAGGACAAAACATAGGACATCAGATTCTTTAACGGTTACGTTACCCTTACATTTCAGTACACTAATCTAGAAATACTAAAAATACTTTGTAGCTGGGATGAGTGCTCAATGCAACATGGGGCAGAAGACAACAGGTCCCACTGGAAAGTGCTGCATGCCTTCTTGGAGGATACATAAGCTGCTGCCTCTGGGGTTGGGTCTGCAGCATGGGCACCCTACTGGTGGTATCAACCCTCCAGTAGCTTCTCCTTTTCAAAGCAGCATTTCCACCAAAACCTGCCCATTTTAACACAATGCCCCCACTGCCAAACCTTTTTCCTCCATGGTTTGGGCAGTATCATCATCATGCCTTCTCCTCATCTTGGTATACTGTTTTTTATTTTAAACAACCAACAAGTTAATTTCACAATAGGTTTGGCTAATTTTGCTTCTCATTGTTTCCACAAGGAATCTTTCTCATTTGGCTCACATTTACAGTACTAATACATAAATAGCGAGTGATGTTTTTTCCTAAGTAGATACGCTTTATCCACTTTCCCACAAATTGATCAAAGTGATGGCAATATCAATTTATTCCTCACTTCACCAGGGCAAAAACACACATTGCTACTCACACCAGCATTTCCTTTGACTCTTCAGAATCAAAAGAGACACGTACTAGAGATGCCAAAGTTTTAACACCATGCAAAATACTTTAAATCTGATTTATATATTTCTACGTATCAAAAGTCAAGACTGTACTGAAACCTGAGCTGTATTAATTCCCTCAGTCATGAGTGGGCATTACTTGACCAAAGACTTCAAAGAGACCAAAAGCAAAGCTTACGCCTTCTAAGAACCAGAACAGGGACAAAGTGTATGAGGGAAAGGAGTATTTGATAAGATCTCCATGGCTAAGGAAGGGAAGCTACAGCATTACTGGATCCAGAGTTGGTAATCTGCTGTTTGCAAGGGAGCATGGTGTGAGGATGGGATGCCCAACAGGGTACCAGCAGAAACCAGCTTGTACTGAGCTGGATCAATAGCAGTTGATCATCTTATACGCTTTTGTTGAATTACTTCTCACAATAACAAAGCAGATGTCAACATTAGAGAAATCCACCTCTTAAGCCTCAACTACTCTTCATTGCTGTTAATCTGGTGTGAAGTGTTTAGTGAATTACTGTTAAATTCATAACTGACATCAAAATTATATAAAATTACACAATTAGAAAGTTAATAGCATTGAATTAAGTCAGTTTTAAATTGCAAAATAAATACAGCAGGTAGGTAATAAACCTAAAGCAACAAGCCTCTGTTTTGCAACAGTGCTGAATCCAGACACTGAAGCAAATGGTTAAAAAAAGTAATGAAAGCACAAATAAGATCTCTCCCAGAGGAATAAAATTCATTTAACTGGATAAGGACACAAACGTCTATTTTGCTTCTAAGCACCAATTGGGGCTGCATTGTGCAGGGTAAAAATGAAAAGAAGTTGCTCATCACATGGTTCATTTTGTAATGCAGAATAGAGCTTCTGCTGTAGGTCTCACCCTCGTTTTGGAGACTCAGGTTTCTTCCCCTACTGAACTCCAACCCAGCACACAGTAAAGCTGCTAATAAGCTGTTATTCCTCCAGCTGTCACTATGCTCCAAAGTTAGGTGTGGTAGGGTAAACCAACAAAGACAGAGTAATCATTTCCTCAGTTATTTTCAGCACTGCTTCTTAAAACTGTGGCCAGCAATCCACTCACTCATGAAAGCATGGCCTCAGAAGGCTGGAAAAAAATTTTAGTAGTTAGTGGCATGTTCAGGCATCTCTTATTGAAGAAGCTAAACGGGGAAACAGTTGCACATCTCCAGTGTGCAAACCAATGCTTTCTTTTATTTTAAGGTGGCATACTTGTTTGGACTGTTTCTGTCACACAGGAAAGCAGCAAACCGATAGGGCAGACCACTGTTTGGGTCATTATTTTTAAGTGTATGTTCATCTTTTATTTTTAAGTTTCCTAGTAATTCAGCACAAAGCTGTAAACACCCTACAGACTTGGACCAGGCAGCTGCATATGTGGGCAATTAACATTTAGGATGTAGACAAGACAAATCAGATAATAATTAGCACATTTGTGAGGAATATAATCTGCAGCACAGTTATATTACAGGATGGCCATTTACCTCTCATCTTCTTGTTTTTAATGATTACGTTTTCCTTTTGATCTAGCACTATGGGTTGCAACAATTCTCCTCAAGTCTGGGGCTTTGACTAAACTCTAAATCACTGAGTCATTTTGACACCCTCTGAAAATAGTCGACCAGAGAAATTCGTCAGTGAAGAGCACAACAGCAAAATGGGTGGCCCTTGTGTCCTGTTGCCTAAAATTGGAGCCCCATTCTGAACAACCCTCTGAATTGCTGTTGATTGACTAGTCTGAGTTCAGTCTGTAACTACAATGTTCCTTTTTTGCTCACCATGTATGATGCAGTTCCTAAACCTTTGCACACGGATTTCATACTGAACTCATTAAGCTTGCAAAGTTTTAAGCCAAGAGAATACAGTGTCTTTTTTCATGAAACAGCTGTCTCTGACTGCACCTGATCAGTCCATTTACTGACCTTCCCTGAAATTTATTATCATTTAGGACAATGTGGAAAACAGCTTTTTTTGGTGCTAACAGTATTAAGAAAATAAATAAATTGAAATGATTGGAACCTAATGCAGAAAAAAAAATTCCTCACAAAAAAGCATTTTGTTAATCTGATAGTAAGAACTGTAAAGGGTCTCCCTCATGTTTTAACTATATATATTTTTTCTTTTTTGAAGGTGTAAAAGCAACTCCCTCTTCCTTTTGGGCTGTCAAAAATGAGTCATTCAGACAAAATGAGAAGCCATAGCACTGGAAGAACTATTCATTTGAATGACATATATCTGTCATTAATGGTGTAATTACACACCACAGTCGCCGATGTGCTTTTCCTTAAATATCATAAAGCTCATATTCTACTTGCATAAATAGTCTGCTTTCTTGTTTATAGCTTAGTTCCAGTTGCCAGTAAATAATCCCTGCTTCCCTTTCACCCTCTACAGAAACCATCTGCCAAACCACACAGGAGCAGGTAACACTGTTGAAACTGAACTCAGCATTTTATTTGCAGTGGCTTTATGTTCCACATAGATCTCTCTTAAAACGTTTGAAGCTTCAGTGAAGTAAAATTTCTTCTCCCACCAAAGGCTGAAACCTGAGTTGCTTAAATTAACGCAGGTTGAACAGCTAACTACCACGTCACCAAAGAGAAAACAACTAGAAAGACCCCAGCCATTTCCAGAGGCAAACTGCTTTACACTTGGACAGTAAATTGAATTGTCACATACCCCTTCTGAATAACAGGACAGAGAAAGAAAGGAGTTCATGGTTTTAGTTTATCGAGTGAACTGCTCAAATACATTCTACCTTCATTGTAAACACCACCAACAATGTTGCAAGTACTCGGGAGTGATTTCCAGTGTAAATTTTGTCTGTCACTACAAGGACTACAAGCCTGATCCTATTACCCTTCCTCCTTACACCACACTGCAGAAAATATTGACTATTTTGGTATTGCACCATGTTGTAGAGGGCTGACAGCACATGGCAGCTGAAGATCTCTCACAAAACAGCACATGATTAAGATATGGCAGAAAGACAGAAGAAAGCAGCTTTTTATTATCCCAGTATTAAATATATATATAAAACAGAGGGATCTAATTTAACTTGCAGTGCAGTGGTTGACAATTAAGAGTAATTTCAGACTTACATCTTCATTTATTCTGGCCCCTGCTCTGTAGAGAGAGCCTTATCGCTGTAAGACCTCTTCCCTGCTAAATCACATTATTTCTATTATTTAGGGAATTACAATATTTGTACAGTTTATACACATGTAATACAATGGGATTTGCATAATATGTAGGCATTAATGCTTTGATTAGCAGAAGAACCTGCACAACCTCTTAAGTATCAGTTTCTAGCTATTCTTTTAACCCAAGCATTTCCATGTCACATTCAAAGCTCCCAGAGCACAACCGAGGATATTTGTGGGGTTTTTTTTTGGTGTGTGTGATTTTCTTTAGTTTTTGTTGTTGTTGTTGTTGTTGTTGTTGTCGTCTTTTTCTCCCTAAATCTGAACTGCAATAGTTCTCACTGCTTGAGGCTTTGTCAGTCCCAGAAAATACTATGTGTGAAGATAAATTGATCTTCTCAACACACAGGAAACACCGTGCTCTTGTACACACTTGTGCAGAAAGACACACTGCCTCAGTGATTAACTGGGGAAGGAAATAAGTTAAGTGCTTGTTTTCCCTAAACACTGCACAAAACAATTTTACTTTTTAAAAATTAGTTAAAAGAACAAATCCTTTAAATCCTACTGCTTTAAAACTGAGTGAATTTGTCAATGAGATAGTACACTTTCACCCCCATGAAAGCAGCCTTCAGATCCCCCTCCTTGAGCACCCTTACCCTGCAGAAGATGGATTTTCCCAGCAGTCACTAGTGCCAGCTGTCCAGACTACCTTCATTGTCAAGGATAATACCAGAGCTCCATTTTTGGTCTCTGAAGCTACTCCTGCTCAAGGAAATTCTTCATTAATACCATAGCCCTGAATTACTGGCAGAGAATCCAGGGCTGTGCACTTACATTGGAGAAAGAGAGAACTACACAGTTACATATTAGAGGAAAAAGAACTGAAGTTTCACTGACCAATTAGCACATTTCGTGTACAGGAGAGGGCTCTATTATGCAAAAATCTTTGCTCACCATCCAAGATTTTTTCTCAGAGCTTGAACTTTCAGAATTCACAGTGCAGCTAACAGAATGACTTACAATACAGACTCGGAGGAAGAAGTGTGCTGTTTTACCATGGTCCTAGTTGCAAAATAAAGCAGGTTATTTACCGAGAATACAGACTCATCTTTTATAGCCCTGAACACACATTTTCCCAAGATCAGTACTTAAAAATCTCCTAAAAATTTAACAGAGTACTCAACACACTTCCAAAAGCAGAGTAAAAATTCCAGTTCCTATTTGCTTTTGCTGAATGCCATCTTAATTCATCTCAGATTGGAAAAACTATACCTCTTACTTGCCTTCCCTAGACTCAAACTCCTTTCTCAGGAATTGTTACCAGGTTTTGACAAATCAAAATTGTAACAGCTTTTGCCATTATAAATCAAATCAGAAGAAGAGCAGATAATATCTAATAAATAAGTTAGTAAAATAGTTTTGCTAATTCTTCCATGTTTAAGGTGGTTTCCTGCAGTGCTATGTTCACAGCAGAGCAAAGCACTGAGCTTGGTGTCCTGTTGAACTACCTCCCCATAGCAGGAGATTGTTGAAGGTCTGTATGAAATGCAGATGTGCTCCTCAAGGTATCATAAGAATGGAATCATCTGTGCATGTAGGTCAAAGACTCTTCTTTTGTGACCCCAGCTATTCTGACTCTGGGATACAAGGAGAAATATATCAGGGGCAGGTGCAGAGCACAACCTCCCCAGTGAGGCAGCTGAGTCACTGCCACCACCAGATCTGACTGCACCAGGCAGCCAAGGATGCAGAAGACTATTTAGAACAAAACCAGTTGCCTTACCTGCTTTGCTACAAGCTCTTTGATTTATAAATTACTAGTCTATAAGTGAAGAGGAAAACATGAATCTCTGCAGCAAAGAATTTATCTCATGAGGCTTATTGTGATTCAAAATCTATTACAGTATTTAAATAATGGTGTTATGATTGGCTTTCCACAAAGCTATTATTAGGTTAATATTATGATTTCACTTTGTCAGCTCAATGAAACTACATATTGATGCCTTGTTTTTCCACAGCAGCTTACCCTGCTGTGTTTATTTTGCTTGGCAGCTAGATTTCGACTTTTAAATACGTGTGCAAGTTGGAAAGAATGAATTCTATTAAGCTATCTTTTATAAATAAACAAAAAGGATCACAAAAAAAAAGTCATTGTGATGTCTTGAGATTCTCTGAAGTTGCAGTAAGCTCCTCAAAAAAAAAAAGACAACAATTTCTCAGTGGAAAAAAAAACATTAAAATTGGAAAGAGGAATGCAAATTTTAAAGGCCTACTTTCTCCAACGGGGTTACACATTATCACTTATTTTTCTGGTCCAATCACCAGAAAGTCACAACAAATTACAATGTACTGCAACAGATGCAAGTCTAAATAAGAAAGGTCAGGTTCCTTTCTTTTCCAGAGAATACCTCCAATGCTGAAGAGGCTACCTCACATGGTATTACATTTTCCTGATGACATATTTTGTGTTAACACAATGAATGACCATTTACTGATGGATTTAGCATTCTCTTTGATTTTCTTCTGGAGATAGATGAAAATTCTATTCTTTATGTCTCTGCTGAAATAATTATTTAGGCGATGTAGTTTGGGCATAAATATTTTAATTCTTTGCTTTATAGGTGGATAGTTTTGTTTTTTAGTGACCATATTTAGAGTTACCAAGAAAAAAAAACCACATAAAACAGTTAACGTATTTTTCCTCTAAAAATTCTTCAGCTTTGTAGGATCAGAATCACCTAAGTGGGTAATGTGCATTCTGAGTAGTTTTATTGATATCGTTAGTTGCATCAGGTTGACAGAAAGTTACGTATATGACGTAGCAGGATTGGATTTTCTTTTCAGAAACAAAGTTTTTTTAATGTAATTGTTCTTGCTACAATGCCATTTCAAAACATGAAACCATTAGCTCCCAGTTAAAAAAATAGACATGATACAAGCAGCAGAGTTTTGTACTCCAAGACATAATTCGAACAAGTCATTTCAGGGCCATTATAGTATCATTGCACTTGATACCTTGCTGCATTAAAATCAATTTAAGAGACAGTTACGTAGCTTGCAATGCCGCCTACTGATTGTATTTCTTTCTCTTTCAAGGAAAACAAAGAATATTAAAATACTGTTGCATGGGGATGTTATATTGCAAGTGTTAATTCAAAATTGCAAAAGAGGGCTGGGGGAAAAAGAACGCATCTTGCTCAGCAAATTCAGAAGTCAACTTAATTTGACTTTCACTGGTTAAAATTCACCATTTGCTTCTCATTTACTTTTGTAATAACAACTCCAATTTTTTTTCCTTGTGGTTGGAAAATTTAAGCATGTATCCATTAGCACAATCTTCAGTATACACAAAGCTCTCATCATCACTACAAGCAAGGTTATTTCGTTAACACTGCCATTCAGCACACAGGTCCAACTCAGAGCACAGAAGGTGCAGCTGAACGTATAGTTGGTCATAATTTTGTAAGAATGTTCTCTGCAAGATTATTACCTGATGAAATCATATGCTTATTAAAATGTATGTTACAGTCATTGAATGACATTTAAGGAGATTAAACACGAAGGCTTGTGATTTATGAATTATTTGTTCTAACGTATTAAAAAAAAGAAAGAAAGGGGCTGTAGCACACAGCACTGCACTCAGCATGGGGCAAATCCCACCTCAACAGAAAAAGTCATGACTGCACTTGTGTGCTGGGCATACCCCCACGCTGCTACACGAACATATCTGGGTAGGTCAGAGTCTCTTTTCCAAATTGCTAATTACAACTACAGAAATCTATTCCTAACATTTATGAAAAAACAGATACAAGAGACAAATGCAGACATATTGGGGCCAAATCTGCCGAGAGCTCCAACAAATGTCATGAGCACAAATCACGGAAACAATCTGTAGCATCTAACAAACAATTATTCTGAGATGTGCTTTAACTTGTTGGCAGAACAGAATAGCTACTGGTTAATTAGTTACACAAAATTCCCCATGATATGAAAAATCTATAGCTCTCTGATAAAATTCACCCTTCTTCACAAATCCACAAATTTTTCAAAAACCTAGTCAAAAATAAAGCAGGCAAACAGTAAGTTATATTTAATTGATTGTTGATGTCTATCAGAGGAAACAAATAGGAAAACATGCTGCTTTCTCCCCAAATCCAAAACCTACTGGGATACTGAATGGATAACTGAACTCTGCTGTGAGGAGCAGCTTGATCCTTTTCAGCTAATCAAGGACCAGGCTGAATCCCAGCCCAAAGTAGATCCATAACTGTGGATCTGCTTTTTTTTTTTTTCTAGATCACTCTTGAAGGTGATTTAGGATTTCCAGCATTGCTGCCAATGATCAACCTGTCTTTATTTATTACAAAAGACAATTTAAACAGAAATCCAGCCTGCTACAAGAAAGAAATAATACAAGGTGTAAAAAAACTTCAGCACTGTCAAATCTGATCTCTCCCATGGAGGCACACTAGAGTATGGAAATCAGCTTGGCTGACAGCACAGTTCAAGTGTCAATTAAAATAGGACATCAGGGAATTTATTTACCAGTTAAGCGATCCAGTTATGACAGACATTTGCTAGTAAAACTTACTCATGGTTTGAAAGGATTTTTGTTACAGTAGGGTGGAGGAGAAAGAATAAAATTTACAATTATGAGAGAATTAGTATTTAAAGTAAAGAAAGAGCTGAAGATACACATACTAAGATCAGTTGTTAAACAACACTGATAAAAAGGCAAGAACTGGGTCTGGACTATATTTCAATCTCACAGTTAAGAAAGCCTTGCCTCACATCTGTTAGCTATATTTTTTTCCCTAAAATTTAATTTCATATTTACAGAATATTTACAAATACTTCTATTTGATTTAGACTTAGTAGTTTTCAATTTGAAATGCACTCTAAAGCGTCATTACTGCTAATAAAAATATCTTGAATTTCTAATGAAAGCTTCATTTGTGTTTACGTATAAAAATTAATTTGAAGATTGAATTTTTTTTATGTTTTCTATTAGACATCCCTTCTCCTACATCATCTTCTATATCAAGCACCGTTAAGTCAAGTATCTGTTATTTAACTAATGGGGATGCTCAGAAAAGTTCACATGAGCCATATGCCTGAATGCTTTCATTTGTAGCCTTGGCTCAGTTTAAGGTATGTCCTTGGTGAACATAGTTTATTTTCATATCTTTCATTAACTGGGCTCCACTTTCAGAGATTATCCCTGTCTGGACAGACTCTACATCTCACAGAAAATGTCAATGCAGGAAGGCAGAAGCCCCAGGCAAAGATGAAGGCCCTCTTATCTTCAGCATTTCATAATCATACACTAAAGGATCACTGCTCTTATGAGCAGAAAAAAAAAAAAAAGATCTTTGGGAATGAAAGGGCACAACAGATGGATGAAGCAAGGCAAGAGGCAGCAGAAGAGAAAGGTAGTCAAAGCAGAATTAAAATGGTTTCTCATGTAGACTGAAGTCATATGCCAATTACCATTGACAACTCTTACATCAGACTTATTGTCTAATTCATTGAATATCTTAGTCAATAGAATTGTTTCCTTTTCCACCCACGTTTAGAGAAGGGAAACAAGAATACAGTACTTACTCCATACAAGGTATTTTAGTATTTTTTTTTTTTTAGAGCTGTTAAGACTCAGTAAAATGCCATAGCTCTCTCATACACATGGAGCTTCTCTCCTCCAGGTACTCTTCTGACTCTAATTTCCAAAGAACTGTAAACTCACATCTATGAATATATGCTTTTACAGCAGTTTCAAGGAAGTTTAAGGCCAAACTACTAGAAAAAAAAAAGAAGTATAGTCACTTCCTCACTTGTGCCCTGGCTGCTCATTGATTAATCAACAGACCCAAATCAAAACAGGCCAGGTGAAAGTTTCTGCCAATGCAAAAAAGTGGGAGTGCCTTCAGAGGCAAATATGACAGAGGACAGAGAAACAGACAGAGCAACAAGATCTTGTTCTCCACATTGCGAGGCAAGGGGAAGGAGGGAACATGGAAGAAGGGGGAGGAAAATCTCAATTTTACTTGTGTTGAAATTGAGTTATAGCAGGATGTGACAGAATTGAGTTTTGTTTTGCATTTTAAACTTTGCATTGGTTTAGAACAGTTAGGATCATTTTTTCCCTCATTTTTTCCATGCAAGGGGCTGGGAGCGTAGCCAATGTTAGGCCTGAATGTTGACCACTGTGCAGGAACCACAAAAACAGCACTGAAATAGAAAAGCTGAAAACTCATCTTGAATCTACCAGGTGTGGGCTAGCAAGTATCAGGGGCAGTCTTGCCATGCCTAGTGCTGAACTGGTTTCACTGAGAACTCCTCCTGATCCAGTTACCCATCTGTTCAATCAGAAGAGCTGCTTTTGCCATGCAAACTGAAGAACCTGCATTCATTAGGTAAAACATAGCACTATGCTGCTTCACAGCTTCACAGTCCTCTTTCTCCTGATCAGAGCACAGCCTTGCTAGATAAACACAGCAGATGCCAAAACTATTTTTGTTTTAGTCAAGCATTGCTCCAACAGCCGTTACCACATGGGGTTACCATTTCCTATCCCACAGGCTTCCGGGGAATATTTCAGGTCAAGACATTGTTTCAGTAAAATTGAATTGTTTCCTTTAATATGCAGATCTTTATAAGTGTCTCATGACAGATTTTCAATGATGAAAGCCAGCTTGATATGTTACTGCAAAAAAAATGTTATTTTAAGAAGATGAAGAAAAAATTATTTCCATGAAAGAAAGCATGCACCATCCGCCCACACCAATAAATTCTCTTCCACCTTTCAAGAAGTCCTTTCACAAAAATATCCTTTTGGCTTTGATTCTATACTATCAATGCATTTTGCAGGCTTGTCCTTACTTTGAAAAGTATTATGCTAGAATAAAAGATTTGATAGTTTGCCTTATTTGCAACTATGTTCTGGTTTTGCTGACCATATGTACTTATTAGAGATAATAACTTACATCATTACAAATTTCAGTGGTAATCAGATATAGAATATTTAGAATAATTACCTCTGAATCCTAATTACTTTCCTGAATCCTAATTTACCTTCCAGTAAAAATAGCAATTTTTCTGCTTGAACAGAAGTGTTGTCATTCCACCTGAAATATCAGACTGCCTCTGTCAGGCTGAGATGGGTGGTACTGCTGGCAGTCTGACCACAAAGCTTAGCCAATTCAAGTGCAAGGAGATCTACCAATATTTTCTCAGAATCTTTGAGAGTGATGGAAGAAAACTACAGGTGACGCACTGGAACAAGTTGCCAAGAGATGTGATGGATGCCCCATCCCTGGAGACTTGCAAAGTAGTCAGACTAGATCAAGCCTCGAGCAACCTAAGCTAGCTGTGGATGTCCCTGATCATTGCAGATGGCCTTTAAGGGTCCTTTCCAATTCAAATGATTCTATGAAAACTTTGTTCCACATAGCTAAATAAGGAATGAAAACAAAGACCTCATACTTAATCATTATATTAGTCATAGTACTGAAAGTTGAAACTGTTGTCTGCTTTAAAAGTACTGTTGGACATTTATATTAATTGTGGTAGATGCTTCATGATTGTCAGTTCTTAAAGATACAGTTTAGTTGCTAACTAGGATTTACCTGCTGAAGTGTTATGGCTTGTATGTGATAATAATGGATCCTTCTGGCCTTTTAAACAATTAATCATTTTGTGGGGCTGCCCTTTGCTATCAGGTCTTGTCACTGCTGCTTCAGAGAAAGATAACAGTTTCCATTTTCCACCAGCTGACACAATGCTCCAACTTTATCTCTAGCCTGTTCGTATTGAAAACTAGATTTACAGCTAGCACAAATTGAGACAGTGCAGTCTGTAATACTGCATCTCATGGCAGCTCTGAATAGGAAGTTTTAGTCTGTTTGTTAAATAAAAATTTATTGCTCCGTTGACAGCTTCACTGAAAAATATATTCCTATACATTGTATATGTTAGTGAAACAATGAGATGTTTCCACAAAGTATAAATTGTTAGTGAGATTAATGTCACAATATTATAAATGTTAATACAAACAGGCATTCAAGTGACCATCTCCACCACTTAATTCAAGAACTAAAAGGGGAGGTTCTCAAAAAATAAAACGTTAGAAAATAAATCTACTATTACTACCATCACCAGCAGACAAATTCAAATAAATGAATGTAAAGTAAAGCAAAAGAGCATTTTGCAAGTCAGTTCTCTACCACTACTAATGACTGATGGTACAGATTATGGGATTGGGCAAGCAGCTTCCAATAAGAGGGTCCAAGGAAAGTAGGCAGGAATGGAAGGAACTAATTGATCCAGTGAAGACATCTACATTAAAGGACACAATCATCTACTATCTTACTGTTACTAGTAAAATAGCAATGAAGTGCACTGTATTTCACCCTATACTTCACTTAGGGCATCCATAACACAAATCATGTGTCACATTGTCATGGCAATTGTTTAAAAAACAGTCTGAGCATAAAATTATGATTTAGCATGCATATTCCCTTTCCTGCAGCAATACAGACTCAGGCCTTCAAGAGACTGCAACATAAAGTAGAAGGTGGAAATATTGCTTTAGGATGGAAGCATCCTAACTTAAAGGAAGAGGCTTATCACTAATCCTGATCCAAACTTTCCACTCCAATAATCTGTATTTACCTGACCGCTCCAGACATGCAATTTTTGAATGAAATTGTCTATTCTATTGTCCGTTGAGCCTGAAGTCTTTTTTCCTTAAGTTTATTTTGAAAAAGCTCTAATAACTTCAACAATGATGAGAGAGCAGTTAGCATAACTTTGTCTCTTTTCTTGACACAAGCGCAGTGCAGAGACAGAAGAATATGTAGAAAGTCTTTAGTCAAAGGCAAACAAGAAACTGTGAATGAGGAAAGATGTCCAGGCTGCTTTGGCCAAGTACTAGGTCATGGAAAAATGATAGGCACTATGGAAAATACAGGTGTTTTAGCATAAGACACAGGAGAAACTACCTTAATAGAAGGCATGCATTGTGAGCAGAAAGGCCCTGAGTAGATGTAAGCAACGAGGAAGCTACAGTAGCAGGAACAGAAATTCTAATGGAAGCTGCAGCGTTGCACAATCTTAAACTAGGAGCCCCCACTTTCCTTATTCCTGTGTTACAAAAATCAATGGCAAAAGCACATTTGATCTTCCTTTAGCACTTTCACAGTCAGTTTGGTACCATTATCAGATTGCTCCAGTAGTTCTAACTGTACTGTTCTGCACTGCAAATCTTTATATTTTACTCTTCCTGTTCACTTTTACAAAATAATTCATTCACAGGTAGAATTTTTTAAAAGTTTTCTAGCTTCTTAAGACATATTTAAGACTATACAAGTTCAGTACATTAAAAAACAGCCAAAAGCAGACAGGACATTGAGGCCCTGGAACGTGTTCAGGATAGCTTTGCTTGTGCAACTATTACCATGCCTGTCTGATATGAATGCACCCACCTCCACAGCACTCTGGGCACAGAACCACCATTAATTTCCCTCATCAGCCCTTCCTACTTTGTGCTTGACTACACTGAGTAGCACCTGTTACTTACAGATAGATTTCCAGAGTACAAGTGTTCATATAGTCAACCTATGATTAAAAAATGTTTCTGTAACATACAAAGAATTTTACAAGCCTCTTCCAAACTGAGCCCTCATTACTTAAAACTTGAACAAGTTTTAGTACCTCAGATGCTCATATATGAAATACAGAGAGTACCTACTTTTATTAACATTTCTTTTGTACACACACTGTATCCCTTAACAGATGTAAGGATAAAGGCATATTTTAATACATAGGATTGGAATAGCAAGTAGTTAATGCATGTGAAAACACACTTAAATGCAATGAAAGAAATACAATTCATGGAAAGCATTAAGTAATACAGAAATAAGGAAAGGAGCAGAAAATAAAGGAAGAAAGATCAGAACTATCATACCATATATTATGACACCAATTTAAGATCTCAGACAGCTTGAACTCTGAAATTTCATAGTTCTTGCATATTTCACTTTGTAGTTTCAATAGCTGCTTAACTGGGATATTTATTAGCTTGCTTTTAAGTCACTGTGAGACACATAAATTCTATATAACTACTACACAGGAAATATACTACATAGGAAACTGAAAATCTTTTAGCAAGCGTTATCTTACATTTCACCTAAGCACTGAGAGAATACATCCTGCACAGTTGGCACAGTTACAATATTTTTCACAGGGACCGTTTATAACAGGAATACTCTGCATCTTTTGGTATCAACACATCTAAATAGACTTTTCTTTGTCTATTTTAAGAGAACCAGTAGCAATGAAACAGCATGAATACAAGACTATAAGCACAAGATACAGATTTGAAGATATTATTTAGTGAATTGTCATTAAATGCGCATCATTAAACAAAATCTTTGGCAAAAAGATAACTTGGCATTTTCCCCTCACTGTTCTTCTGGATTCAGCCTAAGTTCCTACAAGACGTTTAAAAATTACATGCTACTGTCCAGAGATGCACTTAGCAAGAAAAGAGGAACAACATAGCAAGTTCATAAAATATCTTCGTACAAACAGAAAGACATTTTTGGTATCCCACAAGTAACTGCGATAATGGGAATCATTCAGCACTTCAACTCCAAGCAGAGATCAGACAGACATTTCCAGTAGGATGGGAAAAGACAGAGTGAATAATATTTTAATGCAGCTAATTTCATTATATTAAAAAAATACACATTGTTGTAAATCTAGTGCTTTGTATGAATATGACCAAAGACAGCCAGTTAGAATGCGTTTGTTTTACATATACTTCAGTAAGGAAGACATTAACGTTCCAGAACATTTTTATCTGTGGAAGTCTAGAGTAAAGTCAAACAACTCATGTGAACAGCAGATCTTAATGCCCCATTTGTTAGAACTTTGCTGACTTTTGTTTGCAAGACAGTGCTTGTGACTACAGTATGTTGCTTACGTTCTTTTATGCTATAGCATTTAAACTCAGATGTGTTTGAGGAAAATATGGAGTGAAGATGAAAAGATTTGCTGCAAGAATCTCTTGTTCTGTACATGTATGAGTGATGGCAGAGTTAAGTTGTCAAAGAAGCTCGGACTGAAGGTGTGAAATTGGTGAGGCCAGGGCGTAAACACTATTAAGGACAGATGTAATTTTTATTTCTTCAAAGCTTCAGGCCATGAGTATAGACAGAGTGAAGACCTGCAGGAAAGCTCATGTTAAAACTGGCAGAAAAGGGCAAAGGAAAGGTGACTGCTAGAGGAGATTCCTGAACTTAAAAACTGTTACTCAGCACGATGATTTTGTGAACTGAGAAGAAGCACTGAAAGAGGATATTGACACCGAAAAAGTTATCCAGTTTAAGCAGTTGCACTTGTAACCTGGATATTATGAAGATTTTGAAATTGAAATACTATGTAAAGAGATGAAAGCCTGAAGTCATACGATGCAATATACAGCTCGTAGGAAATCCAGACCTACTGATAGCACAACTGTCTCACACCTGTGATTGTTGACTTCAAAAGCACTTTCAAAAAAAAAGTCTCTAAGAGTAGATTAAATACTAAGGAGAATGGCTACTATGAAATAAGAAGTTGACAGGGAAAAAAGGCAGCATGAAATTGACAGCTACATCCTACATAATTCTATAGCACAATATAATCCTGGTTTTGTTGTGCTCCCAGGGGTTACCTCCAAATGTACATATTCTGAAATCTATAGATATGCTGTGAAATGCGTTCTTTTCAAGAATTCAAAGCTGCTAGCTATTTTCACCGGGAGAAAAAGAATCACGTTAACTTTTAATAATAGTAATTAAGGTAACATTTATTGTTTTCATATTCGTCAGCATCAAAAAATTTCATAAACTTTTTCTGCACAGGTGCAGGTCTAACCACTAACTGAGCATCCATGATCATAAGTTATACCTCTAAGTCTTCAGCCCTCATAGGTCAATAACTGGATTAAAGCTTTGCTTCTAAAAATGAATATTTTATTTGTTTCCCACTTTTAAAGCAAAAAAGTGTGAATGCAGATAGCTAAGAAATAGCACGCTGTTTAGGTACCCACAAAATTGTTTTCCTTCTTCCATTCTTTTGTTCACTCATCCTCTCACCATGTTCCTAATGCTTCCTAGAGGGTCTGCATAGCTGTGGCATGGCACCGCTGCTTGCAAGTCCCAGTGAGCACCCAGTCAGAAGAGTGGACTGACTAGTGAGTAGGAGGGATACCACATGAAGGTTTGTGAGGACCCTGAGCTCTAAATGGGCAGACCAAAGGAAGGCCAAAGCTTTCCTGTGTGCTGTTTGCTTTATCATGAAGATAAATTTGTCTGTCCCCTCTGCTTTATTTGTGTCCTGGATCAGTCTCTCTCTTTAGGGAGGCCAGCAAGAGCCCCTGGTGTAGGCTGATCCCTTCACACTTTATAGCTTGCAGTGGTTGTTAAAAAAAAGCTTGTGAAACAAAGTTAAAGAAAGTTATCCAAAAATCTTGTAGCCTGGCACTTACCTTCCCACTGTAGTGCATGGACAATGGGGCGGAAAGAGCATTTGAGGCTACAGATGCAGACACAGCTTTAACAGATTTATTTAACACCCAGAGCAGCGAGATAGCTAACTCATCAGCAGAGCCGAGAAGGTGTTGGGCAAGCACATATGCTCTGTCCTTTCAAATAGACAATCAGCTTTCTTTTTGATTTCCCACCATGCTGCCAGCAGTCGCATTTTCTCAGGCTGTGCATGGCTCAGAGCTCTCAAGGAAGCTATTTTATCCAGTCTCTTCCCTGAAAGGGCCAATGCCTTAAAGGCATAATTAAGTCCTAAGCACATAATATTTAATGACATTTAGTGAAGCATGTCATCTTTGGCAAACTGCCACAGTAGAAGAAACAGCAAGCAGACAATCATATTTGCATTGTTCTTTGAGTTAGTTTGTAATTTTTTGTAATTGTATTGTCAGCAAATGCAGAGTAAAGTATTGGATGAAATACACCGGTTAACAGACTGAACTAATTATACTGATGCATTGAACAGCACTAATATATTTTGTAACACGCACTGTTTGGTGACAAAAATAATCTCTTTAAGCTACACAAAATTCTTTATTTCCACTACATTTGTATGGTTTGAACTGCTCACAAGCACACAGCCTGACAAACGAAGCACTTATCACAGATTCAGAGCACTGCAGCGCTCAGCTCTATGCAGGAGACCCCCTCTCTCCCACCTGGCTGCACTCCCCTCCACAAATTCACTCCTTGCTGATCCTAAAAGCAGGAGGCAGGAGCCAAACCAGGCAAGGCTGAACAGAAGTGTGAACCCCTTTGCTCCCGTGTTATATCACAGTAGTCACAAGAAATGTTGTTTTATCCTGATAGAGCCATGATTCAAGGCAGGCAGGAAACCCAATGAATTTTGACCAACCCAACCAAGAATGAGAAGTCTTTCCACCATCCTTCATAGCAGTATACAGAGTTCAAAGGTCATGCAGGAATTATTCTAATCATTATCTAATATAGAGAAGGAACAACTCCCATAGCTCCCATAACATTCCTCTCTGCAACCCTACCTCTAAGAGTACAGTGATCCTCCTGTAGCTGCAAACCAACTGTTATCATGATTCCTTCAGTACAATGATGCAGCTGCTCCCACACTCACCTCAACAAATAGCACACACAAAAAAGTTTACAACTCTAGGGTCATTCTGTGATTCTAGCTTCTTAGATGTGCCCCATGAAACTCAGCGATTGGCTAAACAAGCCTCTCTAGACACCACCACCAAAATTCCCATTTGTTTTGCCACATGGTTCGCTGACACAGGGGAGAAGCTGTCCCTCAAAAATAACCTACCCAGATGCTCTCAACTCCCAGCCCATTGTTGATGCCTTTACTATGACACACTGCAAGGAAGGCCTGGAGTTTCTTGCAATCTCTTCCTCTTTACTTTCTGCGATTTTTCAACCTCACTGTAAAGACCTCACTTATCTAAAATTTTTCTACTGCACCATGAATTTCATTGTTTAAGTTGCAAGATCTCTAGGGCAACAAATGCTTCTGTGTGTTTCTGTATTAGCAGCAAAATAAGCCCCAGGATCCAGCAAGCTGGAGCTTTTTTTTTTAAAACGGTACTAAAGCTACTAAACATTTTGTTAGAAGCTGTTAATAATCAGGACTTTATTCTTACTGTTCAAAAGAATTAGATTACAATTCCTGCTTTTACATACAACCTTCAAACCACTATCTCATCCCAAAGATAATTTATTACTTTGTCTTGTCCAGTATAGGGGAGATGCTGCCAATTTTTTTTTTAAAATCAGAATTACTTCAAGCAGCAAATTAGACAGTAATTTCTGTGGCTTTGATTTCCATTTAATAGATTTAGATCATACCAATTGGTATTAATTTCTTTTTTTTTAAATGTAGTTTGTCACAGTTGGTATTTACCTCCATGAAGTCTTAACGTCAGAGTTCATCACAAATGGCAAAGTTAGCAATGCTGAAAACATTGCTTCAATATATAATCATACTTTTATTTCACCTTTGCCTGTAGCGCTGTACAATTATCTCTGCAGTATTTACTAAACCTTGTTCTAACCTATTGCTCATACACCTTGAAGTATTTTCTTCCTTTCTGATCCAATCCAGGACACAAAAGGTCAGCTGTGCATATTACATTGCAAGGCTTCTTGTATTTCCTTCCTTTGAAGGTGTAGGTTAAGACAAAAAAATGTGAGCCACAATGACTGTCCAAATTCAGAACTCTTCATTTACTTTCCTTTGGCTCAAATGGTCCACAAGACTGAAAAGAGCTGTCAGCTCCATTAAAGTGCAAAATCATTTAAAGCAAAAGATAGGCAGACCATTTTGTAAGTACCATGAAACAAAACCAATACCTTCTGTGGCACATTGCTACCAGCAGTCTTCCCTTGACACAAAAACCTTTCGTCTCCACCTAACATCCAAATACAGTGCAAGCAGTAATATATTTTTTCCTGTTATTTATTGAAGTCTGAGTAGGACTATGTGCTTACACAGCAACCTAACAGTAATAGTTCTTAGCATTTTAGTTTAGAAAGGGAAGGGGAGAACAAAGCAATAGCAAATGTAAGCGTCCTGAAGAGGAGGGAATGTACAGAAGCACTAAGACACAAGTTTTTAAACTCCTTCCATTGTTCTCTCCAGAACCAATAACCTGATTATTTAGTAATCTCCTATTTTTAATACTTCATCAATATTTAGGGCATTTATATCTTGCTTTAATTTTTATCTGTTTTCTAGGGTAATTCAAAATACCTGAATTTATTTACATGAACCCATTCTATAAAACTCTATTCATTATTCAACTTGTTTGGAATGCAACTATTTCTCCCCCCCCCCCCCCCCCCCCCCCCCCCCCCCCCTTTCTTTTTCACTTTTTGCCCCCACAACCACTTCCCCCCCCCCCCCCCCCCCCCAGCTTTAAGCAGCTTTTTTCAGCACTGCCCACAACTGCAAACACTCCACTAAGCTGCCCTATGCAGAGACAATGCTCCTGTCTCTGCTGGGACAATGTAGCTACACCAGTTAAGAGATGCACATAAAACAAAATTAAATACACATTCCTTGAATAAGTACTTTACTAGTTCGCTCTACTCTGTACCTTATAAAACACAGGTATATCATTTAACTGCAACTGCTTGGAGGCAGGAGACTTAAAGACATTCAAGGTAAACACCATGTGTCCTGGACCTGAACTTCATAGAAGTGGACACAAAGTAAAGGTGTGGAATTGAAATCTTCCACATGGAAAAACATTATACCCATTGACATTTATTGATGCTTGTTGAATGTTTATAGAGACTAACAATGGATGCAAGCACAGTGAGGTTATAGCTCCTGTGCACAACAAATGGTGTCCACTATCTTGAAGAACAGTGCTTTGTAACTGGAAATTTGCTCTACTGCATTATTGTGGTTTTTATAGCTGCTGTTGTTTCCACAGAAATAAACAAAAGGCATTACACTGAGGCATCCAAAGAAGCAGCTATTAGAATACTGACTGGTGTTTTAATGTTTTACCAGATAATATTTTCAGCCTTCTAGTCATAGTATTTCTGAAAATTAACTTGTGAACTGAAAAAATCTCTCGGCTTGAAGTCTACTTTAAAGAACTTCTTTATTTTGCTTCTATAGTATTCTTATGGGTATAAAATAGAATCAACCCTTATCTGATTTCCAAAGCAGGGAAGGGGAATGGCACCCAAGAGGATTCTTTCTCACTGCTTAGAAGATAAATCTGAGCACGGATCTTTGTCACAGACAAGCTGTAGACTTTCCTCATGAAAAGCTGCTAAGATCAGTATGGAGTAAAGGAAATGGGACGACAGTATTGAAAACCAGGATGTATGTTCAACACAACTGGAGTGAAAGAACACAGTGCTGGGTCTGTGCTAGAGTCTTTAACTATTTATTAATTCTTAAAAGCACTGGAAAGAAACCTTATTTTCTTTGAATATGTGAATGCTGTAGATATTGCCAATAACAGTTTAGTTGAAACAGCTGTGTGACAGTGCAATGATATTTGAATGGTGATATTAGTATAATCAAATGCATAGCAGTAAAAAAAAAACAAAAAAAAAAACATGCACTGAAACAGCCCAGAGGACTGGCTACTTTGCTAACACACTTAGAATAAAAGATAAGCTGAGTGTGAAAACCTCCATCATAGTTCAATTACTTCTTCATTTCCCAACAGTGAGCGTTGAATGCTTTAAATCACCAGCCTACATTTTATTTGCTCAGAAAAAAGTCAAATGGGGATACTTCTGAAAACTGACAAAAGTCAGGTGAGATTATTTTATAGTTTATCCACTCCTCAGGTAGCTGTTTATGAGAACCAGGAAAGGAGATAATATGTAGCACATAAATCAAAGCTGAAATCTCACCTCTGGTCAGTCTAATTGTTTTGAGTTTCCCTTAAGATTAGACCTCATTTTTGTAGCTTGAATTACTTGCTGCATCTGAGTGTTCAGCTTACATTCCAAAACTGTAACATGCTTTAGAAGGATATTATTTCACAGCAATGTAGATTTATTTCATCACACACAAGGGCACTGAAGACAGCTAAGCACATTAGAGGTACGGGGGCTGACAATCTGCAGAAGTTCCCCAATGCACAGGATTAAAAAGGGGTCATTGGATGGCTGAATTGAAAGATGTTAGCATGTAGTCAAATAAGAAAAAAAATAGTACTTTTTTTTTCTTGGATGTTTAGCACAGCTGGTGAGACATTGGCTAGAAGCCTAAGGGAAGCTGTGGCTGTGTAACAAGTGGCTGCTTACTGAAGTAAGCAAAAGTGAATGATCCAACACATCTTAGTTCCTTAGAGATAGTTCTCTTGTTTTAAGGATTACAAAAGGTAGTATTTTCCTCAGGTTGCTCCATAGCACTCACTAGACATTGCCCAGCTAATTAAAGAATCTTTAGAAATCAAATGAGAAGAAATAGGACAAGATAAATTAAACCCTTGGCCTTCAGCTGAAACCCACTGAAGGTGACTGAATTCCCTTGACTGGCACCACCTACTTTGAAGGTAAAGTAACTTGCAGTTAAGTTATATAGCTCTAGGAAGTTAATTTTAATACCAGAAATTGTCTTAATGCCCAGATTCCCACTTTAGTGGAAAGAATTTATTTTACTTTAAAAATACATACTCCAGGGTCAACTAGTGTTTTCACTCTGATAATCTGGAGCTATACAGAAGAAACCAGAAAAATACTGATTATAACAGGTATGAGTTAGAGATATTTACAGTTTCCTAAAGAATTTGTGTCCAAATATTCATCCCATTATAGTTCTCAGACCTAAAATGCATTTCAAGAAAATAAATGATTACAGTGCAGGAGATGAAAAAAATCTTGAGTAGGCCACTGAAAAAGAGGTAGGGAAAGGAATCAAAATATGTCAGTGGCATTAAGAAATTTGCAGAGCAATGTCTTCCTTCCAAAGCTCAAGACCTTAATACATAAGACAAAGCACTTTTAGTATGAAACCAAAAGAAAACCATAAAGCTTAACTTTAAACTCAGCATACTCATTAATCTGTGACCAAGTAACTCTATTCTTCCTAGCTAGAGCATTTTCTTTTACTTCACAGGTAAGTAAACACTCCACAGAAGCATCAGGTATCATCGAACAGATAAAAATATAGGAGTTACACAATCTAGCAGCATTTAAGTTAGGCTTGCAACATCTGAAAGCGAATATGCCAGATTAAGTATTAATCAATTTAGACACTGAACCGAAGAAAAAAATTAAGTAGCTTCGATACAAACATGTGTTTAAGACAAACTAAAAATTTGTCAAATCTACTCTAAAATTTCAAAATAAACCAGTTATGTAGGTCACCCAGAAGTAACGCTTTCTATTTATTTCTGTGGAAACTATAACAGATAAGAGCAGCCCAATAACACCATTTGATAGAGCAAATTTTCAGCCACAAAACACCATTTTTCATCATCATCACCACTATTAGCTAGGTATTTTTTGCCAGTGGTGAACAACAGCCTGCATACCACGTTCTTAATCCACACAAGTCCCACTGCTGGTGGGTGACCCACTGTTTTGCAGCTGTTATGACAGTTACCCATGCAGTTCTTTGTTTCACCACCTCAAACAGATGGAAGTCAAAAAGACCCAAATCCAGATATTAGAATGGATGTCATCAGATACTCCAACCAAAAATGGACAAAATGCTCTATGGTATTTATTCTGGCATAAGGCCTGGCATCATTGTGTTGCAAGAGAAAGGTTGCCTTTTTCTCTGGCCTGACTCTAGAACTTGCAGTATTCAGTTTAGTCAGCACTGAGATGTAATGGAGTTGGTTTGTCCAATTTCAGGGAATCCAGAAGGATTGTTCCTTTCCTATCCCAACAAGCAATACACACCACTTTATCAACTGAGGGCTGTGCCTTGAACATTTTCTTCAGTGAGGAATTCACATGCTGTCACTAGACAGATTGACATCTTGCTAATTTGAGATAATGAGCTGAGATGTTCTTCACTTCATGGTGTGACAACTGTGCATGACCACTTGTAACACGGCTTGTCTTTCACATCTCTGAAATGCACTATACACCACCTCTGCTGTTTGGTCTCCATAAAATTTTAGTAAGCACTAAGGAATGTAACGAGTGACAGTTTTTCCTGCATGGAGGAATTAAATAATAACCTTTGCTTCATACTCACTTCCATGTGAAATGCCATTTTCTCATACTACCCCTCTGCTGCCATCTGTCACACAGCAATAACATGTAATGGAGTATTGGTGGAAAGGTTCAACCTCTACTGCCATACCAACAGCCGTCCCTGACATTGTGGGCCAACATAAAAAGGCACTACTTCCCAAGCAACCCTCCTACATATGTTCATATTCTGTCCATCAAGATGATAGATACCATCCAAAGTTTCATACAATTAAGCTATATTTAAATTATAAGCCACGAATCATTACTTGATTACCCATTATCATGTAATGAAATTAGGAAAACACTGAACATTTAATAAAACAAAATAGATTAGCAATTAAATGCACAATTGTTCTATTGACTTCTTTTTAACAAGCCTTCTCAAGAGTTAAACAACTGTACAACAGCTCTTTGTACTATTCATTCTGCCTTTTTAAGAGCACAGTAATATTTTATTAATTATATATGCTGAAATTTACCATAAGGTCTAGGAAAATACAATAGAGAGAAGACTGCATGTACATTGTAGTGTTTCTGTTTGCAAACTCAAGATCTGACAAAGCAATAATTAGATTTACCAGCAACTATCATGCAGTGTTGATTAAAGCTAGTACCACCAGCCTTTACAAATATTCCACAAGCAGACTGAAAGTAAAACATGCAGTTCTTGTGGTTTGCTTTTAACTTCCATTAAACAGTAAATGCAGCATATGAAATATCCTTTAAATGCTTCCCTTCTCTCATTAAAAATGTTAAACCATTGAGGACATTCAGCTTATATTTTTACTTGGCAGAGTGAGCCCACACATGCTTTTGGTATCCCACATATAACCTTTAAAGGTTGAGAACAGGTGCTCAAAAAAAAAACCAACATGAAAGAATTGTATGACGCTATATCTAATACACAAAGTACCTTAAAAATAACATTCCATGCAATTTTTAATTTAAAAAAAGAGGGCAGAAATATGCTTGTTTTATAGCTGTAATTTTTTTTTTTTTATGGTTTACTTATGGTAGTTCTTTGCAAAATTATAGTTCAAACTTAAAGGTAGAAACTTAACAAGAAGCATGCACTGAACAAATCCCACTGTCTCTGCTTAATTATTTGATCAAGTTTGATAAATTCTGGGGTTAAATAAATTCAGAAATCTGAACTCTCTCACAAGTTCTTATGACAATTTTTTCTTACGCCACTCTTACAAGCTATAATAGCAAAACCTAGATAACATCACTAGATGTTCCAGTTCTTGTAGGGACTTACATTTTCAAATGCCTTCAACCATTTTATACTATATTCAGGAAAGGAAAATATGGGTGCCTATCTTGCTAAATAATTGAGGCAATAAAAAAAAAAATATCTTGGCTCAAAACTTGGCCCCACTGGAAGCAAGAGTAAGACCTGCAGGAAAAGAATGACAGTGTATATGCCCTGAGAAGATAAAAAGGGAGAAGGAAAGCTTCTGGTAAAGACGTATCTACTGTATGTGAGCAGCAGAAAGACCATGCCTGAATGAGAGAGCACATTCCACAAAAAAACAAAAGTTAAGAAGCAAATCTTCACAGTTTCATGGAATAACGTGCCCTAACACCAATACATCATGCTTTGAGACATTCAAATTAATGGAGTTATTCGTTGATTTTAACTTAGAGAACAAAGCGTAAAAAGTCTTGCTGAACAAACAAGAATACAATTTCCATGAATTTCTCATGTTCTACTACGCCTATGAAGTTTCTTTTTAGTGTGGAATTGCTATGTTATATTTTATAAACATTAAAAAATTTTCAATCTATAGTAGAGTAGTCATCTTTCTTCTATTCTATTTTTTTCTTTTGTCCTCCAATGGAAAAGATAAACATATGTCCTCTAAAATCATTTAAGACCACTCAGGATACATTGCAATTTTCTATCTGCAAAGCATTCTGTGCTACAAGGACACAGTCGCTATTTTTCACAGGAGGAATTAGCGCAAGAATAACATATCATTGTGAAGTGCACAAATGCAGGCTAGGGACACCAATGCTTGCTCTTGCTTGTACACTCATTCTTATTAATAAAATAAACTATATAAATTGACTCATAATAAAGAATCTTCCCCACAGGATAGAAATCAAGAAGGTTGGTTTTCTTCTTTTTACTCTGCTAGTGAAAAAGAAACATCAGTTTTCTACTGGGCTATTTACTAATCACAAACAATTACTCATTAGCCTGAGAGCTTATACTACAGGATTTTGAAATATTGTAATTAGGAAAAACTGAGCATAACATTAATTGTTTAGATAATTTTTTTCACGCTTGCCAGTATTCTCTGCAGTTGCTTAGCTCTGGATTGGATGCAATTCAAAGAGACTGGAGTAACAGCAACTAATGCCAGGCTTAGGTCAGGTCCAATTTCTTTTTAAAGATGTTGAATAATCATATTTTATTCTAAACCAAAAATATGTTTAAGTTGGAACAGAACCAGAATGACAGACTGGGAGAGCTATTCCACAGTTTAAGAACCCTATTCATCAATAACTGATGAAGAGACACTTTAAAGAAGACTCGGGGCACTCTAAAATTATTAGAATGAAAAATATACATTCATTGAGGAAGTTCACATTATAATGATGTCAAGATACAGAATGTAGTGCACATTCTTAAAAATCTACAGGTGTAAAGATGAACAGCATGGATTAATTAATGAACTGAGCAAGGGAAGGTTTAAGGGCTCAGATTAGATAAATATCCTAATAAAAACGAACAGTTTAGGAGTAATTGGATCCCAAAAGATTACATGGGTCAGATCTGTGGCTGATTTTTTTTTTGGGGGGGGGCAATTTTTTTTTTTTTATTTGTTTCAAATCCAACTGAAGTTGCCTGCTACATGCCACAATTCAGCAGCATGGGATGGACCAAACTGAGCACCAAAATTGTAATTACAAAGAGAGCATTGATGTTGCTTTAGCATCACACCCCCAAGGATCAGGAAATAAGGCAAGTGGCTCAGCATTACAACAATTAGATAGCAATCCTTTATGGAGGTTCAGTTCCCTGGTCAAAACACAGCACTCTATCAGACAGGCATGTTAAGTTATATAAATTACTCTGTAACATGATTTCAGTTCACCAGATGGTGGTATTAGTTTTGTGCTTACGCAGTACCTCATGTTTGAGTGATGTTTATTGTATCCAACACTTGAAGAACTATACTGGGGCAGACATCAGATGTTTTATTTCAGTACAGACCTATAATTTGAGTTAATGCAAGAGGGAAGTGAACTCCATTCTTTGGAAAAAGAAGTGGAAGCAGCAGGAAAAAAAAAAAAAAAAATCGAGAAAATATCAAGCATGAGAAAGTCTCATTTACTCCCAAACTTTCTAGAAATGTCCTTTCGAGAAAAACCTGCCTCTTCTCACCCCCAAAACCACCAGCCACAACCAAGGACTGATAAAGTGAGGAAAGCCATCTAAGTACAGAGCACAATTATGAAGGATTTCTTTCAGAAGTGGTACAAGTTTTCAGTCTATAATAGCAAGCCTTGATAATATTTAAATACAATGCTCTGTTATCCAAGTAGACACGGAGTCCCAAGGCAGAGTACTTTGTGTTCCAGGTCTATTTCTTAATTGCCCAACTGCATGGAGCTGCAAACTAAGTAGTATCAGCATGAAATATTGTACGATTAATAAGTGAGACTCATTTTGCATGTGAAGCAGAAAAAAATAAAAATCGAACTAATCACTGTGGAGAGCAGTCACAGCAGAAGAAAACATTGCATTTTCATTCCCATTTTATATCACAAACATGTAACCATTCAGCAATTACTTGGCAAAAGCCAGACAAAGGCAGGCTTTGTTTTCTTCAAGAGAACACACTTGGTAATTACACCAAGTTGCCCAAGACACTGCAGTATCTCGTAATGATTAGGCCTTTTGATAATGAATCATCACAGACAGTAGCACTAATCAGCCATAACTTAGAAGGTATTATTCATGCAATCTTTACATTTATTATTGTGTCTATAGATGGCCCACATATTTTCCACACCATCATTAAAGTGAAACTGTTACTTTATGCCTATTTACATACTAAGCCCATTATGTCTTCTGCCTGGATCTGGTTCACAGTTAACTCTCTTAAATCTTACCAGATCTCCATCAAGGAGAAACACAGGCAAATATTAAAAATACAGGTCTTCAAGCTTTCAAAATCTGAGATCTGAACAATCCAGGGAGACATGAAGGCACTTTTCAAAAGAAAAAGAGAAGGATTCTGCTCTAGTCAAGAAAGTACAAAGGCTGCATATATTACATACAATTGCTCTCATTACAGAAGGCAGCATTAATCTCAAAGTACAGATAACTACAGAGAATCAAAGAACTGAAGAAAAGGAATTTCTACTGATGTACTTGTACTCTGAAGTGTGACTTCATTTAAAGAGCAAAGCCACATTCCACAGTCTCCAAACCTCAGTAGTGCCATCAAAATCATTCCAGGAATGGGAAAGCATCTCTATTTGCTGCTCTTACAAACTTCAAGAAAACCAAAATTCAAGCTAAAGTCTCCATAAACATGAATAAAAGCAGTCTCATGATTTTCATGCATCTTTCAATTGTGTGGTCTTGGTACCCACAGGCAGCACAGGAACAATAAGGGTTTGAAGAGAATACTGAACACCTAGCAATTGTTAAAATCAGATAATCACTTTCCAGTCACCCTCTGGACCACAAGACCCAGTATACTTTTTCACTCCTGGGTCAGATTCATGAGGCAAACAGGTGTAACACCCAGCTGTTCAGAGTGATGAGAAATGCAAAGCCAAGCAGTGCCACTTCTAGAGAGTCATATTACAACAAACACCCTGATTGTAAGGATTCCTTGACCTTTTTCTCATCTGAGCTTAATGAAGTTTGGCATGGGAGACTCTGAACATTCATTCATGTTTCTACAAAGTAGAAAGATAACAGAAAACTGAGATTAATTGCAAGTATTTGCAATTTCAGATTAACCTCTCAAATGACATTCTACTAAAATGGGCATCCTGCACAACCCTCTGTTTGATCTTGACAACCATTCTAAAGAAATTATTTTTGTTGTATGTTCTATGATGTTCAAGACGGATTACAGCAGGCTGCAAATTGTCAGGTGTCTGTCTTCAGTTCTATGCTCCAGTGTTTAAACACTAACAGATTTCTGAATTCTTCCATGAGTAGCTCAGATGAAATCCCCAGCCTCCTTTATTACACAGGATGGTTATACAGTATCTGAGTTCATATGAATAACACATTTCTGAAATCTTAATTATTTCATCATATTCTAGGGTTTTAAGGACATTTCAGTGTCCCCGTTCAATTTGTGAGGGCTGACATGCCTCTTTTCTTGCACTTGTGTACTCTCAAAGAGCAAAAGGAAACCATTAGATCCAAAAAAGGCTACCCGCTCAGGCTGTCAGGAACAACAACCTGGCGGAGCCTGGGCAGCCACACGCCTGCTCACAGCCTGCTCTGCCTGCAGCTGGCAGGAGCACCCAACAAGCTACAGCACTGCATCCTGCAGAATCCTGCCAACTGCAGTTGGTCATGAGTAGGGCACCTGGGAGCTCACTACAGAGGACTGTATTCTTCCTCACTGCAGAGAACAGAGCTGCCCAGAGCAGCTGAATTTTCCTGTCTGCTATACTGCTCTGCACCACTGCATGCTTCAAATCACATTGACTTCACACATTTTAATCCATCATTCACAATAAATAACGTCTATAGGAGGGGCACACTGTGACAGGCATCTTTTTAATTCATGTGCACGTAGTCCTGCAGCACAGTAACACTTCCAGACCAAATCATGTTTTTATGTCTATGGACATGCACCATTGACTGTTCTCACGGCACTTCAGAAGTCCAATTTAAGTCCAGGTTCTTTTTGCATTAGATGTAGCATCTACATTATTATTATGCTGCTTCTAGACTTCTATTACTGTTAGTTCGCACTATTTTTGTGTTATCCTGTTAATACACATGCAAAGTAGATACACGTGTCCTTAACTGACAACATTCCCTGCTGAGCAGGATAGCTTGTCTTTTGAGAAACAAAACGAAAGTAAGATTTACTGTAAGCTAACAAGCATGACAAAGTATTTTTTGCTCCAGCACACAACCTAAAAACTTACAAGGAAACAAGATACTCAAAAATAATTGTATCACTTTAAGAGGCAATCAGATAGCTTTGGGAGGGGCAGGAAAGGGGAATCTATTCACACTTTTTATGACTGTTTTCAATAATTTTCTCCTAGAGGGCAATAATGGTTAATATCCCATTTTAAGCATCTTCTACACAACATCAATTTCTATTAGAAACATTGTGAAAGACTTGTTATTTCTAGTGCACATGTATTTATTCATGTATTAATGGGTTAATGGACAGTATTAGAAAATTTATTGTAGAAAGACCAGATTCACATGCTTAAGTTGTTTTGTTCTGATTCTTGCCACTCTCAACTCCCCTTTCAGTGTTGTTTTTTTTTTTCTTTTTTTTTTTTTAAGACATAGAAATTGCTATGGATGTCTTATACCTATACTACACCTTGTTCTTGCAGCCTATCAGCCAAATTCCAGCAGCATCAGCCCCAAAATGAACTACACAGAGCTCCCACATTAACACTCTTTGATTCCAGCTTATTTGATTCCAGCTTAGGCCAATTTCTTCAGCATATGCAGTCAAATTAAAGTGCTTTTTATCTCACAGGTGATGAACTACTTCCTCAGCATATCCCATTGAGCAAGGCTAGTTCTTATCAATACCGTGCATTGAAATCCACCTCCCCAATGGCTTTGAAACATTTTCTGCTGATCCATCCAGTTAAGGTAGTAAGGTTGTGTGTTAGAAACCATTTAGGAAGCTACAGAACTGCTAGAAGGCTACAGCTTATGCCTTGCAGAAGGGACATGTGCAGAGGAACTTGGACAAAAAGTGGAAGCACAGGGTGAAGATGCACCCAGTGTTCTCATACTAAGGGGTTGGGTCCATATGATTCATTTCGTACGTCAGACAAAATAGAAAGCCCTTTTTCTCACCACATTTCTTCTTTTAATACAGAATACATTTTGTCAGAAGACCTATGCTTGTTAGTGAATATGGAAATATAGGAATTACTCAGTGCTATGGACCACAGCTCACAAAGCTTTGTGACTGTCACTTACTTAAATAGTATTATTTTCTAGAAAGATAGTGATCAAGTGGCATACACCATCATTGCTGGCCTCAGAAGCATACCACCTTATCTATCATAGCCAAAGTTATCAACAAACATTTCAGGTCTGTATGGACTTTTATATAAAGAATACAAAATTCAGTTCTGCTTGAAAAAAATCCTTGATTGGGAAATACCTTACAGAATGAAGTACAGCTCTCCAGATTTGTTACTTAACAATATCTTTTCTTCCCGCCTTTCAAATAAATACAGTTGATACTGATGACAGTGTGCTTACATAGGTTTGGAAAATAAGATTGTCTTTCAGTTCCACATATAGGGCCATCAACACAATCAGTTTTGTTTTTTAATACATTTGTTCAGCATCATATTTCATTTACAAAACAGAAATCCCATTAGGACTTCACACAGGCATAATCCACACAACTTCAAAGCTTCTGTTATTTGCTAGCTTGTTTTCAAGACAGGTGATTGAGCTACAGGAATGCAGCAGGACTAGAACATAGGAGCTCACCAGCTCCCAGGCACCTCACGAACCTCTTTTTAATGACAAGACACAGCAGAACAAAGCAAGAAAGCACAGCACGTCTTAGGAAGTGCATTTAGTACCTCACAAACACCATTGTGCCTGCTCAGAATGAATTCAAATGAACTTTGTGGTGGCTCCCAGTCCACGTGCTTTTCTTCTGAAGCATATAATGTATGCAAATGCAAAAGGAAATGCAGCTCTGCACTATCATTTTATTTGATAAAAGAGAATCAGTAACACTAATCATCGTAATCCTTAAGTATCTACTCCAGAAGTAGATAACGTCTGATAACTAACCAAAGCTTTTCTCATACTACAAGATCTTAGCAGATAAAGCTGCCACAAATATTCAAGACTCTTCTGTGAGTGCTGGATCATAGAAAAAGTTCAAGCAATCCCACGAATGATTTTATGTTGTATGTTATAACTTTTAATTTTAGCTTATTTAGGGAAAAATTCTTCCGCATTGCAGAATCCTTCAGTATTGTACCTCACCACAGTTTAAACAAACATTTAATTATTTGCTTGGTAAATAAGAACTTGCACTTTCCATGCTGGTAAGGAAAGGCACCAGCAGCACAAACATTTTCTGTTTCAACTCCAGTTCAGGCACCTTAGTTTTACAAGAGGCAGAACTCCTTGTAAAAGATGCACATCCTACCCATAAAAAAAACGATTTGCAGGCCATCACTGCAATGAACTGATAGCATGAATTAAGCTCCCAACACTTAAATTCACAGCAGCGCTTCATCCAGACAGCACTTCTATCACCACTCCCATTACAATCATAACTGTAGCTTTAGAAAAAAAACAACCACAAATTGTTTTAAGCTCATATATTTTACAAGACACAAAAGGGCAATACAAGAGTACAGGAAAGAATTTATGATTTAGTAGTCTATCAAAATGGGAGTATATACAACATGAATATATGTAATCCCTATATAGATTTGCCACAAGGTTAATTCTTAGCTGCTTCTGCTTGCCAGGGGAAGTATTTCAAACAATTATATATTTACAGAAATCTATGAGAAAGTTCAACACAAGTCCTTCTGTATAAATTCAAGCTCTTCATTGCTTTCCAGAATCTTATATTACCACTACAGTCACCCAGAAAACAAGCAAATTACCTTTTTAAGCTAATGGAAATGAAATAGCAAGTTTCAATAATGTAGTATTTTAAAATTCATACAGTCCTCACCTGTGAAGGGAATTCCTCTCCTGTTGTTCTTTTTGCTTTTTAGTTCCTTATTTCTTTGACAATTTAATACCTGCCTTCCTGTTTTTTCTTTTTTTTTTTGGTGTTGTTTGTTTGTTTTGTTTTCCCTTTTTTGGGGTGGGGAATGGAGCAGGGGATATGGGCTGGTTGAAAATGACTGCTCTTTACATATTTTTTTGCCATCAACTTCAACAATATTAAGACTAGAACCAATAATGCATGTTATGGCAAAAGCAGACTGCAAACTACCTGACTAGTTCTTACTGCACTGCCAAGAAGGTGCAATCAGTAATGCCATTATCCTTACTTTCCACTGCAGAAAGAATTGTAACACTGAGGCTGAATGACTTGCCAAGGACCTCTGAGGGAAGCAATGTTTGTACAAGAAAATAGACTGAGAAAATCTCTTGGCTCAAAGGGCAAAAAGATCTTATCTTTCCAGAGTAATGAAAAGCACACTTCAGCTGAAAATACCCTTGTCACATACTTAGGTAGAAAATGATTGGGGGGGGAAAAAAAAAAAAAAAAATCAATAAAATATTTTCTAATCATTTTATGGGTACTCTATGTTTTTACAGCATTCCAAAAAAGCATCTGTACTTACATGGTTAAAACATTATAAGTAGTATCTTCTTCATTACCTCTGCATGCTCATATTTGATCTACAGGGAATGTAAGCAATAAATCCATGCAAAAAGTGTGGGCAGGTTTTGAACATTTTGGAAACTTATGTACCTTTCATACACAAATTTTATTTGCCTATTTGTGTTTAGATACATCCCTGGTTATGAACTAAAATGATATATGTAACATGCATCAGCACTACACATCACGTGGAAAGGAATTTATATTGGGATACCATCTATTCTCATCTCTAGGAATATACTGTTGAAAAATGTTATTTTTTCAACTAGACTGGTGTTTCTCTCTAAAGCATTTGAGCATGTGTTCTCGTGCATGTTTAGTTAACCATAAGGTTAGCTATATTTAATAAATATTGCATGATTACTCACTACCAGAAATGAAGAGTTACAGCAGCATGAAGAGTTCGACCTAGAAATTTTTCTTGAGCAAATTAGTGTAGAATATAGCTGCAGGGTGGAGATGTAGAAAGTGAAAAAAACGACCCCTCTGACAGGCCCAAAACAAAGACATGTAAAAATCAAAGGAAGAAACAATATGTATTTTACACACAGGTGGGTACAAGGAGAAACTATTTTGCCCAAGTATAAAAGAAAAATGGATTCTGGTTACTTAAGTTTTGTGATCATTTCTAGAAACAGTCATAGGAAAAGTCCAGAGGGTGCTGAAACAAGACTAAAAGATCCAGAATTAATAATTATTTCTCCACTTACCTCTAAAGTGATTTCTTTTGCCCAAAGACAGATTAAATCACATACCACCTTCTTTCAATTGATAAAATTCTCATAAGGAGAATTATCTCTAGGAGCCACACTCCAGCTAGGAAGCAGCTGTAGGATTCTGAAGAGGCCATTTAACCAAGATTCAAACATCAAACAAGCAATGAACAGTGGGTCAGAGCTATTTACTCCAACCCAGGTTAATGCTGCCTTCCCTACAAAGGAGCTGGACAACTACTACAGTGTACTTAAATCTATAAAGACACTTGAGTTAGTGGAGTAATAAGGGAATAGTTAAATTTTAAACTGAATGAATGCAACTTAAATTCAGTGAACGTTATGTGGCAAAACCATCTTTTACTGATTTTAGCACTTCATTCTAATGATAACTTCCCTAAAAAGGGTACCACAAGAGCCAAGATGGACTTTTCCCCCCTCCCTACATTGTGAAGTGGAATTTGAAGTCCCAATTTAAATAGGTGATACAGAAGTTAAGAATTATGAGTGTATTCTGTCTGAAGTCCTCTAAAGATGAGTTATTTGCAGCTGTGGTATAAACACTGGCGGCCTCAACACACTCAGCCTACCAAATAGCTGCTCCTTTTTAACCACACCTTCAGAGGCAGGCAGGCACTGCTATCTGCCATCACGATAACTGTGCCTACACTGGTCAGAACTGCATCACTGTCACACAGGCTTTATGCAAATCTTATCTTTCCATTTCTTCAGGCAGGGACTGCACTGTGGGGTATAAGAGGCTTCTTAAGTAAGGCTGTCCTGTAATTCACATACATAAACCTTACTGCTGCTGAAGATTCAAAGGCTTTAAAAAATCAACAACAAATTAACCACATAATTAATATGACCCCATACAGACCTCTGATATAAGCACTGTGTTTATCATAGAATCAATGAATCTGAAACAAAGATGACCAAAGAAAGTTGACAGTTGTTCATTGTATAGATTTCACTATCAAGTGAAATTCATTCTTGGCACAATGTACAACATGGTCCTCTTCATCAGAAGGAAAAAAAACTTTCACCTGAGCATGAATTCCAATACAGAACTCTTTCTTCTGTCTCCACAGCACAACAATTAATAGTCAGCAAGGACAAGGATGAAAGGATATAAAGAACTGAGAGATGTATGAATTATATGAACCTTTAAAATAGTTTTTAGAACAGCATATCTGATTCCTTTGGGTGAGCTACAAAGAAGCTCACATTAGTGGCACCACGCTTCAATTCCATAGTATACAGAGAGCTCAAGAAAGCAAGTACTGCTAGGCAAGTACATTTGGGGTAACAGACCTCCTTCTTACACTGCGAGGAAAGCTGAATGCCTGAACTAAAGTGAGGATCAAGAGGCAGAGAGGACCTTAAGAGTTAATTGTTACAGTCAAGGGCAATACTAATAGAAAGAACTCTTGCTTCCAGAAAAAAATTAAAGAACATTTGTGTTAAAATAAACCAGCTGATACCTAAGTCCATTGCCCATCTATTCACAGCTAGTATGAATGCATCACAAAGACCCATCTGGTGTTTCACAGGCAGGTTTACTTGCTATAAACATCTTCAACAATAAAGCTTGTTAAATTGGTAAAAAAAAATCAAGTGATATCAAAATAATATAAGAAAAAATGTATATCCTGAATTAATTTGGTGTACTATCTATATTGAATCATAAAATGAAAGTCCTTCCCCCACTCCTTCCATCAGCAAGCTGCCATTTAACTGCAGTCCTCCCAGCCAGCTATCCTGCTCTGCTTCTTGAGGCAGCATTTCATCAGAGAGAGCAGCTTTGCCTTGGGTGAAAGCATCCCTGTCCCACTATGCACGGCTGTATTCTCCCAGGCTGAGGGATCATTGATCCAGTTGTAGGTTGGGAGGACTGTAACAGCACTGTCATCTCACTTGCTTGCAAAAACATGCAGTGAGCTCCAACTGCATTACCTTATTTTGCAACACCCTGGAGCACTTCTGGTGAGGTTTTGAGAACTCAAAACTCATTTTACGAGAAGGCAGCTCTAGGTTGCCTTGTTGTTGGGAATTTTTCCATCCTCTTTGCTGTTATCACACCAGTAGCATTCAGCATTTAGCTTGCTCTGCCTTGTGCAGTTTCACACTGAGGTTATGCTCAAAGCTGTCTTCCAGGAGGCTGTGGGCTGCAAGTCCCAGGGTGGCTGCAGAGATCAGCTGCTTGCCAGGAACAGAAACCTTGGGAAGCTAAGTGAGAGATGTACCTCCTCCTTTAGCAAGAATACTTTGACCCAAGATATGAGGCAGAAATTACAGAAATGCACTCACAGGAATGAGGACAGGAGCTGTTCTGCAATAATGAGCAACAATACTCACCAAAAGCTGGATAAAGACAACAAAAAGAAACGAACACTCACACTGGGCAAAGACAAACACTACACTTGAACAAATATCTAACACCAGCCTTGCAGAAAAGATAATCCAGTAAGAGAAAGGGGTCTCTTGATATCAAAGCCTATCAGGCTTCCCGGAGTCATGACCATCACGGAAACAGTGGTTTTGTCTGCATCTCCATCTCCTGGACACATTAGAGCTAGGTGGGTCTCAGCAGATGTTATATCTTTTACACTTCCGTGACACTTTAAAACTTGCTTTAAAGCCACAGTACCTCTCAGGTTATAAAACTCCGAGAAGTTACATCTAATCATCACTTCAGTTACAAATTTGGTATCTTCACCATCATCCTAAAAACAAGGAGAAAATCCCCATTCCTCTACAGGTTGGTGGTAAAACATGCACATACCTCAAGGTCTGGAAGGTAGCTTACAGCATGAGAAATACATCAGCCACTCAGAAATTTTAGTTCTCCAGGCAAGATATATCACCACCACTGAAGCCAGGATCATTATATGATTGTGGAAAGAAAAAGTACTGCGTAGACAAAAATCTCAAACTGAGAACAGCTGGAGGAATACTGAGAGTGACCACTCCATAACTTTGGCTTCTGAAGGAGAGGAACAACTCTGTTCTCTCTTTTTGTTGTGCCGCTCAGCACCAGAGGAGCTAATCAGAAAGGGACACATAATAATGGTGTCTTAGGAAAACAATTTTCTCCAACTTGGTCCTGAACTTGTGTGATGACAGCTTCCAGATGTTGAAGAAAAAAGGAACATGTAAAAAATCTACTAATTAATTGTGCAGCTATTGTCTGAAGCACTCTTCCTAACATTAGCTACAGACTACGCCAATCATCAGATTTAGAATTTAGAAAGGTTGTTTTTTCTTAAATAGCATATGCTAAGACTATAAAACAATGGTGCGAATCCACAATCCACCCAACAGACAAGAAAACATAGTTGAGATTGCAGGACTATTTAAGCCCTGTTTGTCACAGGTTGGAAAGTTTCTTCACAGCTGTTGGTTCCAGCTGAGAGCTGTGCTGGAACAGATTTACATGCTGACTTACTTCAAATCCACAATAGCACTACTTGACATCAAAGTTACATTTAAACACTTCATTCTGTTATCACTGTTCCATAACTTCCATGAACACACCACTTAAAACAGTCAAAACTAGCACGCCTTTAAAAATCAAAGTTAACAACCCCAAACCAAAGTTCTTAACTGAAGAGTCCTATAAGGTAACCTTCAATGGCATGTAGCTTTTTCATCTTAGAACACAACTTCTCCTGCTGTCTCACAATGAAGATAGGTTGACCTAGAAGAATCCCATCAATTTTTCCCATTTGTCTACACAGACAAGAGGCAGACTGATGCTCATCACAACAAGGCAACAGAACTTTTTAAACACACACTTTACCACTGTGGTCAAGAAAGAGGAAGAAGGGAAGGCAGCAAGGACTAGATGGAACATTTGATTTCAGCACTCAGATTTTTCACTTTTATAACTAGGCTGATTTCTCCAGGAAGAGGCCAAAATAAAATGACTTATCTCTACTCTGGGTTATCTGCCACAATCTACAAATTAATCAAAAAAACTTTGCCATCCTTCAGTTTTTCAGAGTGCACCTGAAAAATAGTATTAAGATATGCTCCCTATGAAAGCCTACTAATTAGCTTGCTCCAACTCCATCCATAAAATACCAAGATCTGAAGTTAAATACTTGTCTTCAAAGGTAGTATTTATTAACTCCAGAAGTGCACTTTTGCAGTTTTATATCTTATGAGATCACTTCTTGGTTTCCTCTAGTCCAGAGCACGCACAGCTCAGGCCAAATCCTGTTCTTATTTAAAACCTAGCTACCTCCCTTGATTTCAGGTGGGGGTATAATCCAGAACAAAACTGGCTCTACTCCCATGTTTCCTGGTTAAGGAAGAAAAAGTGATCTCATCGGGGTGTTAGAGATCCTCAGTAAGAGACTATTTTTCCTGCAGAACTTTATGTACCTTCAAGAAAACACCAATGTCTATTACTTAAAATCACAACCTACATAAGTTAACAAAAATGGAACAATACCCCATTTCCCGTGAAGATGGCAGCGAACACTAACAGTATGAACAGCCTATTAGTTTCAAAGCAAGCATTATTAGTTTTTTCCTGATGCTGAGGCAAATTGTTTTTGAAAAGCAGTGGACAGCCCCAGTTGCCTCAGTTTGTCTGCAGAACAGCTACAGGATATGACAACTGAGTAGATTTATCCCAGGCTTCATTTAATCTATATTCTTCTCCATTCAGACCTTGATCCTTCAGCCTTGGCAGGATTTGTATAAATGCCCTTAGCATCAGTTTTAGCATCCTTTTCAAAACATATGCTTCTAAAAAAAAAACAAACAAAAAAACACACCAACCCTCAGTGTGAAGTTGGGAAAAACAGGTGTAGAAAAATACACTTTGAAGGTAAAGCATAAATACTGTGCCCCATTTCATACTTCATGCTTAATGCTTCCTGCTTAGCAGCATTTCAGCATTGCTAAGTACTTCTCCAAGCATGCCTTATTTAGATAAACATAGTTACAGGAATGGAAAAGTCTTGTCTACGCGTAGAACACTACTGACAAAAAATTAAGGAAACATCCATAAGACCTATGAATTACGTACTGGAGAACCGTGTTCAACTCACACTACATAGCACTGATATTTAAAGTATACGTAGAGTATGCATTCTATGCATTAAATACAATTGAGAAATACTGTAGAACACACTGAAAGCTGCCTGCCAGCTGCTGTAGGGATCCAGCTTAGGGCCAGATTGTAAACCTGTGGAGACTACCTGAAAGTAAGAGCTTTTATACATCTGAGACATAGACGGAACAAAAGATTATTCAAGTTTTGATTCAAAAGATGGTAGCAATATCTTCACAAAACATAAAAAGAAAAAAAATATCTTTGTGTTGATTCTGAATATTTCTGGAAACATTTTCCTAATATCTTGCTTAATTTTATATAAAGCAAACCCCACAGTTGCTGGTAAACAAAGTACCCTTATGTACATCCTGTACATCCTGTATGTAACTATTTTATCCAGGATTTTTTCAGCACATCCAGCTTCACAATAAGGTAATATTGGCTTTTCTATTTCAGGAGAAGCACCAGAACTTCAAACATTCAGGTTGATTGAATTAAAAAATTAAATGCACTTAACAGATCCATTTGATTAGGAAAATTTTGCAGACTTCATAAGTAGTATTTGCTAGTTGTATTTCAAGATTTTTTGCAAGTAGACTTTTCTGTCCAAGAGGATCAGATGTGAATATAATATTCAAAAACAAACCAGTCATTGTAAGAAAGTAATGCAAAGCAAGACCATTGAACCAGATTTTGTTAACTACAGCAATAAAATTAAAGTCAGCTGAGAGCTACACTGCATTTATTACATCTAAACACAAAGCAGGACTTGACTTTCCATACACCACGTGTCAAGCTAGTCTCAAAACAACAAATAGATTTCTTTCCTTCCCCAAAAAGAGATCATCATGGAAACTGAAAGCTTCCAAGAAGGCACAACCCAGAGTTAGGGTCAGAATCTGCATGGTTCATTGTCAAGGCTTCTGCACAACTCCTGGCTCTACACATATTCTCACTCTCAGTCAGACTGCACACAGAAATTAATGTTCCTGTTACTGTATATCCTGTATTCCTTGGCATAAAAGGCCATTATACTTAAGTCCCTACAGCAGCCAGAGCTCAGCTGAGATGCAACTCAGAAAACACAGTACGCATCATTTGTATATTCAGCCACACTGTGTGAAGTTCACTGTATTTGATCAAGCATTTTAAAGACTTACCTCTTACCTATACCTCATGTCTTAATAGTTTCAGTCATTAGTCCATATTGTTTAAGCTATAAAATTTGGGAGTATTTGTGGTGTTGCATATAAGAACTGCTGGTTTTAGTTTTAGGAAGGAGAAGAGGCAATTTCTGATGCCAGATTTTCGGCTGGCAGCTTCTCTCCACACTTATTTTTTTTCCTTCCAGATTCCAATTGAAACTCTTATTCCCACCCACAAGCAGAATACCCAGCAAGGCAGAAAAGATGTCTGGGACCTCAAGTACTACCTAGGAGGGCAAAGGATAATGACAATTTTCTGTTGCTCTCATTGCACATATTTGTACACTAAGCATTCCTATAATTATTTTTACCATCCTTTAATATATCTTACTCCCAGTGACATGCAATTAAATACTAGGAGTATTTCTAAATAGATAATACTATTTCCACTGCATTTTTTGTGGTTCCCTTTTTCAGCTTTCATCTTTCCACGTCCCACTTGGTTTCCATGGCTTTTCTCTGCTTCCATCAGTAGGGTACCTTATAAATAATTGATGATGCTCAAGTGGCTTCCTCCTTCCCTCTGTACTGACCTTTTTTTTTTTAATATGATATTGTGAAAAAGAGTCAGACTACACAGTTGTCTTTTTGCCATATGGCACCTAAAACCACTGTGGGGACTGAAACTGACAATCCAATTCAGACTTACATGCTTTTAAGATATGGAGGAGCCAGTAACTTAAATGCCCGCAAGTCTGAATTGACTTTTCAGTTTCAAATGCAGAGAATTTGCTTTTTATTTGGCCTGACTTCTCCACCCTGAATCCTCAGACAAATTCTGACCGCACTGACCTATTTCAGTAGTTATATTCACCTTGCACTTGACTGTGTCACTCTTCACCACGGGTTCTCAAATTGATCTTTGCTTCCCTTTTTCTCCTGATAGTAGCAGATTGCCCAGACATCTAAACAAGGCAAGCAATTCTACAGTTTAATGTAAAGGTAAATTCACATTCCTACTAAAACTTTCCATCAATACAGAGGATCTGCTTTTTCCTACTATTTTAAGTGCAGCCCATTAAGTCTTCCAGTGTGCTGCACTGCTAAAGGTTTGTCAGGTAAGACTACACTTCCTTTCTCATAGAATGACTCAACTCCTCCAATGCTCCTTTTATTTGCACTCAGAAACAGCTACTCTAATATTATGCTACACAAACCTGATAAGAATATAGCCCAATTACTGTAGCAGGACACGTTCAGACCTTGAGCAAGACCAATAAGCAGCCAGATAAGAGATGAAAGGCTGAAGTGCCTGTAGTTTATCAAAAGGTTAATGAAAGCATCAAAGACACCCATAGCACTTTGGACAGAAAGATACGAAAGTCTAGAAATGACTTTTAAAGATGCGTTGCAAGAACATGGCATGCTAGTGATCCACTCACCGTGTGGATAAACAAATTAGCAGAAAGTAGCTTTCTATAACTGCTCTGTACTTACATATGTAATAATTTCTATTGTGTGCTTTGTAATTATATGAAATTTAATAAATTCAGGCAGCTAAACACTGAGGTTCCTCTACACGTATGAATTATTTGTTTACCAAATTATGGTATTAAAATTCACCTTTATTCTGTTGTCCCAGCTAAATAAAAAATAAGCCCAGGAGAGTAAAGCTGAGCCCTAGGAAAGGTGTGGGAATGCTGAAGTAACAGCTGTAGCCATGGGTAAGCACATCCTCTCAGAACTGTATCTGTAAGTACCGCTGGCCTCTGTGAATACTTATTCCAGAGGGAGAGACTCTGAAGAAATATAGTATTAGCATTACAGCTGCTTTGATTCCTCAGCAGGACTGTGCCAGGGCACAAGCACTATGCAGAGTATCAAGGCAAACACAGACCAAAGCAAAGTTGTGTACATCACACAGAGCTACTGACCAGAAGCAACTGTTATACCTCTTACCAACACTACGTTACTCTTTTTACACAATAAATATCCTAAGGGTTATAGAGTCTGCAAGATGCTGATCCACCACTATTGCAACACCCAGCCTGAAGCACTGTCAGTCTCCTTAGTAGTGATAACCATACGTATTTCTCCTTGCTTGTTAGGGAGACAACAAGCAATGGTGGAAGATAAAGTCAACACAACAAACCTTACAAAAAGCCTTGTGACAAACTGCACCAGTTAAGGCCATCAGCAAAATAACTGTAAATGCAGTGATGTTCAGTAGCTTCCCATTCAGACTGCTGCTATGAGGTACATTAAAAGCCATGTCTTGCTGCAATAGATGTCAGAGAAAAGATTAGCTGTGGCTTTCCCCTGAAGCAACACAAGGTGCACAGAAGCAAAGGCGCAAAGGCAACAGAAAAGGACATGAGAACATTCACTTTCTTCCATTTTTCCTATGACTGTGGGCACACTCTTTACCTGAATCTAAGTTTCCCTTCAAAAATGTGGAAAACTACACAAGAGCACTGTAAGATCCACTGACTAAGGCAGCCAAATAATAAACAGATCCAGCAACAAGTATGCAAGACAAAAAAGCTTGTCATGCTATCAAACAAATTAATAACAGTTGCAATTACATTGTTCCTGCTCTCCTTTTCAAAGGTCAGCATTTAGCCCTCAAATGCTCAGGAAGACATTTATGTTAAAGATAACTGTGAGAAATAAAGCCAAAAATTCCAACTTCAGATATTGCCAGCTGAAATCTCTACGCCTGTGCCTTCCTTAGCTCAAGGAGCAAGACAGCCCAGAAACAGAGGACATTAATTAAGGCTACTTCACCTGCATTATCAGTCATTAATGGAAATACATTACAAGCATGCAAACCTGCCAGCTGCTATAGCTCAACATGGGAAAGCAAGTCTATTGTAACTCCTTCAGACAAGGGATCACACCATTGGCCAAGCCCCACACCAGCTGTAGTTACCTTTAACCATCAGCCTAAGCACTGCCACCTGAACCAGCACAGCCCATTCTGAGAGTGCTTGGGATGGTTCTTGTATTAGGACAAGGGGATCCGCAGGGCTTTAAATCCAAAAAAACATGCCTGAATTTAATGATCTTCTCTCATACATGGACACAATTGTAGCATCCATATGTACACACACAAATATAGAAGTGGTGGCCACTTCCTTTCACACAGATCAAAACACATACGATAGTAAGAAAAGCATAAAATACATGACAATAAAGACAGAAAATTAACAGCTCATCTGCAAATACTGTTCTACAGCTAACTGTTCCTGTGTCATACCTTTGCCCACCACAGGGCACGAGCCTACTCTTCACAAAGTCTTAAGTAAAACAACGGAAAAAAACTCAAGCTTTTTGGGATAGATGGAAGAAATACCACTTCTCCTCGGTTTCCACACAGATCACACAAATGCAGAAGATGTAGGAAATACATTTCATCCCTTTTAAATTTTAGTTATTTGTTTTTTACAATCTCCAGAAAAGAAAACATTAAAAATGTATTGCTAACTGCTCTGTTCTCAATCAGCACAAGCAACCAGCAGTAGCTACAAACATCTTCTATGGGATCTCAGTGTTCAGTAAGGCCATGCATCTGCATTTTTTATCACTTTTCAAGAAGTGCTTTAACTGTTAATGAAATTGGCCAGAGAATATTAAGCAGTGACTGAAATAACAGCTCTGCTGTACTATCACAGTGTTTGCACAGCAGTCATTCTGCAGGTTAAGTTATTGTGGTATGAGTGGTGTTTAAATTAAATGTAGTCCCCTGTGTTCTTGTTTCATTTAAAATCAACCACAGACTGCATGCCTAAACATTATGCAGAGTCAGTAAGTTTTGCCAAGACCTATTTGCTTATTTTGTTTTTACCCTTTATTATTCCCTCTTTCAGGCACAATGAGGAATTTGAAAGAATCACGCTGCACTACTTCTCAGGCTTCCATAGCGTAAACCACCACAGAAAAAGAACACTAACCTGGTGAAAACCAGGCATAAGTAGTTTAAGTCTAATAACACAAACTCTAAAATCCATCTTAACTGCATTAGGCTTCAACTAAACAAAAACTGAATTCAAGTCTCAAAATGTCCTCTGCAAAAGTTGGCAGCATTGAGTTAAAGTAACTAAAGACAAACAAGTAACAAGTCTATTCTACATCCAGATCTTTCTGCACAAAGACAAATAACAGAGCTGAAGTAGAAATAATAGTTTCAATCTCTATTATGCTATTAAGATGGTTGAATGTAATTGTTTACCTATTAGACACATTTTTTAGATAAGGTATTTTCTTCAGACACTTTATGACATTAATCAGGTTTCACCAGTTGCTTTTCTAGAAAGCAACAGAACATCAGTGTTCACAACCTAGTTATTCCTTAACAGAGAACTACTTCAAGTTATAGCTTACACTCCGCTTCCCCAGTGATTTGAGAGCTCATTGTAAACATTAGCATTGTGCTGTTAAAGTGTCTATGAACAAATAATAAACACTACATATATATATATGTAAATAAACACATGCTCTTACATCTGACTTTGAATGTCTCATGTTTCTCAGAACATTTACTGTTCCTATTATGTCACCAGAACCATTTACTGTTAGCTGAGAGACTCCAATTCACATGACAAGAAAGAGCACAGAGGACAGGATTGTGATGCTGGAGGGAAACTGAGATGGAAAATAAAAGAGTGGGTTAGGTGGATGGAAATCTGCATGAGGTCCACAAATAAATAAAGCCTCCAGTGGGTACAGGGGTCCCATTCATTCACAGATCTTATTTCAATTTTAACATGAAATAACTGCACTCATGACAGAGTAGATAAAGAAGGGAGAAGCAGCAGGATACTTAATAGTTGTTTTTATCACCATGAGAATTAATAACAACAGTAGACACTATACAAGCACTAAAAAACCCCTTTCTTTGACATCTAAGTACAGACCTGCAGCACAGATACCAAGGTACACAATTCAGCAAACTTCAAACCAGTTTAAACCCCAGTACCAGCTTTTGAGAATGGAAACAGACTACAACCAAAAGCTTGACCTACACTGCGCTTTCATGCTTGCACAGCTCTGAAAAATTGAATAAGCAAACTTAAAATGAAGCATTTCAAGATAGTTTTTTAGAAAGCAGTTGTGGTACCTCCATGCTGTTTCGTGCTTATCTTCTCCTTTACAAATGACTCATCTTTCAGAGCCCAGCAGCCACATTACAGTAAAATCTCAGTAACTTACCCCCAGTCTCTATACGAAGAGGTCCACACACATCCCAGATACTCCCAGCTTCTTCTGTTCAATGGCCACAAACAAGAACCCACCCTAGCCCTCCCCCTCCCACATAAGCCACCTGCAGTGCAGCATTCATTGCAAACAGCTGAGAAGCAATGACACCTCTAACAGCTCCAGCTGGGAACGCATAGACAAGCACCACAAAAGACAAACACACTGCCCACAGCAGAAGTAAATCAATGTAATAGAGATGTATCTGAAGTATCAGATTACTGAGCAAGGAAACAGCAAGAGAATATGAGCCAAACTAGGCAGACGAAAGCCCTAAGTGGATTTGTATTGTGAGTTTTACTGAAGTAGTTTTAAAGTTGTTTTTTTTTTGTTTGTTTGTTTTGTTTTTTGTATTAAACTTAAGGATAATAAAATGGGGGTTTTGTTGTAGAAACACAGGCAGATCTTTAATGCTACCATGCAAAAGGAGTATGCAAATGATCTCAAAAGGACAGAGATGTCATCTCTAGAAAAGGTTCATTTTCTAGATTCCTAGTGTAATATTATAGAAAGATCCTGTGGTTCTGGGGAGACAAACCCCTTGCTTCCAATATACTATATTTCTTTTAGCTGTTGTAAACTGGAGGACCCAAACAGCTGAAAATCATGACACACACATCATGCGTTCCTGAGATTGCTGTGCTGTAAGCAATGAACTCACAGAATTCAGCAGGACTACACAAGAGTTTAACCCATGCTTTGGTATTTGCAGGAACAGGGGATTGAGACAATGAGACAAAATCTAATAAAATCTGGAACTAGCAAATTCTTGCTTGAGTAGCATTCATAAAGATTTACTGTAAATATATGTAAACAAAGTAATGTGTTGCAGAATATCAGATTGTTACGTGCTTTTTCTGTTATGTATGAGAATATTTTTACCTAAACTAGCTATTAAAGTAGTCCACAAATACTCATATTTTGCCATCTGCTTTTGAACTAAATGATCCCTGGAAAGCAACACCATAAATATTTCTACAAATGAGTAATCTGTTCACGTTATGTCTGCTAATGCTCTCTTATGGCAGAGCAAACAAATAACTCAGATGTCACTGCACACAGCAACAAGAAGGTGCACTCTGACTGGGTTTTAGCACATTACTAAGAACTGCATCACTGCTTGTCTCTGAGGATCTAACCTGGCTTTTTAGAGACATATTTCTTGTCAGCCTGACAAGGAAGGCTGAGATGCACATAGAAGAAAGGATCCCTTTACCATCTCTTTTTTTTTTTTTAAGAGATGGTGTATTCTAATCTGGGCTAACCCTCAAAAAGATTTGAACAAAAGGATGAATAGAAAGTAGCAAAAGAGGATTTATAAAGGTGGTTTTACAGAATGATGTCTTAAAGACAGAATATGCACAGGGAATATTTTATTCCTTGACTATACAACCTAAAGTATGCTCAAGGCTTTGAAATACAAGAAACCAATCCACCACATTTATAAGATTGCCTCTGACCTTTTGAGTTCAGCAATTTGAAAATGCTCTGTTCAGCTGCTGGGGAGATGGTAAGAATTGTACCAGCCACATGAAGTTCACTGAAGTTCATCAACAAAGAAAACCCGCTCTTGGTTCATCAGCTGCATGTCCCTGCTTGACCTTCCTTCCCAGCAGGGCATTCAGACTGGACACAGCAGATTCCTTCATGTTCATTTTCCAACATAACAAAGCATTATGAAAGCAGTGGTTTGCTTCAATTAGCTTTAAGATAAAAACACAAAAAGTGATAAGGTGTCAGGCATAGGCCAGGCAGATTTGTCCAGTGCCTTTAGCACTGGACATCACTCACCCTCCCATAGGTTTAAGGATCTGCATTAGGCAGATCAGTGAATCAGGAGAGCTGGGATGTTCAGAGCCAAAGTTAGGGTGTCTGCACTCCCTTACAGATCCAAAGCCTGCTGCCATTTGGGCTTGGAAAAATCAGTAGTTTTGCCCTAGACAGGATGGCTTCAGTGCCTACACGTGCAGACAATGCAGGGGGCAAGGGGAGCTTAAAGCAGTTCTTATCTCTAGGCAGCTTTAGGTGGCTGGGAGTCTTTCCGGGGCTTGATACCAGCTCAGTGCCTGACAGCTGCTGCTTCATGGTGGGAAGGTCTGTGGGCACTCCTCTCTTGTTCATCCTCCTTTATTACAAAGCAGCTGTTGAAAAAACTATGGGAGGGTGAGTGATATCCAGTGCTAAAGGCCTGGCCTATGTCTGACACCTTATCACTTTTTGTGTTTTTATCTTAAAGCTAATTGAAGCAAACCACTGCTTTCATAATGCTTTGTTATTTGTCAGAAGTAAAACATGAAGCAGTAGGAACCACAACCAGGACATTATCAAGGAAGATGAGTTAAACTGCAGTTTCTGCAGTTTTTCTTATAGATCCTGCTCTTGTGACAGATGGCCTGATCATCCTGCCCTTCTAACAGGAAAGAAATGGCCCCAGGGGAGGAAAGTAAACAAAATTTTGAATAGATCTATCATTTCAGCAGACAGAAGAGACACCATCCTCGCGAGCAGCTAACAGTACTGACCAACTAACCTCAAAGCTGGCTTTTTGTATGAGAGTAGATCTTTCCTCTGTAAGGCTTCTTGAAAGTATCCTCTGGGGACAGTAGTATTTGAGAGTTACAAAACTGACTTTAGCATCACAGCATCTGATGTTATATTTAATTTTGCCTCTGGGTTAGCTGGTAACAAGGTACTACCTATTGATTAAGAAATAGGAAAAGTGAGGCATGGTAGGAATAATAATAGTTACATAATGACACAAAGATCTATAGGCTCAAAAAAAATTAAGACTACCAGATGTTACTGTTCTTTTCAGTTGCCATGCAACCACAGCTACCCTGCTATGCTTCACCTTCCTAATCTCTTTAACAGCTAACTCTAAAACAAGTATAATTAATTTCCCAATGAATGAGACAGGACATCACCTAATCATGTGTAGGCAGATGTCCTTTGACTGTAAGTATAGGAACACTGAACAGATACAGCCCCAGCACAGAGTGAGGTGCAGAGCTGAAGTATTGTAAGATTTACAAAAGTTATTGTTGCAAACTATGATCTTTCCTGTAGCACAGATTTCTGAGTAATTCAGAGCAGGCATCTCATTATGCTTCTTAGGAGACAGTTCTTGTCAGCCCTCTAGTGATCCAGGCAGACTCTTACCCTGAAAAGCCAGACAGACAAGTGGGCTGTGCTTCAGCAGAGCAGTAGGACAAGGAGGTATGAGTTTGCTCACTATGCTCATTTATGCCCTTTAATCATAAGTGTATGAATAATTATCATATTTTTTTATGGGCAGGGTCTCTGGCAACCTGCTTTGTTTTGCTCCTTAAACAAATTGTTTCTGAACTATATGCGTAAAAATAAGATCCTTGTAGCTATGCTAAGCCACTTCCACCATCAGTAAAATGGATGGTGAATGGAATGGAGTGGCTTTTGCTTCTAACAAATATATGTATACATATTTTACATGTATAAGGAAAGTAATGTATGCCCCAAAATACTTTTTATTGTGGAGCGTGTCTCATTTGGTATCGGCACAGTCCTGTGCTACTAACATTTATTATTTTTTTTTTACAGAGGTTCCTGACCACAGTGCTGGCAGAGCTGGTGAGCAGCCACAGCAGTGCTCAGGGTTAGTGCTGAATATGAAGGTGTTCCCAGGTTTTCTGATATAGTGATGAAGATTTCTCTGTAATTACTATAGATTGTACCAATGACAGGCCAGTTTAGTGCAATGCCTTATTTCAAAATACAGAAAAGAATACATGAAAGAGGATAAAAGCTGTTCCATTTTATTTCCTGTGAATTCAAGCTCTGGGGAGCTGCATGTATTTGCATATAAGCTATGTAGGAACAATAACAATGACATACAGTATTTTGATAATTATGGCTTTCTGATATTTTTAAGGTGTTCTTAAATGATAAATACTTCAGTTAAGAATGTAGAGTATAGACTCTAAAGAATTTAGAAATTGTGATAAATCTCCATTCATCCACTGTAGATAATACTGCATTTGAAAGAGCAGAAACGTCTGGCTGTGAAATATAGTGATATTAAAACCTTTCTTCCTTGGACTTGCTGTGACTGTCCTCTGACTTTGCACAGATGGATTGCAGTTCCTGCCATTGGTCCAGGAATCACAGTATCCCTCCAGCACAACCAAATTTCCCAGACTCGGCCATCCACTTTTGATGCAGTGATCTCCACTATGTGGTGAAAATCAGGAAATAGTCAAACAACCCGAGAATTTGGCCTTCAGAAAATTGCATGTTGGCTATAGTAACAAGAGCGGAACAATGCCCAGGACCTGTCTGGCGAGAGTTTCTTCCAGAAGTTTCAGATGGATGGTTTGGTAATGCAGTGGACTGCTGTTCTGGTGGATGAACAGGGGAATGGGACAGACTGGTTATTCCCAAAGGTATCTATGAGTGGGTTAAGTTCACGTGTTGGTTTGGGGATTTTAAGGTGGAAGTTGGTAGGAAGCGGGTAGCCTGAGGGTGGGGTCTTAACAGTTTTAGCAGTGTGACAGTGAGCAGCATTTGATCTGTGCTGTGTGGAAGGTAAATGCATTTATCCTTGGCTTTGTGGCACAAGTGTGTACTTGTCTAAATTATATTTTCTTGAGTTCATCAAGTTTTTAGGATCTGCCTGTCCTTGTGCACTGCTACTCAAAGAAAGATTCACAGAAAAAATCTCATGCTGCATAAAAAGGTTTGTGTAGCCGTGCTGTAAAGCCAACTCAAGTTTCAAAGTCAGAAATGATCATGTTAAGCTATTGCTTGTCATAATAGCAAGCACTAGTGCCATGAATTCCCATGTCTTGTTTTCCAAGCATGTGGAAAGGCACATAAGTATTTTCCATGTCATACAAACTAGTACACACATTAGCTGGAATGAGATTTTAATGCTGTGATTACATACTTAGATTATTAATTGCTAGCCCAGCCCTCCTTATATTTTGTCTACTTCTCATTATCTTGTTTTTGCAGTAGATGGTAAGGGAAAAAGACAATCTTGAATGGTATTGTAGCCAGAGGGGCATTTAAAATATTGCTCTGCACCGGGGAAACAGGTTTAATTACTGCCGCTGTCAAAGTGTTTTAATGTAAACAGGTTTCCTGATGGATCACATTTCCTTGCTGTGAACTATCATCCCCCAAACACAATCCACTTTATGGTAAGGCTTAAAATGAAGGTATCATAAATTAGAGCAATGAAGCTTTTATGATTAAAGATGCTTCATCTGCTTTTAATGCCTCAAATTATAGAAACTATAACAAGCCTTCACATTAAAATTTAAATAGGATTAAGAGTCTGAAACTCTCTGTAAAGTAGATATCATAGGCCTGATTCATCCTGAGATGGTGCAGAGCCTTGTGCAGACTTAGAAGGGAGGCAGCCCCTACTTCCTTTGAGACAGCATGGAGTAGGTTTAGCTGTTGGCATGTATTAAAAAAAAGGACTGAGACTGCCCTAACCTGTGCACTGGAGACAGTCTTTGATGTACCAGTGGCATATAATGAGATCTTCCTAAAAGGCACCACAGAAAGCATGCTCTCTGCCTACACTTACTGCTCAAGGGTACTTTGGGTCCTTTAAAACAGGCAGTGTACTTCCTATGTATCTATTCCAGCAGATGAATCACCATAAAAATACCTACAACTACATATGCAAACTGAGAAATAATTCTGATCACCTTGATGTATTTGATTTATGTAATCATCTTATCCCATTCACATTACTCAAGTAATAACTTCCCAGAGCATATTTCATGTTAAGCAGCATTTGTCATAAGCAGATCTTAAATCTGTAATTAAAATATTTGCTTCTACGACATATTTATATTCTGCTCAACCTTTCAGAATAAAGACAGAATAAAGGCTCTTACTTGACCTAACTCCAATAGGCAAGGAAACTCAGCTTTCAGATGTACATATTACCCCAGAATTAAAGGAAAAAAAAAAAAAAAGAAATTATTTTATGTAGGTGGTAGTTGAAAGAGGAACTTCAATTCATCTTATAAATAATTCATGATGAATTACTCACTTGACTCATATAAAGATATAGAATTTGCTGTTTTATAGTATAAAATCTCAAAACTTTCATTAATATGAAGCAATATAGTATATGGTTGGGGATGTACTTTTACATGAACTTTGTGAAATCTGAGTTGGACGGAAGATACTAGATATTTACTCTGTTCCTTGATAGAAGACAACATGGAAATTGCCCAGACAAAATACATAATTAAAGAAAAATCAACGGGAACACTACTTTGCAACTCACAAATTCACTCATTCTCTTGTGAGATAAAGCAAATAAGAGAAGTCCAATACATTCTAAGGGCATTCCTTGAGGAATTTGTATTGCAGGACCAAAACCATCTCTGCATGTGCCACAGCAGACTTTTCAATCTGTTTGGATTTTTCTAATACTTACCATCATTTCAGACTAATAAAATCCTTTTGCTAAATTACAAAGAGCCAAAGACCTGATTCTTCCAATGCTTTAACCACACTAACAATGGCACTGTGAACATTCCCACTGATTTATTGAAGTAGTGAGAATGAGAGAAATTATATGTCCATCTACATGTTAGTAGCCTCAGAAATACGGGAAGGAAACAGACAAAGCCACTTGTCCAATTCTGAAACTTTCCTGTAAGTAAATTCCATACAGACATAGAGTTCCTCATTTGAAATAGTAATTGTACCAGTGGAAAACTCTTCAAGAATTTTCTACAGTGAGAGTTAAGCATATTTTATCCTAATTTCTGTTCTATATTCATTTATATTTTTATCGTTTTTTTCCCGTTTCAGCACATTGGGACTAGGACTTAAAGATGCTCTCGTTTAATTAATACCTCACTTTCTTGTCTGAGATTCAGGGTAGCATCTTATACTTGACTAAATACTGCTGTTTCATATGAAAAGTCAGCAATAAATACCACCCTTAGCTAATCAAAAATAACTTGCTAAATGAGAGAACTAAGGTATTGTGCATACTCAGAAACTTGTTCTGCAATGGCATGAACTAGAAAGTTGTACTACCCACATAATACCTCTATACATTACACAACAACTAGTTTCTATGATAATTTCATATTTCAGACCAAATACTTTTGCTAGGCAAGCTGTATGGCTGGTAAAATATGACTAGATGGTAGCACGATATGGTCATCAGAGCCTTATCCTGGTGATGGCAGTAATAACCTCTCTGGACATGTAGGACTGGTGGTATATTTGGTCTGTCCCAGAAAACTGCTGGCCCACAGCCTCAGCAGTAAGAAATCAAAGTTATCATTTGAATTCCCTCTTTCCTGCCAGCATAGATGTTGATGTAATGCTGTAGGCACTTTATGAGCTCCATTTGATTCCGTTCACTTGAACAGCTATAGCTAGCCCTGGCAGCTATATAGTGACTACATTACTACACTACCTTTAGTGATAGAAGCATTAAGTCCAGATTTCTTATGAAAGAAAGAAACAAGTGAAACCCTTGCAGTTTATTGTTTAAAAACAAAGTTGTATGTGTAATAAACTTAAAAAAAAAAAAGATGGTTAAATGGAGATGGCAGACTTATCTAAAATTACTCAGACATTGAAATTCATGGCTTTTTTCATGAAAAAATTTTTAAGACTTACTATTTTAAAGAAATGTCTTTTCTATTGTTTTTGCAGTTTTTAACTAATAAGATTAAAAACAGAATACATTCTGGCCGTTTAGGGTCAAGAACTCCAATTGGATTGTAAATTGATTGGTTGTAAAAAAAAAATTTTGGCAAAAGAAACCTGATGTGCACAAAATTGTGTGGATTTTATTTGAAGTTTTAAAGCGACACAGATTTTTTTCTGAAGATAATTACTTTTGTCAATTTATGAATTATTCTGAGGCATAAAACTATATTATAATTGATTAATGTGATTTTCATTCATAGAAGTCAGAGCACTGGTTATTTTCAAGGTAACATTATAAATCAGTAAGATAACAGTAAGTATTTGTTATTGTACTAATTCATTACATCCCCAAATATTAGTAGAGGCATACTCCAAAAGTTCCAAGTATGTGAACACAGTTTTTAAACTACAAATTTATTTGAAAGTATGCTTTTGAATACAGAGGTAGTAATTGGGTTATTTTTTTTAACATAGGGCTGTCAGTACAAAGCTAAAGCACAGAAAATAAATTCAGAACAATCTGAGAAAATTAAGCCATGAAAAAGAAGCACTTAACCTTTAGTTACATAATACTGGGGAACATTATTATTCAAATGTCCTTTCACAGCCTTGCTGCCTGGTGGTGCATCTACCTGTGTTTCTGAAGTGACAGTTGGCCAATATCTTATATTTTATCCCAGGTCATACGTTGCCAAAGATTTGAACTGTCTAAAAGAGGGCTTATATTGACAAGAAGTTTACTGAAATTACTATACAATGCAAATATTTAAGTTTAAGCATATTTGTAAGATTTTGTAAGACATGCACGTGCCTAGCAATGGGTCTCTCATCAAAGGTGTTTAATTTATCACTGACAAAAACATTTGGATATTTGTTTACAAAATAAATAAATGCAATATTTTTTTCACCTAGAAATAAATTAAAGAATGCCAAGCTAAGTCATTCTTGCTGTGTTTTTAAACCCAAACTTCTATGTGGGTGGGGTGAGGGAGATAGAGGTTAGCAAGCACTTTTTGTCTAAAGAATAATAATTACTTTTGCTGTGGTGTGAGGGACTGGATATTTTTATCTGAAAGAAATAGCTATTGCAGCTACTTTCTAAAATGCTTCATAATTACATGTCAGCACTGCACACTACAGAGTTGTTTCCATGCTAAACATCAGTTTGGACATACTTAAATTTGACAGCAGTGAAAACAAGTACATATTTATCTCTAGAGGGCCATGTTGTGGGAACATTCATGTTACAAATCTGATATGTGAATCCATATACTCTGTGTACCTGCTGGAAACTGAGCCTGTATCTAAGCTTTGAAATTCGTGATTATTCTGTAATTCAGTATTAATTACTTCTTTGTATTCACATACAGAAAAAAACTAAGTGCTTGCACTTAAATTTTAGTTGAGCAAACTCTGGAAATGTGAAGCACCAAGTTTGGGTATTCCTTTCCCAGCAGGCAGAAATGCAATAAAATACATGCAAGTTAATCTGCATGAGCTCTGACTGATGCTGAATTATGTGTTAAATGTGCATAGAAAAAGGAAAGAATAGAACAGTGCAAAAATATTGCACAAAATCCAACCTTTGCAGCTTCTTACAGCTAAAAACGTGTCTTTGGAATAGGAGTCTTTCCTAGCTATTTTGTAGTGAAAAACCAGACAAATTAACACCATGTATGGAATAGTTTGGCTTTCTTCATCTTATTGTATGGACATTTTCCTTATGGTTCTATAGCATTTTGTAGAGAGCAGAAGCATTTTAAAAGAGGTTTTATACAGGCAGCTCCTTTTCAGAGTGCAAATTTAGTCATCTCCTGCCTCACCAAGACAAATGTCAGTGCTAGCCACAGGAACTGTGAATGAAAGAATTAAGATCCACGTCCTGTGTGCTAGCTGAAAGTTGTCTGCAAATGTCCTCTGAGACACTGCACACTTTGGATGATGCTATGAGGAACCAGAGGGTTCAATGCATGTTTTATGATAGCGGTTGGGATACACGTCTTTTCAGTCCTTCTCTCCACCCATTTCCTTCATGAAACCCTGAGAGGTTTTTAGTATGTGGGTCAGCCTGGACACACAACTGCTGCAGCGATGAAGCCAGCCACAGTAACTAGCATGGAGAATAAACTCAGGCTGAGGACTTCAATAATTCACAGCCTTTAGCCACTGGCCCCTGCCAGCACTGCAACATCCCAGCGCAACTTCTCTGGCTAAAGCTGTAAGAAGTGTTTCACAACAGAAACTAAGTGCACTACATAAATTCCAGAACATACATATTAATAACTTGCTATGGCCTTCTGGCCTAGATTAAGTTTGGAAGTCAGATTTTTTGCATTTATAGTGAATGCTCAATATGAGACGTCCTATGGTTCCTTCTGTCCAACAACAGTATGGTTAAAAGACCATCATTACAAAGCCCATTTGTCCAACACCACCAATATCACTGCATTACTACCACCCAAGTACCCCCCTCGAAAATCTTAAAAGCGTTTATAGAATATCCCCAGTAAAACACTGCCATAAGCTGTATTCTAAAGGAAGATTTAAAGGTATTTATTGACATGAAAAATGCAGCATCTGAAAGGATATTTCTCCAAGTGACTGCTGAAAATGCATTATCTGTAACATGTATAGCAGAAATTTCGCATTCATGCTTGTCATAGCATCAGGAGCCTGAGAAGAATCTATTCAGCTCAGTGACCTATTATCCATGCTGTTTGGCCACATGCAGCCAATGCTTTTTTCTTCTGGTAAAATTATTTTAAAATATTTTAAAGATCCTTTTTCTTTTTAAAGGAAAATACAGAAGATATATTGTAACATAGTTGGTCATTATCCTAAAATGTTATAGTATGTGTTATTTGAGCTGATTTGAAAATAAAAATAAAAATAAAAATAAAAATAAAAATAAAAATATAAAAATAAAAATCTGTTCATTTTACATGAAGGAAATTGGAATCAGAATTGTGTAATACTGGAATTTGCAAATTACTTTAACACCTGGAATGGAAACATTAGGGGCCACAATTTTCAGACCCAGTAGCACCTGAAGCCACAGATAGGTAATTGTGTTATTTCTAAAGTCCCTATGCATGCATTCAACCCACATTACTGTCAGTATCAGTGTAATGCTGGATTCATCCTTCTGCATCTTTATGTTTTTGTGCCCCCATTCCTTTGTTTCCAGTGTAATTTGCCTGCAAATAAATAGCCAATATAGAAAGATGGGAAATTTCTTACACCCTCCTTCAGTTTCTGCTGCCTTTCCTTTTGAAGCCAGTGGTCAGCCTGCATCTGAGCAGACTCGGCCTGGAAGGCTCTGAAGAGCAGAGGGCCAGCTGTGCAAAGCACTGGAGGTCTGGCAGCAATACTCAATCAGCTGCACACTGAAGCAGCTCATCCTCCCACAGCCAGTGGCTCTGCAGGGTTTGTTGACTGTCTGCGGGTGAAAAAACTCACCCCAAACAGTCACTGTTTTGGCTGCAGACATACTGGAAGGAGTCCATTCGTTCCTCTGCTCCCTCCTGCTGATTCTGGTAATGTGCACCTTAGGAAGGCACTGTGCCTATACAATGGATGTGTGCTGATTAGTATTTGTTAGGCTGCATAGAGAATATGATTTTGTTGGCGATGTACTGTACTGAATATGGATGGAGTACTGCAATGATATCAGTGAAGTTGCCTTCAGTGCTGACTGCTTCCCGTTACCTAAGGTAAGACCATTCACAGTTAAAAACTGTTCTTTCAGCAACCTTTGGGGGTCAGGATTATGGAGATAAATACACATACCCATTGATATCAGGAATCATGCGTAATATATTTTTTCCTCAAATTGAGCTAGTAATGGTATCACAGAAAATCTACTTTATTTAATAGTGCTTTATAGAAATATATAACAGTAAGACAAGTTTTGCGCTGAACCAAAAACTTTCTGGTTTTCAAAGCTCCTCAAACCATGTAATTGACAGACAAATTTGTCAGCAGTTAGGAGTATACACAAGGAGGCTTTAATAGAGACAGATACAAAAACCAGTTGTGAAGGTGTTTAAGGAAGAAGAATCAACAGGGATAAGGGAACATAAACAGTGATTTAAAATTGTATTAAAGAATGTTAAGCATAGAAGTGCTCAAAGCAAACAAAGTAAATGCAAACAGTAAAAACAAAGTAGCAGCTAACCTTCAGGTTCTGGATTAAAGTGTGTTAAGATTCAATAGAGCCTTTGAAAGCCCATCAGCTCCAATCTCTGTTTCTTGCCCTTCTCTAGGTTCACATAGCAGAGAACAATTCAATACTCAAGCTAAGAGGCTTAAGTATTGGCTTTCACACAATGTTCCTGCATTTCTGTCACTGGGGCTACAGCTGTTACTATTGCTACTACTGGTGAAGAAATAAAGTTCAGATTTCAATAGATTCTTTGAGGTACTTTAAAAGAAAATGGAGACAACTGAACAGCAATGATGATGACAACTCAAAGATTTCTCCCAGGGAACCCCGCAGAACAATAAAAAAAAAAAAGAATCAGCAGAGGGCAACACTTTACAAATAGATAAGGTGATGTGATAGACTTGGCGGAAGAATGGAATGAAAGAGTAGAAAGTTCAGAAGTGAAAAATGTATTTTTGCCCAGTTAAAAAACAATTCCTGATAAGAACACGGGTAGTATTCATGCAGAATTATTCTCAACTTCTAAAGAGAATAGACATTCTTAGAGAAAAACTCCAGCAAGAAAATAGTCTCTTCTGATGGTATTTGGGGCTTTTCGTAAGTAAATTGCAAAGCACTGCTTAGCAAGAGATCATTTCTATCGTCTTCATTTTACGGGCACAGAAACTGCTACACAAGATCTGTAGATTACTAAAAAAAGGTATCCAAGAAATTGCCAGCTCTGCAGAACAGATTGTGTAACCAGATAAATGGATGTAAAGAGAGTGCACATGTAAGTCATACTAAGGGCCCGCTTGGTTGCTATTTGATCCTACACACACATACAATGAACTCTCTTAGAGCAAAATGTTCTCTATACAAAACTGCATTTGTTTCTCTTATTGCACAGAATTAGTTTCCTTTATTTTATAAAACTGATTTAAATTACCTCTGTATTGTCAGATTATGTTTCTCTGGCCTACTTTATCAAATACATTGGCTAAATCTGTGTCAGACAGCAATTTTGCCTGCTTGGATTTAATGTAACTGTCAGACATATAGGCCATTTCACCAGAGCATCTCTAAGTACGTAACACCATTTCAAATTCCCAAATAGCTGTCAAATGCACAAAAGATGTATTTTCAGTTCAGCAAACTCACTACCATTACTTCTGTGTTCTCTTTATTATGCAAACCCAACAGCATTCAGTATTTTTCTTCTGTTGATAATTGCTAATTATGGAAGGAAAAGTTATCCGATTGTCAACTGCAGAATCAAATGAAATGAAAATATTCCATCAAGAATTTAACAAAAGTGTAGGAAAAAGACCAACTAAAAATAACAATGAACGTTTTCTCTACATTGAAAGATCATTGGCAGAAGTAAACCACACAGAATTCAGATCCTTATTGCTTAATCATCTCACATTTTATTAGCCACAGCTGCCAGTTGTCTTGTGCAATGTGAATTACTTTTTGGAGCAAGAGCAATGAAGATATTTAAAAAGGGGGGAAAAAAATGTTTCTTAGCTGGAAACTGCTTCCACTAAAATGCAACACTGGAATGCAAATATTCATTTCTGAATTAATTAGTGACAGAGGGCTTGGCCAACCTGAGCTAATCACACCCCTAGGGTCCTCTAAGCCTCTAAAGCTGATTATCTCATGATTGTCACACCCACTGGGAGTTCCCTTTGTCATGATCAAATTCAGGCTGTAGTGTGTCGTGGTTTTTGTTTTTTGTTTTTAAATTTCCTTGTTTTGCTGCGAAGGTTGGATAGCGAATAGCAACTCCAGCTCTAATCCTTTGGCTGGCTGACAGGAGGAAACTCTCTCCAGTATGTCTCATTGCTCTCACTGAATTGTTAGAATTCAGAGAGAAGCAGCAGTTAGCAAGTCACGTGGCAAGATTATACACTGATAAGATAGCTTTGTTCCTCCAAAGTTAAACCAGATACCAATAATAAATACATGCAATTCTTTTATTATTATTTTAATCCCTGATTTTATCTCTGAGAATGTCTCTTTTGTTGACAAAATTGCAATGAGTCATGAAGAATTTTGTACAACATAAATTGCAAATATGTTGCACAGCACACATTTCAAGATGCCCTTCCAAAATCTGTCTTCTGTCATGACAGTAGAGGCTGCAGAAGAAGCAGATAAGCTTACAGCATGCATGTGAAAGAACTGGTAGTGAACAGGTGACAACCTTTTCCAGCAGGCACTTTTTGATTCTATGTATTAAATCATATCAGTAGAGAACTAGAGTTAAGATGTAAAGCTTACAGACGACCCGCTGTTGGTGCACTGCAAAACTTAGACTGCATATTGGGCTACATTGTGTCTCTTACAAAACAAATAAGGAAAAAAATGGCAGGTGGGCAGATGTGTGCATGCACGTGAATGTTTGGGATGTACAAGAACACAAAAATCAACTACCTTTTGCAGCTGGCACATAAGAAAATTGCTGGTACTGATTTGATGCTCTTAAAAGTATCACAGCATGACATACTCTCATGTCATTTATGCTGAATCCATCCATACATTTAAAGTTTCTCCCAGCTGCAGAACACCCAATCTACACTACATAGAGCACATTATCTTGCTCAGTGAAATTCATACTGATCCTGTGAAGTCTCTATTACAGTACATAGCACTCTTTCTCCATATATTGCTTTTAAAAAGCAATATAGTTCACATTTCCTGAAATGAAACATGAAGTGGAATGTACATAACCTGGCTTATAAAGTTCCAACAATGTAAAGAAGCACCGGATCTCTTCTAGAAGTTGAATCAAACTTTTGGTAAGCAATATGAAACTTACACCACTTAATTTGTGGGGTTTTGAATGTACTGTGAAAATTTTATCATTCATGTTAAAATGTATAACACTTTGCATATTGAAAATCTTGTAACTGTTTATTATGAAGTTGGTACCACATGTACGCTGCTATTTATGTGAACATTTGCACATTCCTTAGGTGTGCTGTAGAGACTGTATTAAATGCTCTAAATCATACATGCATGGTGAGAAAGCTGAGCTACACGATGAGAAATTTGTACTGAGTTTGCTGTAAGGCTAGCCCTTACGTCTCCCACTAGATGCTCACAAAACATGTATTCTATGAAGTTTTCACTACAGAAAGGAGAACAGAATTTACCAAAAGGAAAGTAGCAATGTAACAAAGGCATGTGCTCACTGTGCAAATGCACAGAGATACACACAGAAGTATGTTCTTGAAGACGATATAGAATTTATCAAAGCTCTATCTACAACAATAGCAAGATTTTCTCTCAAATGTTTATACAAATCTGAATGAAATTTCCACATGGAAATAATATACTTTCATGAAACAGACATAGACGCATTTCCATGACAAAGTTTTAATCGGCTCATCAGTCATAATTACAAATTTATGAATAGAGTTTCTTCTGAAAATTTGTACTAGGTATGTGCATTGTAAAAAAAATATATATATATATATATATATATATATATATATGTATATATAATTTCAAACTCAGTGCTGCCAATTCTTGCAATATGCATGACCTTTACACACAGCCTATACTCCCTATAGAAAATACTCATGGGAAGACTTAGTCTTTCATTCAAACAAATTACTCATTAAAATTACAAGAAAGGAATGAAAGCGTAAGGCTTTTTGCACATGGACCAAATAAAAATCAGCAACCACTACAAAAAGCTCATTTATTTCAATGCCTTGACACCTTCTACACTGGAAATAAATGAGAATTCTGAACAACTAAAGCCATTGACTTAACAGTCATATCTCAAACACATAAACTGACTATTCTAAAGAATTTTAAGAGGCTGCTTTTCCCACTCAAGTGCTAGGGTAAATTAAGAAGCTGGCAAATCTGAACTTTGAGGATCATGTAAGAAACCCGCATCAGAGTAAGAGTATAATCAGAATGTGAAATATTGTATGTTTTACCTTAATTAGCAGTTTCATTCTCTTAATGTTTCAAGCTGACTATTAAAACATTGGAAGCAAACTTCTTATTTTTAAATCGTACCAGGTAATACTCCCACAGGGAATGGAAACATCTAAATTAGTAACATAGAACAGCAAAACCAATTGAGCTGAAATGACTGAATTTACTGATCTATTGCAGAACCATAATTGTACTACAAGGGATGTTCCAAAAATAACGCCTCCTCTTTTGTCATGTTGGCTCACAACGTCAGAAGTGGATGTTGATGGTATGGCCGTAGATACTGAACCTTCCCAGCAATATTTCATTCCATTTTGTTCCCATGTGACAGATGGCATCAGAGGAGCTGTCTTACAAAAAGGTGTTTGATATGGAGGCACAGATGAAGCAAAGATGTGTCACAGAATTCCTCTATGCAGGAAAGATGGCATCCATTGACATTGATCAACATTTGCTGAATGCTTATGGAGACCAAACAGTGGATGTGAGCACAGCGAGTCATTGGATGGTCTGTGTCAGCAGTGGCAACAGTGGGTGACCTCCGCTGGTGCAGATTTTTAAATGTGAGGTATGCAGACTTATGTTCATCACTGGTGAAAATGCATAGGTAATAGTGCTGTTTCTATTGAAGAATACTGTTTTGTAGCTGAGAATTTGGTCTATCAAATAGTGTTATTGTGCTCTTTGTATATGTTTTTTCCATGAAAATAAATAGGAGGCATTACTTTCAGAGCGATCTATGTATATACATGCCAGTTTTGTGCCTGTGTCAACTTATATTGCAAAAATTACTACATCTTTGAACTGTTTTGATCATTAAAATTTTTAAGTCACCCAGGAATTCTTCAAAATGTTACCCTGCAAGTTTCTAGAGTGCAGATGCATAGAATTTGTAGGCACATGCACATGTATGTATACAAATATTCAGTGTATTAAAATAGGAACTGATTCTTACGAAATATTACTTCCTCCAATGTAATTATTGTAATTATAGCATAGAAAGCAGAAGATAAATTGAAGAAAAACAAAACCTCTTCTGTTCAAAGTTATCAATCTACAAACTAATATTTCCACATAAGGAGAGAAAAGAATTCTGATAAGTGGGATATATTTAGAAAAAACTTTTTTTTTTTTTTTTTTTTTAGTACAGATCTGTTAGAAAAACTTTGAAAATTGCAATGTCATTTGTTTTGTATCCCAGACAACGGATGTGGAATCACCTCAAACTGTGCATGGTTGAGCAGGAAAAGACAGACCTGACATGCTTCGTGGAGAGAAAAGTCTTGGGATAAAACTGAAATTTCAAAACTGCAGCAAATTGCCTGAGTCAAATGGAAATCAGGTGGTGAAAATGTCTTCCAAAGCTGATAATGCACTAATCATATTTACTTGAATTTGCTGTGGTAAAACAGAGGCTCTATCAGAAATCAGGCTCACTCTGTGTAAGACAGAAGGAAGAAACATGCTTTTTGATATCAAAGAAAAGGAGAGCTTATATTATGCATTGCATACGCAATTATGTGGACCCTATTGGCTTCTATAACATTTTGAAAATGCATTCACAATAATATTCTATTTCCATGCTAGCAATGTCAGTGGGTGTCCTGGTAGTACATTATTTAGGCACATTGAGAAAATAATAGGATTTACAATAGCTGGCAATTTGTTTTCTACTGCTACGGTATATGCTTTTGTTACAGTCCTCATAGCTGTTAGAAATTTCTTTCTGACTATTCTGTTCATCTTTTCCACTGAAATATTTCTTCATTGTGAATCACTTTAGTATGAATTGGACTGTTTTTGCTGTCAAAGGTTTTCATTATTAGACTTAATATAAATAGCGCAAATGTTTTTCCAGGAATAGTCAACCACATTTTTAATATTTTCCTGTTCAGTTTGTAGGTCTGATTAATGGCATCACCAGTAGCACTAGCAAACTATTTCAGAAGGCAGAGAATACTTTCAAATACTGGCCTAGTTTTTTTATTATTATTATTACTATTATTATTATTATTATTATTATTAATTATTATTATTATTATTAATTATCTTAATACATTTAGATTTAAGAATTAAATTTTAGGGGTTTAACCCTATTTTTTCTTAAAGCTGCCTTAGAATCTTTGTTCTCTAAAGTTTACCTATTTAGTCAGGTAAAATATTTGTGCATACTTTGTTTTCCTCTCCCTCAATTCTGGGACACCAAAGATTTCAAGCAGAGAATCCATTAATTGTACATGACACCTTTTTTGCCATTCCAGTTTGATCAGTTCACATACAGATTGACTGCTTTTGGACATCAAGGCATTTTAAATTGCAAAGTGGACAACTATACAACACATATGCAAATCGGTGGGTGCATAGGCATGAGCTCTGGTTAATTCTGGAGTAAAAAGAATCAACCTTCTATTTAATAAATCAGATGCAAGGCAAGATTCAACAGTTTTCATCAAGTTTGGATGGGCCCCTGGACCCAGTAAAACTTAATCCAACACACAGACCGATAGATCTTGTCCCAAACTCAGACCTATCAAACATCACACACTGCCCAAAAGTCACATGCAGTAGATGCCTGACTCTCTAAAGGTTTGTTTCACTCTATAGCCTCGTCATTTGACTCACCATCCAATATTTGCAGCCGGGTAGGGTTCAGTCTGGAAGAAGCTAAACAATGAAGTACAAGGCTAGATTCAGGAACAGCCATGTCAGATGATGTTAAGATAACACCTAATTGATTTAGTACTATGGGGTATAGCATTTGGCTCCAAAGCTGGGGTCAAGACAGCTATCCCAATAGCACTGGTCCAGCAGAATCCTCTGTGAAACGTTTTGTCTTTCTATAATCAGATAATATGATACAAAAACATTCAGTAAAATATGATTATTAGAGGTTAATTTGTTGCAATTTTTTCTGCCAAATTACCAATTAATGCAGCTGGAGATAAATATTTTACAGAACTATAATCAAGCCAAGAAAGAAATTGAATCCTCAATTGGAGTCTCTAACTATTAATGTATTAAATTATCCTTATATATTTTCAGCTGATTATATCAAGCGCTCTTCCACAGTTTGAAAGAGTAGTACTAAATTAAATGATAAATGAGTATTGATTATTTTTTAACTTACTTTTCTCTAGATTTTGATATGTATATTGCTAACTGTTGCTGAGCCGCAGTGAACGGAGGCAGTGACTTCAAACAAATACTTAACATCTGCATAATAACCTAGCATCAGGGTTGCATTTTTTCATGTCATTACAAAGATGTTCTATTACTTTTTAAAGACAAGTATGCATACATATATCATAGCAAGTTCTCTTAATTTGTAGTAAGATTGCCAACTCAATTACTTTTGTCACCATGTCTAGCACCTTTTTTGAGTACCAGATCTTATCCACCTATCACCTGAGGAACTCTTTAAGTTTTGAAGAAAATTAATGTTTCTAAAAGGAAGCATTTTCCACCTTCTCTTCCTTCCTCTTCTTTCTGACATTCATAGAACAAGTGTGTAAAATGCACCAAGTACATTCCTCCTGTTATGGTAGCAGCACTAGTTACCAAGGGTGTATAACAGCTAGGTTTGCCTCTTCCATTTAAAAAATACTAGCCACATAGAATAGACATAGTGTTTGGAGAGCTTGATCTACATATATACAAATAAAGCATGCTGCATTTACAGTTTATTGGCACAATTAAACTATGGCAAGGATTTTGTTTGTCAACATTTAAATTTTTGGAAGTCAGGAATGACAGTGCCGACACTTTTTGAAATGTATGACTACAAGAGAGGCCTGAAAATACTACTATTGATGTACAAGTCATGTTGATAACTTTATCCTACACAGAGACATACTGCTGTAATCAGCAATTTTCTAGTTGCCAAGTACTTTTTGCTTCAAAAGCATTTTGTTTATCCCTGCAAACTGCTACTGACAGGTTTTCTTTAACATTAAAAACTACTAGGGTGGATTATAGCTGGTATTATATCTAAAAAAGTAATATTCATATTGAGTAAAGTAATTCTAATAAATAAACCATTTCTTATTAATTTGTGGCATAATAAATCCAGTCATTTTATGGCATATAAGAGTGTTTTATTGGCCATTATGAAATTCCATTTCCTCCCAGATAGCTCCCTGCAGCTTTGTCTCCAAATTAAAGAAATATTTTTGAATGCCTTGTAGAGAGTCACAGGCCAAACTACATAAAAAGACAGCTGCAGGCCAGCAAAGAATCTCTGAAAACTGGCTGTTGAAAATTTCCAGCTACCTGATTCAGTTTTCCTTAGCAAATTTGGCCTGGAAATAGTCACCAATTTAGACCCCAAAGGATGAGGGAAAGATATCTTTCTTCCCTATATGCCCCAGGGAGTCCACATAATCAACTTCTTCTAGGGATGGAGATGCAGAAGATGACCCTCCCTTGCAAAAGATTTATGTGGATCCACATGACCACGTGGTATCAAAACACTTCTGACCTGCAGTGGAAGGCAAATGCAGTTGCTACACCAATAGCACAATATAGGATTCTCCTACACAGAATTCAGACTATTCCACTATTTTTAGCGCAATCCAGGCATACAGTTTTGAGTTCATTAGGTGCTTGCATGTAGTCAGCTGGAGGATATAGATGTATGATGACTGGAAATGAATATGCAGAGGGTTCCAAAATAACAGTGAATGAGTTAATTATATTAAAGGACAGGAATTACATGTACTGTGAGTGAAGAACATGTAGGATGCAGCTGGATAGAGTAGTCATTGAGTTAAAATGGAAACAATTATGAAGGATAAGCTCTAAAATAAAATCCCCTTTGCTCTTATTACAGGAAGCTTGAACATTAAACTTGACAAAAAGGCTAAGTAAAGTCAACTGAAGTTTGATTTCAAGTACATTGGGTCAAATTATACATTGCAAATAAGATTTACTGTAAGTTTGTTGTTCATTAATCATCTGTTAATAGATTTTCTGTATTTGTAGACATATACCAAATTACTTATATGTAAGCACACCACAACCTTCTGCATTGTTTGCAAATCACTTGTATTGATTGTTCGTAGTATGTAGTTGATAGTTTAACCCGCAAGCAGATATTTCTCAAGATTATCTCCAAATAAAATAGAGATGGAATAACAAAGAAAAATACAGTTTTGATATGTATGTCTGAATGAATACTTGTATCTTTTCAAATATTTGAGATTTCAGTAAATGTTCAGAAACCATACAGATATGAAGACCGGACCAAGAAGTGAAAGTGAATATACCACAGTATTCACTGATCTCATCACAGTGTTCATTGACTATGTCAACAACTGAGGATTGTTCTTTTAGCTCTAATTCTCAGAATTTCAAAAGAAAAATAATGATAAAGTATTGAAATAGCCCACAAAGGATGGAAAAAGCATTGAATGTAACATGTAACTTTTAGATTAACTAGCAACTGAAATGATTCCTTCCTGAAATTAATTCCTTGGAGAAAACACCACTATAAAAAAGCTTCATGAGAAATGAAAATACACAAGGCAGCAGAATGCAACTCTGAACAAAATTAAGAGAAAATGAACATTACTGCAAACTAAAATAATTAAGCCTCCACAGCCCAAATGACTTACCCATAGAAACACACACATAATCGGTGTTTTTACAAAAAAGACTGGCCCACTAAGAATGAAGAAAATACAGGGATTAGAGAAAGTAGTTACAGAAAAACAACCAAACACGGATCTAAGAAAACACAGAAGCAATTCCTAAAGCACTAGTGACTTTAGCTGTACCAGAATCTACTGATAAGCCAGGAACATTTACTTCAGAAAACATCATTTGAGGTAAAGCTAAAAAGTAAGTATCAAAACTTACCATTAAAAATATTCAATACTTCCTATACAAAAATCCTTCCATCTCCCCTGTAGGAGGTTTCAATCAGAAACATCCATAACCTTAATGATCTTAATCACCAATCATGTGCTGATTATTTGGAATCTTACCTTGAAAGTCATGCAAATAAAAACAATGATTTTGCATACCAACGTTATTTTATTTTTTTAATGCGTAAAATTCATCTTCAGAAAGCATATGGAAATGTTCTGGCCAGAAGTAGGAAAAAATTAAGCCAAACGACAAACTCGTAAAACAAAAACACCAAAAAAGGTAGTAGAGTAATTTCACCATAAAAGTATCACAGTATTTAAAAGTTATGATAAACCAGACGGACATCTCTGAAAACTGTCTTCTTCTAAGGAATGGATTTAAATGTCTTCTAGCTAATGTGTGAAATCTTTCAAGACAAAATTAAACACATTTATTTTATTCAGTACTTGTTAGCTAATAGTAAGTAGACTCAATGAGACTATCAAGACTATTTCCTGAGTGCCTGTGTTCAGTACAGAGAAAGGTATGTCTTTTAACCACTGAGTTTTATGAATTTGGTAAATCACTGAGTCTTAGCATGAAGTTTTTCTCTTTTTTTTCCCCGACTTTTTCTTCTTTTTCATTACACTCATAACTGAACCGCAGAGTATAAAACACAAGAAGGAATCAAAGTATGAAAAGTAGCCTGGCTCACAAAGTATTGTACTCTAATGGCCATAACAGCAAAAACTGAGAGAACTTTCAAGAGCTCCTATGATTAAAACCCTTGCAAATGATGGAGGTAAGTATTTGTAAAGGCTCAGGACAAACTTTTTTTCTGGTCACAGTGGCCTTTTTCCCTCTTAAAGGAAATAACCTAAAAGCAATGGTAAACATCCAAAAAGATTTTGTGAAGAGTGTGAAAAATTTATTAACTTCTCATGCAGTGTGATGCCTCACATACTGCTATTCATTATCATATTCAGTTATAGGAATAGAAAATGCCACAGAATAAAACCAAATTCATTCCTTAGGAAAAGAAATGGAATGCTGTTGAGTTTGACGGCTGTGTTCAATTCATTTCAAGAGTTTTATATCATCACTAGGTTCATTCAGTTCTGTATAACCATTAACACACTGGAAGGGATGAGAATCAAAAGAAAAAGCAATGGCATGTGGCACAGAGGTAACAGCTCATTTTGCAATTGACATTTGAACAGAGGCTTGACATAGCCAGGCATAACTAAAAGCAACAAAATAATTTAGGGAACACATCACAGAAGAGGATGTGCAGAGCAGGGAATATAGCTGGTGCATGTAAATAGAAAATGAATGTAGAACTAGCCGTTTGGGGTATCTGCAATACTTTATCTGTTGTATGAGATCATTCCATGCTGGATTAAAGCAGCCAAAGACAAAGGGGCTAGTGTCTTCAGATCTTAAGCCTGTTATTATCACTGGCATTATAAAACCATTGCACAAATTTGCAGAGTTTTTTTAAGGCATATCTAGGTACTTTGCTACTAATACGGTACTAGTACAACATTGCTATAGCAACAGGAGTTGTCATTGAGAAGACATTTTCTAAACCTTTCTACCCAGGTGCATGTAACTTTAAAATCTTTTTAAAAAGCTTTAACATAGTCTCTGGTTCAGCTGTGGTCAATACAATAGCAAATAATTCCAAAACGTTTTTGGGGAAGGGAAATGTCATGCTTGGTGAATCAGGGCGTATAAATATCATATTTCTTGCATTAAGAGAGAGATTCAGATCATCAGACAGAAATCAGTGTAAAGAAAATGTTGATGAGCATAGCTGAAAGTTTACATAAAACTAAATCAGAAAATAAAAAATTATAATACCCTCAAGATGCATAATGCTGCCCTGAACACAGAGATTAACATACTAAGCTGTGCACACATTAAACAATTAAAGTGAACAGCATACACAGCAATGTAAAGTACAATGTAAGCACAGGTTAAGGTTATTTTGGGAAACAATTTCTGTACTTGTGTTTACAAAACATTATGCTAGCATAGGGCCAGATTTATCCTTTGGCCAAAAGGCAGTAGAAATGACAAGAAAGCTCATAAATCTATCCTTGTGAAGTTTTTCCTGTACAGGTTATTTCCACTCACAAGTCACAAGAGTTTTCAGCTGCAGACCTATATGTGGGATCCATGGATTAGCTCCAGCTCTTCCTGGCCACTAGTGAAGCAGGTCTATCTGGACTCTCTGGCATTCAGGACCAGAGAGGTCCTGAATGGAGGAAGCCTAACCTGTGTGACAGAACTCTTCTATACTTCCAACTATGGAAGGACTCTCCAGAAAAGGTGAAGTACTCTAAGAAGCTTTAAGTTTTTTCTTTCCTGTAAGCATCACTGAACACTGCAAAACAAATCAGACATTCTCATAGCTGATGTTTTCATATGTGGTTAAAGGAGAGAAGTCAGAATTTCCCTCAGAATACAAATGCCTTATTTATTTCTCTTTTTTTGGATCCAGTGGCGAATAATGCTGTTCTGGTCATTAAGAGACAATCATGGTTAGAATCACATGAATATATTTCCCTACTCCAGAACACTATTAAGCTATTTCTGATGGATATGTTCTCTAATCTCTATCCAGAAATCCTCAACTCAGAATCTCACAAGACAACCCACACTATTTTGCACCATACTTAAGGCGAGGAAGTTTTCCATGATGCCTGATACAAAACCCTCTCCCTGCAATTACGCAAAACTTATCTCTTGAAGATAAAGTAATATGTTCAGCGAGAGATAATGTGTGAATGATGATGTGGTGACTTGTGAAGCTACATTATCACTCATCACTGTGTTATCCTGTAAGGATAGACAGTTCATATTTTTACTAGAGATCCATTTAATTGAAGTAGACAAATTCCTCTGCAGGGGAAGTCCAAATTTTAATGCAATCTCATTGTTACCACTTAGTTTTTCACTTCTGTGCAGGAGACAGTACAACTTGAGAGAGAGTTCTTCATGGCATATGTCTTTTTTTTTCATATAATAGAAGTTAGATACTGAAAGAAAAATTGCAGTTGTTTCATTTGTAAACTTTTTTGTATGCATCGAACAACCTACAAAAAAGTCCCCTACAAATAGAAGATACATACTAGTAGACATTAAAGACTAGGCTGTTTTCAAACAGTTCTTTGAAAAATTCATATGGCACAAGTGTCTTGTTTTCTGCAAAACACACCTAGCAGAGATACTACCTTTACAGCATTTGTTAACAGAAAATAATGATTTCCTGCTTTAGGTTAGTTAGATATTTTACATTTCTTAAAGTCAAAACAGCACAGCTGTTTCTTGCATAATCAGAGAAGAAAATCATATAGAAAATACACCAGCTGAGAGATTGTGTTTCTTCCCTGTTAAGTGAGTAATAGCAATCTTACTAGCTGTACTTCATACCTTCAAATACTGATTAAACATGACAAACGATGGATGAAAAGTATAGAGAAGAATATACAGGCCAGTTTTACTCAGTTGTCAATGAGAAAAGATTTCAAAAGTAGAGGGCAGAAAACCATTCAGACTAAAGCAAGTTTTTACATCAGAAACAGCGAGCTCAATTTGCACATTACTCTTCAAAGAAAAGAGTACTGTAGCTTTGGTTGGGACAGAGAGTATGTGATCAAAGACAACATAGGACGAATATAGAAGTAGTGATCACAATCTCATTTTTCATAAAGGTATTGAAGTTGCTGTTGCTAAATTCATTCATTGTCACAACAGTCCAGAGGGATAATTAACAGTGTGCAACATTGGTATAGTTAAGTAAAATTAAAGCTGGAAAATCCCAGGAACAGAGCTACATTTTCTGAGTCAAGCTGGCAATGTGGTGTCTCCAAAAGCTGACAAAGTAGGAGACAACTGACATGTGCTGCCCCAGAGAACTCTTGGATGTAAAACAGCTCCTTGGATGTGCCATAGCTCATAGAATTTGGGTCTTGATCTAGACCTGTTGCAATGTAATTGCAACTCCATGGAAATCAACCACCTAAACTTTGCCTGAATTTAATTTTTCTGGGCTTTGCACTAGTTTTCAATAAGCTTTCCTTTTTTTTTTTTTTTTCTCCCTGCAATAACAACAGTTATTCTAAGTGGTGTCAATAGGACAGCAAGATGATAGGCATTAATGGCCATCTTGGGATTCCTAAGGATTCCTCTGTGTTGGCTATGAAGGTGCTGAACTGGTGAATGGCATCATCATTACTTTTGTCTCCTTGCTAAAATGAAAAAGGCTAGGAATTTAGCTAACACTGTAGTCAAATCCCACTAAAGCAGTAAAATACCGTGGTTTATTTTTCCACATTGAACAATTCACATAGCTCTTTGCATAGAAAGGGAACTTTCAGACGAAGAGCAACTTAGGCATTAACTGAAGGGGCTGACAATGTGGTGGGTGTGTATAAAAAAACTGATCATATTTGCAAACATCTGTGTTAACCATTTAGTTAACACTGAACCAGAATGTGTCCTATTATTTCCCTCTTAGAGTCAAGTCAAATCTCTTTTTCCCTACAAACCTGTCCACAGATTTCTATGATGCTCAAGATTTTTTTCTGATCTTTTTGCTTTTTGGCAAAAAGTCAAAGACAGAGAAACTTAGGAATTGAATTTGATAACTAGTCACTTATTGTGATGAAGGTTGCACAGAAATATGTTTGCTGTCAAAAGCGTTCATTTATCACTTACATGACACCTAGGGGACAGAAGTATGCTGAAGCATGAAAATGATACACTCAAAACACTTGCTGTTGCTTCTGTTTCTTCACACTTTCAAGTAAGATATATGCTCTCACTATTGAAAACCTATTCATACTCAAAACCAACTCAGGTCTCTAAAACATGTTTAACATATTCTAGCTAGGGGAAAAGATAATAAGTAAATAAGGAAAGTCATTTATTTACCAGTCCCCTGCAGCTACTGTATTATTTATCCCAATGCAAAACGTTACCAAATAAGAATTGTGACATCCCACACAGGTGTAAATGATTAATTACACACAGGCACAGAGCATACAGCAGATTGCACAGGATGCAAAAAATGTTCCTGTTCTTACTGAGAGTCATTTTTACCTGTCACTAAATCCACCTAAGTACAATTTCCATTATTTTTTTTTTCATCTCCTGTTTTGGGGAGTTTTATCTCTGCATAATTATTACTCTTAGAAAATTCTGGATGAAATAGGATGGGTTACAGAAGTGCACCAGGATTCCTTCAGAAGCAACAACATAAAACTCCCTTTACAGATCTCTTCTCCCCCCCCACACAAAAAACAAAACAAAAAATCATCACTGTAACCACAACAATCCATCAGGTCAGAAATAATTCTCTGCCATTCCTGCAGGACAAGTTCATGCTACCGTAGACCAGTTCTTACACTTCTGTGCTGCACAGCCACTTTACTGTAGACTTTTTCTTTTCAAATAACCTATTTTCTGTTTTCATTTCAAATTTCTGTATTTTTCATAAAATTCTGTATTAAAAAATTCCATAGTATCAAGTTAAAATTGAAACATTGCAAGGATATGATAAGGAAACTTCAGTTTACTGAAAAGGCAGTGCAACTAAAAGCAAGGTTTTTTTTTTGTTTTTTTTTTTACTTTTCTTGAAACATACCACATAGAAATGTTTAGAAAATTTTGACTATGACCACTGCTACCTATAAAATATAGGAGTCAAAAAGTCAGAGGTGATTCCTATCCCAAATATTTGTTATCTAAACAGAAAATGCACAGACAGTAGATTATGAAAAAAGTACCATAACACAGTAATGTTGTGAATATCAGATTCAAAATGGTCTTCTTTTCTGTTGGTACTGTACTTTGTGATCGACTGCTTTATTATTGAAAAATATTAATGCACCTGTTATTGGAAAGCAAAGAATACACACAGGAGATAAAAATGCTCACAGCTGCAATTATGGAAAAAGCTGAATCAGAATTTACATCTGGAGAATTTATAGAGGAGAGAAATCTAGATTGAAGCTCTAACAGTAGGTTCTTACTGAGGCTCTGAAGGCTCTAATAATGTCTAATACAACGAGAATCCTACAGTTGTCTTTTAGAATTTTACATTGCCTAGTAAGAATAAGCTCTACCTTCATTCTTTCTTTTACAGAGGCTATGGAATCCCTTTTTCTTCTCTGTGGTCAACTTTCTAAAAAGCAAGACACTGTAAATCCCTCCACGCCTCTTCCACGTTTACCAAAGGTTGTTTAGCATAAAGGATAAATCTATGCATTCATACCGTATAATTACTGAAATTTGGTTTTCTCAAGAAACCATGTGGAAAAGAGGATGAAGGAAGCACTACTAGGAAACAGTTGTTTCTCTAGGGTGAGATGTGACATGGCTGGACAGGTGGACTTTCAAGAATGGGAAGAGAAGATCTAGAGTGGAAAGTCAAGTAACACAGTGAGAAGAGTGGTTAACCTACTAAATGAGAAGTTGTGGGGATTGAAACAGATAATTGCAAGGAGTGGGAAAGATGAGGGATGAAATCAGACAGGAGAGTGAGAAATGAATGAGAACAGGAGAATGGATGAGAATACAGAAAGTAATTAAGATCAGGCTTCTGGAGTGAATAGCTTAACTTAACAATTAGCCCCCTCTGGAAGACATTTTTTCAAATTACTTGCAAGCACAGATTCATTTGTCTTAATGCAAATGAATAATGCAAGCCATGGAACTTGGGAGAGGAAAAACATATATATATATATATATATATATATATATGTGTTTCAGATAGTACAAGAGATGGCAGCAATGAGAAGTTCTAGATGTCATTCATACTCACCACTATGGAACAGAAGGAGCAAAAAAAGAATGTTCCATGCTGCAAATTACAAGGATCAGAAGTCATTCAGCACAGATATTTGGATTATATTTGAAAATAAACCTGTGTAAAAGAAGGCTCATGCTCCAGGAAAAGAGGTCATGGTAAGAAAAGTTACAGAGCTATGACAGCTAATAACTAATAATGAGTAACTGTCTGTAGCCAATGACATGATAATGGGTTTGGAAATGTTATAAAAATGGGAATAATTTTAAAGATTAAAATTAATCTAGTTTGAGGATGAAAAGGTCTTCAGTTTTATTTAGTAATTTATTGAGGGTTTAAAGTTAATTTAAAGCCTAGAAACGCAACTGGATGATTTTAATCCTTTCTTGAAACTGGCTTAGTGAAGGACAGACTGCCGTATTGGTTCTGGTACTTTCTTTGCTAACAGAAATGCTGAGGTGGCTGATGCTGAAGATGTAAAGGGCAACAGTCTCTGTAACTACCCATGCCCACCACACAGTTTGGAAGAACACATTACTGGTGCAAATCCCATCCTGCCTAACTGTGGAAAGGAAGATACAGTTTTGTTTGCACCACCTAACCTTACAGAAATGAGCCCCCCCCCACTTCTCCCTTGTATGTTCTTTAGAAGGAATGCCACAGTTTGACCTTACCCAGGACAGCAGCCAGTGAACAGTCCCCTTTCACAGAGCTAAAGATTTCCACGGTATGGATGGAAAAGACAAAGTTGGCACTTTATTTTCAGCTCTTGTAAAGAAATGGTCTCTTGCCTTCAAAAGAATATGTCAATTTTATTTTCAGAAAACAATTCCACAAGGAGTCTGAGCAGTCTTTGAGGCCTGGCAGTGCTTGATGGGAATGTATGTGTAGAGGGTGGAGGGAACAGGCACACAGCAAACAGCCAGGAGAGTGCATCAGCACTGCTTCTCTGCTTTAAAACTAGATTGGCTTCATCACAACTCTTCCTTCTCTTTTTTAAAGTTGATTAATTTCTAAGAAACTGTGAATTTAGAACTCTTGTTTATTAAATTAATTTGGCTAGAATATAATGAGAAGTAAAAGACAGCCAGGAAGAAACAGATTATTCTGTATTTCCAAATGGTGATCTCAAAGAGCCTTAACAATAAGCATCAATTACTGCTTTCGAGAACCTGAATTGTACGTAACAACAATTCTCATTTTACAGATGAGAAACCTCAGACACAGGTCCTGTGACTGCAGGGGTTGCAGTGTAGCAACAGTATCTCATCTGTCAATCTCTGCTGCTCTTTCCCATAGTATAGGATCTTTTCTCAAGAAATTAGTAACTAACATTACTTTGGGTCGCCAGCCTAAATTTGCTCTTTCCTTTGCCTAGGCAGGAATTTATCTAACTTATTTCTTCTTTTCACTCTTCATCCTGACTTTTTCCGCTTTCTTCTTTTCTTCACCGCTGCTTAAAGTTGTGTACATGGTGAGAATCGCATGGCTAAAATAACATATTGTATTTTACCCTGAGGAATGTGAAAGTTGTGATCATTCTTATCTGTTTCAGCAAGGGGTTCAAAAGTCTTCTCTATTGCCAAGAAAACTTTATCTTCTACTCCCTAGAGGTTAGGAGAAGTGCTGTTCCTAAAGTAAAGTAGATGGCAGGAAAGAACATTGTCTGAAAAAGAGCTGCTCTAGGTAATAACTTGGAAAACAAAGCTTTTAAATTTAATAATGACATTCTGTAACTGACCCAAATTCTGTGGAGGGAAAGCCTATAGAGGGAAACAAACCCCTTAGATCCCAGGCAGCACAGTAACTATTAGCGAGCAGATATACCTGAAGACAGAACAGAAATCTCCCCTCACTGGTGATTGATGAAAAAATATTTGTTATTTGGAAAATCTGTTGTATGTAGAAATATTAGGACATGTGTTCTAACTTGAGCAAGGTACTGAATAAAACAGTTTTCTTTCTTCATATATGGTCCTAACAATGTCTCAGCTGCTTTGCCAGAGCCTGATGCATCCTGCAACAGAGACAGACAGGCACCATCCAAAATTACAAGTAAGCATCGGTTTCATTCTGTGTTTCTAGGAAGTACCTTTTCTCAGAAATTTGCTCACATCTTTGCAGGATATTAAGGCCTATGCTGGCTGCATGACTACCACCTGCCAAAGATCATTGGAGTGGTTCTGTTAAGTATGCTCCAGTTTCTTGAGAGTACAGTCCTTCTTTCACAGTTTGCTATGTTCAGCGTGTTAGAAATTAATCTACCCCAAGATATCACAGAGACAATTTTTATACTGTGAAAGTCTCAGTGACACTGTTTATCTGCAAGTATTATAATACCTCCAAACTATGCTCCAATGTACTTTATTCCTGATATAACTGACAATGACAATAAGAAAAGGAGAGGCAGTACAAATCTACTAGCATGGACTGGTGGAAAAATGCAAGTGAGCCCATATTGTAAGAGAAAAAAAAACAAAACACACCCAAAGAAACAATAACAACCAGACCATTTTCTCTTCAGTGGAGGTTTTAAAGCATCTAAGTTGAAAGATTTCCAGTTTGAAGAGCAAACACACCAGGGCAGGTAAGCAACTCTATATTTTAAGCCACTCCTAAGTTTGCAATTAACTTTGTGATGCGACCAACATGCGCCAAGCTGGTTACCCAAACAATAATCATGTAACTGACTGGAAAGATAATTTGGGAATGTCTGAGTGCAGTCTGTGTGTAAAATCTATAAGCATCAATTTGGGAACTCTCTCTTGTGTGAAGAACTGACAGCTGGCTTGATGGCAGATGCATTCAAATGATATTGCTGCCATTTTACCATTTGTGGCTGAATAGTAAGTATAACATACCTTCTCTCCTTTCCTTTTCGAACAACCTGGTGGACTGAGTTTGGCTAGCTGGCATCATCTGATCTGGCTTTCTTAATGCAGGTCAGGGCAGAGCAGAAGATCAGCACAGAGGTCAAAATTCAGCAGCTCTTGATCTTGCACTCAACAGCATGAGTTTTCTGTTAATACAGTACAAAAGGAAACAGATATAATCAATTCACATATAATTATTCAAGAGAATGGTGCATTTTTTTTCCACTTCTGTAGGGTTTTTTGCGTCAAAGTATAGTAAAGGACAGCGATGAATGAGATATATCCAAATACTGTGGAAGGGAATATAGGAAGATAGGTGCTTTCTCCCACTTCTTTCTCACTTTCATTTTTTTTTTTTTTTTTTTTTTCCTTCAAAGCAGAAATACCACTTATCAACTGCTAACCCTGAATCTCAGCACAGAAGCTTTTCTTATTCTAATGGACACTACTCATACAAAATATGCTTGTTTGATTGACATTGATATCATTAATGATCCCATCAATATTAGATGCTCAGAAATAGTGAGAAGAAAAAGAGTTCATTTGCACTTTGAAGCCTCTTTTCTGTGGGGTAAGATTCTCTGAAAGAGAAATTTTGGAATATACATTGCTGCTTCCTTGCTAATAAAAAAAAATAATTAAAAAAGAATGAAAAATAATGTATTATTACACAGGTTTTTATTTGCTTCAGGAACTTACACATTTTGACTCATTTATCCAGACTATCAAAGTTTAATAGCCATTAATTTGATAAAATGAATCTTAATGTCGTTGTATTTCTTCAAAGAAGGAAGTATATATCACACAAGCATTTCAGTTAGAATTGTGTTAGCGCCATACTATTTCAAAGTTAAGATTGAGAAAGATAATTAAATAGAAAAAGAATGTACTCTGGAGACATAAAATGCACACTGCAAAATGTCCGCTATTAAATAGATATGCTTTAATCAATTCAGACTACCAGAACTGCTCCAGTTCTCTGTCTCCTTTCTCCTTGGTTTGATGCTGAGATAGTAAAGCATCATATCAGATCAGATATCTATCTGATATAGTCAGAGACCTATATTGAATATTACAAGATATCATAGGTAAAACATTGGTGGAAGCTACTAGCTGGTTGTTTTTCTTCTAAAACAATCTGGCCACCTGTTTATGTGCTGGGAATTAAACACTTCACTTTAAATATCTGTGTCTCAGTTAACAGTAAATTAGATGAATTTGATTTCATTGGCTAGGTTCCCTAAACAAAATTTCCTTTCTTCATTAGTAGGATTAGCATAGTCTATTAGCATTACTATTTAAAATCACAAGTGACAGCAAAGGCCAAAAATTAATCTTCGCAAACAGTTGAAACAGGGACAAAAATAAGCAGACCTCTGGAATCATCTCCATTTAGCAAATTAATTAAAACAACGTTAGGTAACTTAGGAATAAGAATACCCCTGAGACTTTTTTTTTTTTTTTTATGGCTTTCAAGATCATGGATACAGTACAAAGTAAAAAATCGTTTGATGTTAGATGTGTGGAAGCAGCTTCACTGGCACATTTTTTCTGCTGTTTTGAAGTTAGCTCCACATTCTGATTTCTCCTGGCATAGCATGGTCACCTCTGCTTTTATTTAACCAAAAAGAACTCTTGATGACACAGTATATTAATATTCACACTAAACATCAGCAAGAACATAGTAAAGAGAAAGTGAAAAATTACTGTTAGAAATTAGAGGATGAATAGGCAGTGCTACAGGTAGACAAATGCAAGCTCAGGTGGCACAAGTTAAATTCCCTTTTCCTAGTTCTCACTAGTGTTTCTCAAAACACAGGAGTATCATTTTAGCTTCATTCAGGTTGGAAACACTAAAGCATTTTAAAGCTTGACTTTAACTGACACCGCGGTTGCACTAATTGTATTTCAAGCTTGCACCTAAAGCTGCTGCCCTTCTGCACTGTGACTTCCTTACGAACAGCATGCCCAGTGATACAGAAGTGCAGGTATACAACTCCCCTACCTGAAGTGTGATAGGAAGCTATCAGCAGAGGTAATAACAGAAGCGAACAAGTGAAAGCTTTTCAGATAGGGCTGCACTCTCAGCCCACACCACCACACTGGGGATCCCTTCCTAACATGTTTTTGTTCCTGCTATGATTGCTATGGGAGTATCTCCCACCTGCTGAGGCACAGGGAGGATTGCTGAGAACAGCAAAACGTTCTCCTATTGCAGAGGCTGTGAAGGAGCTCAGAAGCCTAGGCTGTGGAGGATCAGCCCTGTCCAAATTGCAATGGTAATTTATGATGACAGGGCCTTGACTTGCCTTTCCTGTCCCTCTGCAGGAGGTTAGGGCTCCTAGTCAAAAAACAAGATGCCACAATGCTATTCTACTGGACTCTAGTAATCCTGATCTGTAGAGGCTTAAAAAGACATTGCTTCTTTATTGCACAACAGGTAATCAGCAAGTTGGCCTCTTATCCATTGCAGACCAGATAATGGGAAATATATGTGGGCTGTACCATATAAATAGGGTGTGTTCAGAAGTTACAGACTTTCCAGGCAGGCAGATGTAAGGCCCTGTGACTCATAGCAGAGGAGACTGACTGTTCCCTGGGATTTGCAACTATTCCAAAATGCTGACCAGTCTCTTCCTCTTTGATGGGATGGCAAAACAAGAATTGGAAGAGCCTGCTGTGGGCCAGCGTGTCAAACTGCTGGACAGGTAAGCCAGACAAGCTGGTTGTGCCAACTTTCACCAGCCCTAAGCCCTAAAGGTGACAGAAAATCTGTATGTACCCACTCTCAGAGAATTATATTAATCAGACCGAAGGAGCTCTCCAGGATCTTTTTGTTTTTAACAACCCCATCAGAATCAACCAATTTAGTCACATAGATTTTATTTCACTTAAAAAATAAAAAGAGAGAGAGAGGAAAGCAACTATCAATCAGCTTATGAATAATGCCCTGCTCCATGTGTATGTTTTTTTCTGACCTCAACTCAGTCAGTGAGCTTGACTTTGTAATTATCTTGCCTTCTTCTATCTGGCATGAAAGAGGATATTAGCTCTATTACTACCAGCCTATTAACTTTCTGCTTTCACTCACACAGCACAGGCTGGTCTTTTGGAGCCAAAGGTTTTCTGAAGCCAAATGTCTCCAATCTGAGCAGTCTGTAGATAGCACTAATATCTATGCTTGTGTATATAGTTAGAGATAATTTAATCTGAGATAGTTTAGGGGTGGAATATCTCTGTAATGGGGAAATGAGAACTTTATGAGGCCTTCAGCATCGTTTGCTACAACAGCAACAACTTTTGCAAGAGAATATCATACGCTGAAATGATGGCATCATTTTACTATGGCCCTTATGCAGAACAGGCACAGATTCTCGAACAAGGCTATCTGAGAATGCTACTTTACCAGGGTTGTATCTGTAGAGCTAAGTTCTCCCTAACTTACAATTTACATATTACTCAGTTGAATATACACCCAGAAATAGTTTTCTTCACTTTAATGAAGTGGCTTGTAGATGTATTGTTCACACACTTTGCTACACATAAAAGTCTGACAGCATTTGCATCTTACTCTACTATAGTCATACACTCACAGTACTGTACTGAAAACAGCTTGCGTTAAAGCAAGCTGAAACTATCAGCTTAAGTACACCAAGGCTTTTTAAAATCAAAATTTCAAGGAAATAAAAATCATTTCATGATACTGTTTGCAGACAATCACTCACTGAAATGATACCTACTTACAAAGACAAAAACACCCTTCTGAAGTGCAAATTATTATTGTCCAGTTTATACACTAATCCCACCTGAATTTTCTTTCCCTTTTTAACCTTTTTCCATTTACTCATTGCTTTCCAAGTAAAACAATAACTCCATAAGTTGAAAATGTTTTAATACAAGCTGCTGGCAAGAATAAAAAGTATGGATTTTTTTTTTTTTTTAAGTACTGATTATCATTTGACACACACAGACACTGGATTAATACAAATGATTTCAGAAACTCCAAAGGGGCCATTATGGTCTTTCTTGCATCAATAGTCCACACACAAAGAGAGAATTTACACAACAGAATACAAGGACTCCATGGGAACACTAAAATCAAGACATTTGTGCTTCAAAACACCCATTTACCTGATATGTTTTTTAATGCTTAACGCCAATCTGCTTATTAAAACCTAGTACCCAACTGACCACTTTGTGTGTAAAAAATATTTGCCAACTGCAGTGCATAACATGCAGAACTTGCTAGCTGTTCAGTGGGTTACAATGAAGATTAACTAACACCAAGATTTTCTATGGATTTCAGTAGAGCAGATAGGTAACCTCCTAATTCCTCTGCTAAAATACAGTTGGTCACCTTCTTTTCCTCATGGCATCGTTCAAGCATGTAAGAACCCAGAGAAAGAAAATAAACTCTGAAAACTCCTTTAAGTGTCCCAAATTCTAGGCCTCATTGCAGTCTGCATTACAGCAGTCTCAAGACTACTGCTGAACTACAAGAGAGCTTCCAAAAAGCCATTCTTCAAAGAGGAACAACTGAAGCACAGCAGGGTTCTGGCTTTTGCCTTCATTTTTTCCACTCTCCCTCCCTCCCTCCTTTTCCATCCTTCCTCTACCACATTCTCGTGCCACGATTCAGTAGATGGCAATGCAAAGCCAACAGATGGGCTAAACACAGGCTGACAAAGAGACAGAGAAGTGGTTCCTAGCAGTTGGATCCTGCCTGCTGCCATGCTTACTTTACCTTTTTTTTTTTTTTTTTTTTTTTAGATTCTTGAGTATCCAAATGAATTGAAACATACTAAGAAGATTGTTCTTTAGGGGCTTATTTTTCATTCATAAACCCAAATAAACCCATAGCATCACAACATAAAATAATCCTATTTATTGTAGTGATTTTAATTTTAAGGCACCACAGGATGAGCTGTAATTACTGACTTTGTAACAGGCTTCCTGCGCTCCATTCTGCAAGTTGTTACATCTCTTCCTGGCACAAGATTTTACTTTATTATTACCTGTTTTACTAGCTCTACCTGGCAAAGTTGTAAATTATTTGGGGAAAATATAGACTGGTTATCACAAAACTTCTATCACAGAAGGGTCAATAGTTGCTACTATGGAAGTAATTAACAGCAAAAACACAATCCAAATTTTGAAACATTACATAGACTTTAAAAAAAATAAATACCTCTTTTGTTTCCACGCTCCACAGTTTGTGCACATTCAGCTGTGGCACCACAGTAGAGCTCCAACACGTACTTTTACAACACAGCCCGGAATGGGAATACACACAGAATAGAAAGATGCATTGCTTAGTTGGAGATATATTTACTGTCAGGAAGCAATGATTTTGTGATAAAGAAGATGGAGTATATGACTGTAAACATTAAGTAGTATTTTCAATTGATCTGCTCTTAATCACAAAAAATGTACACTGGCTTTATTTTACCATCTGTACACCCTTAAAATGGTAGGGGCAAGGAGATCAAGCAATGATTTTCTCATCCCTCATAGTTTACTTGTGAGAAGCGGAAAATGCCTTCACCCTAGTTCTGGTGCCAGGCATTGAGTTGTTTACTATCACAGCATTTTGCATCAGACGGAGGAGACTGAACTGTGAATTCTTCCTAAGTCCAGTAAAATATTCTCAAATGCCTGTGCAGCACAAAGCAGCTGTTAAACCTCTGCATGCCGACAGCAACTTCACACCTGTGCTCTGATAGAATAGGGATCAAGACATATCTAAGAGATACTGGGCCTCTTAAGAAACCACCAATGCTTGTGCTGGGGAAAAAAATATATATATATGTATATATAAATAAAAGGGCATCTGAGTGGGGGAAAAAAATAGAAAAAATGCAGGCCTCACCCTTTTCTAAGTGCCCAGGACCAACCAAACAAGTCTGAATGTAGGAAAGGTTAGGAAGCTCAGGAAGACTCTGCACTTCACCCTACTATTTGAACTTTCACAGTTTAAGTACTCAGTAAACTGGTAGGAAAAAAAAAAAACAAAAACAAAAAAACAGTTTCCTTTAACTGATAGATGTATCAGTTAAAATTACACTAATGTCAAATCACAAGGGATACAAAAAATCAGAGTGATCATGATATGGAGCTTTGTTCCTGAAATCAGCACTTTCTCTGCTTCCAACTGCACTACATCCTTCAGTGCATTACTTTTTCTAAAGTTGACAAGATAACAAACATACCCTAGGAAAATACAGCCCTGTAAGAAGGAAGTGTCATCCTTTGAGCCTTGATGTCAAACAAAGGAATATTCATTCAGATGAACACCTGTTATATCCACAAGTTCCTGTAGTTGATCTGTTTTAATAAGGTAATAATCTATTTTAAGGCTGGAGAACAAAAATAAATAAATAAAAATAAATCCAGACTGGCTTTCAATTATCCTCTGTTAAATGGACTTTATTTTCATTTTGTCTCCTAAAAGCCACAGAAGCCACAACACGTAGAAGCTGATGTGGCGAGCAGCCCTTGACCAATCTACTTACATTCATTGTGAGGATGCATGCTCTGCTAACCATTTTTTTTTGAACATCCACGTTGATTTTCACCTGAAACAAAATAAAAGTTAAACACTTAGTCCTGACCCTCAAAGTACCAGCAACCCCCATTCTGAGCATCAATAGGGGAAAGAAATGCTTTTACTGCTGACTGATAGATTTTTTATATTGCCATGCTTTCCTTATACTAATTATGCCCAGATTGCTCATCATGCCAGATACTGTCTATGCTAAGAATTTTCTACAGCGTACCTCAGGGGCAAATCGCCTGTACCGGTCATCTGGGAATGCTCTGCAGCCCACTTTAACAAACAAACCTCCGCTATTCCTCCCCACCGCATCACTCTGCTCACCCACCGGACCTTCAGCTCAGCTAACTCCAGCTACCGAGAGAACCGAATTCCCTGACACACCGCTCAGCTCCTACAGAGCGCAGTACGCGTCCTGTGGCCTCTCCGTCCTGCTAAACTTAAGCAAACAGAGGCTTGAAGCCTTCGGGCTGTTGGTAAGGAAAGCCCTCGAGGCGCACGGTGCTGAGGTGAAGCCCTGCTGCTGGACAGCGGCTCTGTGTCCGTTTCTAAAACAGAGCTCAACAGGCATCGTTCCTTTCCCCTCTGCTGAAGCCACTCATCCGCAGCACGGGTACTTCTCGCAAATAGTTACGCTGCTTTCACGGGTGGGTTTTATTGCTGCAGGATCGCTTTGGAGTATTCACACTGCTCCAATTCGTGGACGCCTCTCACTGCAGCGCACACTGACCAGGCGGTGTGAGCAGCTCCTCAGGCGCGGTGTGACGGGCCGGGAAAGAAATTCAACCTCCATCCTACACCGCCTTCCCTTGGTACCTATTGCCACTGGCAGGGACTACCCCCTTTCCTCCGTGAAACACTCAGAACTCGGCACCTAACAGCTTTCGGAGCGACTCCTATTCTGATGTTAACCTGGACGGGGCGCGAGGTGTGCGCGAGGTGGCGGTGCGGCTGGAAGGGCCCCAGCACCGCCGGCAGCCCCCGCGGGGGCGATGTGCAGCCGGGACAGCCGGCGGAGGGCACACAACCGCTGAAGACGGCAGCGGTGCCCACGGCCAGGAGGCGGGCAGGAGCCGGGCAGAATCGTGCCGTGCCGTGCCGTGCCGTGCCGTCGTCGAGGGCAGCTCGCTCCCCCCCCCCCCCCCC
>JAPSGF010000015.1:1328887-1399049 GCA_035772895.1 Perdix hodgsoniae
GGGGCCCGCCAGCGCCACCCGCCGGCCGCGGGGCCGCACCGCGCCTCCCCCCGTCCCCCCCTGCTCCGGCTCTCAATGTTCCACACCGCCCGGCCACAGAGCCGCCGCCGCCGCCGTAGAGCCCCCCGGCCGCCTCCGTCCCCTCCTCGGGCGCCGCGGGCCCGGCCCGGCCCCCCGCCATCCCGCCCCTCCGACCCAGCAGCGGGACAGGACGCCGGCGAAGGTAAGCGAGAGGCGGGCGAGGCGGCTGCGGCGGCGGCGGCGGCTGGGCGAACGCGGTGGGGGGAGGCGGGGAGGAGCGGGGGGGCCGCCGAGGAGCTTTGTTCTTGTTTTCGGCGCTCGCTGCCTGCCGGCGGCCGGGGGCGCGGGGCCGGCCGAGTTCACGCCTCACTTGGTGCACACACACGCGCGGCGCCGATCGGGGCCGAGCCGAGCCGAGCGGGGCCGGCCGAGCCGAGCCGCCGCCTGCCGCGCCGCGCCGGGCTCTCCCCACAAAGCGCGGCCGCCCCCGGCTCCGCAGCGGCTCCCGGCCGCCGGGCAGCCCCCTCCCCCCGCCGCCACCATGTCGGAGCTGGGGGGGGGGAGGGGGGCGAGAGGGCAACGCGGAAGGTGCGGGCGGCGGCGGGCTGCCTCCCCCCCGGCGGCCCTGCGGGGGCCCGATGCGGCTCTGCCGGCGGGCAGTGGGGCTGCCGCTTCCCGAGTTGCTCCCGACGCATCTTCTGCGGGTTCTGCGGGGGTTTTCCTTTAAAAAAAACAACCCGCGTTCTCCCTCTTCCCCCCCCCCCCCCCCCCCCCCCCCCCCGCCGCCCAGCCCTTTAAATGCACAGAGCAAGTGTACGCTTCGGTCTGAGAGCAGCCCGAGTCTCATTGGCAATGGAGCTCCTCCGAGAGAGGGGCTGAGGGGGGATCTGGCGTTTGGACCCAATAAAACGCTCTGTTCCAGTGTAAATATTTACAGGGTATCGGTGACTCCTTAAAAAACATTCCCGGGGAGGTCTGTTATTTACAATGTGTCATAAGTTATTAATGCGCGTTTCCTAAGTGCCCTGCTCAATCTGTCTGTGCCTCAGAACCAAGCCGACAATTGGCATATTGTTTGAAGCATGACAGAAATGCAAGTGGGTTTAAAAATGGGAAATGCCGGTGTTTTCCAAAGTGTAAATGTTGTGGTATAGCTGTCAAGTTGCAGCCCCGGCAGATGAGACAAAGAAGAGGATCCTGGTGGGTTTCTCCATGAAATAGAGTTGTCACCAACCAAAGTATTCGTCAGAGCTCCGACGGCCAGGGGTCACCTGCGTGCTGTAGTAACCGCCTCTTCTCCTCCTTCCCTACAAGTTCCCCACGATGTCCAGTGACAGGCAGAGGTCAGACGATGAGAGCCCCAGTACCAGCAGCGGCAGCTCAGACGCCGATCAGAGGGATCCCCCAGCGCCTGAACCTGAGGAGCAGGAGGAAAGGAAACCCTCTGCCACCCAACAGAAGAAGAACACCAAACTCTCCAGCAAAACTACTGCTAAGCTATCTACTAGTGCTAAAAGGTACTTGTGGCATCCAGCGTCCTGTAGCGGTTTTGCACAGTGTGTGGACTCACAGTGTTGCACTGCACTTCCCAAGGCAGAGGGATTGCTTTAAAGCCACATAAGAGATAGTGCAGTACAAACGTCTGTAGCATGCAAGTCTGCTGGGAAGGACCTTCACCAGTCCAAGTCCTCTGGGGCAGTAATACGCAAGGCTGGCCGTGTTTCTTTGGAGTTGTTGGAGAACTTGGTAACTCACAGGCTGGTCAGGGGGCACCTGCGTGCCTCTCATATTTGTAGAAATGAATGAGAAAGCATCAGCTTCAGGTGTCTGGTTTGCTGAGACAGGTTTACATCCCTTGTTGGTGTAGGCTGGATCTTCCTGATATATTTCAATGCAGGCTGCAGGGTGATGTCAAGCAGTGCTCTTTAATTACAGAAGTCATAAAAGCCCCATGGCTTCTGCAGGCCTTATGATTGCAGTAGAGCCCCGTGCATCTTAAAGTCACAGTTCTGTCCCACAGTGCTTTCCAGAGAAAGTCAGGCAAATCTGTCACAGGATCTGTGGATTCCAACCGTAAGGTTCTTCAGGTGTAGCCTCTAAGTATCAAAATCTCAAGAAACCTTGTCTGTCTTTATCTGCTGCATTTTTATTTACACACAAGGTTACCGGCAGTCCAGCTCTGGAGACATGTGTGCTAATTATTTTCTGTAAGTTCAGCTGTGTGAAATAAAGCAAACTTTAATTCCCTCAATCCCAGTTGCCTTCTGAGATGAAACACAACTTTCAGGCTTTTCCCTGGAGTTCCCATTCTTTACAAACATTTACAAATACACTGTAGCAAGAGGAGCTGTGCAATAGCCACAGTAGCTTTGAGTTTTGCTTATCCAGCCCAAATACAGCAGCTCAAACTTTGAGGGATGTTTTTAGTAATTTTGCACTGTACTTAAACTCAGTAAATACATTTTGCAATGTCTTACAATTACTGCAGAATGTGACAGGGTGACTGATGACTTTTGAGTTTGTTAAAGAAACCCTTTGGAATAGGAGTTGGCTGCAGAAGGAAAAGTTCTGGAAACACTGTGGACTTTGTAATTTATTGTTAGGTTTGGGGGTGTTTTTTCTTCTTCCTTTTTTTTCTTACTTTTTTTTCTTTTCTTTTTTTTTTTTTTTCTAAGTGCCTGAGATGCATCATGTAGAGGCTCACAACTGAGTTTCCTCCTCTTACCTTTATTTTGGTTAATCATTGTGAGCCCAGTTCCATACATCTCCAGTAGTTCAGTAGTGTGGTTGGACTTAATGGAAATGGTGCAAGGGCTTTCAGGGCAGTTGCTGTTAGCTCATACTCTGACACTTGCTGTACACATGGAAAAGCAGTCTTGCTCACGTGGGTTTTCTTGTGCAGGCTTTTTCTTTTCTTTTTGGACATTTTAAAGAGGAAATTGCCTTGAATCTTTAAAAGTTACACCTCCTATGCACATTGATAAATAGTATGATTAACACGAAGTTTTCAGCGTTGTTTTTCTGGACTGTAACATCTTGGGAGTGGTTGTTACAATGTGAAGCTAAGCACAGATTATTTCAGGTTATTATGTTGCTTTTTATCATGTAAATACAGCTCCTGTAAGGCTGGGGATGGAAAGGCAGCAGAAGGTGTTGAGAGGAGCAAAGTTGATGCAGAGATGATTCCAGTGTCAGAGGCAGCCAGGCAGATCTGCAAACCTACTTTTTAAACACCCTGCAAAGCAGGAGGTAGAATATTGCCAAAAGAATACATTTGCTGACAGCACGGCTCGCTTCTTCAGCCTCGATCACAGTTCTGTAGCGCTGGTTTAAAGTCATTGTCAAATGTGCTTGTACGGCCCCCCTCCCCCCGGCTCATTTGCATATTAGCTTGAAAAGAAAATCTCTCCGGCAAGATGTGCTCGGATATGAAAAAGAGTTACTGTTCTGGGTACTTGTGGGAGATTCCTACCGAACTCGGCTGTGAGTGTTCTGTTTATACACAGGATCGAGCAGGAAAAAAAGCTGCAAAGTTTCTCAGCTGTGGGATTTGGGTTATACCTCTGAGAACAAAGAGGAAGCAGCCATGTTAGCATTACTGAAGGCAAAGCCAATCTTGCATTTAACTGCATGGTGGTAGAGGGCAGTGTAATTCCCTGATTTATTCTATAGACTATCTCAAATGCTTTGTGTCTGTTCTCGTTTCACCAACAGAATCCAGAAGGAGCTAGCTGAAATAACTCTTGATCCTCCTCCTAACTGCAGGTATGTAACAGCTTCTTAAATCGTGGACAGTGCTAGGAGATTAACGTGCTCAGGCTAATAAATGGTAAAGTTTGTGTTTACAGCTGGTGACTATTAGACAACAATCGTGTGCAGCGTGCTGAACAAGCAAAGGGAACGCTTGATATTTTGTCTGCATGCTGTAGGGGTAGTCATTAGTGGCTGATGTACATAGAGAAATGTATGCAGTTTGTTTTATGTAGTTGGTCAATGCCTTTGTGAAACCTTGATTATGTGAACTTCAAAATACACTGAAGCTTGCGACGTGATGTTTGCATGTAGGTTGAACTGTCTTTTGAGTGACAGTTTAGAGTCACTGCTTGATTCTGAAGCAAAAGTAAAGAACTGAATGTGATTTTTTATATGCTTTCTCTTGGTGTGTTGCTTAACAGTTAGATAAGAAGTGTTGCCTTCACATTTATGTGCCTGTCAGTCAGAGCTGCAGCCCCTTGGTAAAGAATGTTTTCAAGGAGGTTCCCAGACTGAGAAACACTTCTGTTGGTTTTTAGAAAATGAAATTATAAGCTTGGAACTCTGAGTGATACAGTCTTAAATAAAGGAAAGGTAACCGGAACACTGATCTGTAGGGAAGTTAAATAGTAACATAGCTGTCTAATTTCTTTAAATCTTTAACACGTTTTACTTTTGTTTAAAAGATGCATAAAATTCTCATTAGCTGTGAGCATCCAGCAATCAGACTTGCACTAAAACAGCATATAAATAATGTTGTTTCATTTGACGCATCTCGGCGTGCTTTCTGACTGTAAGATTTCTTCGGATTAACAGCTCGTGTAACAGTTAGAAATGGACACATTAAAAAAATGCTGGAAGTGCTTTCTGATTGTGGGTGAGAATTGTTGGGCATTTGGAATAGTTTGAAAGGTTGGTGCAGGTCTGGTGAATTTGGTAAGATGTGAGTTGCTCTCATTATCTTAATAGGCCTGGAGAGGCAGGGACTTACCGAACTGTGTTGATTGAATCTGTGGTAAAGGTGTCTCACCTTGAGAGCAATGTTGTGGATTGCCTCTGGCTGTCTGATGTATCTGCCTGCAAGGATGGTGGCTCTCACTCTTCACAGGTGCAAGCTCTGTAGACAGAGAGAAAATGGTCTGATTTGGTTTTAGTTCATAAACTGTTTAATAGCTATCCTGTTACTGGGATCTAGTTCTATGTTTGTTGTGTATTCTAGACTTAAAACCCCCCAAATGGGGCATAGTAGTAGGAAACAGAGTTTCCAAAGGAAATAAAACACTAATGCCTTGCCTTATAAGTAAACACTGAAAATATCACTGGAGCAGTTTCAGGTACAGCAAGCTGCAGCCTGGCTTTCACAAAGAGAAGCCACCACCCCCCCTCATGCTTTCCAGTAGCATCTGATCTTCAGCTCTTTGGGAAAGCATGCTCCTCTTGTATTAGCACAAGAGCACTGCAGTGAATCCTTGTGAGCTGTACTACCAGATACCCAGGAATGCCATTGAAAATTATGAACCTCCATCCCCTAAAGTCTCTAAAATTATTCAAACTTCTCTCCTACAGACTGCAAGGGAGAATATGATTATTTTTGACATTGTCAGTGCTTCTCCTCCTATAGGCATTTTTGTTGAGGAATTCACCCTTTAATAAAAGCAACAGTGTGATGATTGCATTTTTACCTCCTGCAAGTATTACAAATAATTAGAAAGAGGCACTGACATCTTAACAGAAATTCTAGGTGTTCAGGATGAGCAGTTTGAACAGAGTTTGATCACCCTAAAGGTTATCACAACACTGCAAGTTCCTTTTCAGGAGGAGTCTTTCTGGCATAGGGAGGTAAATGCAGTTGAAGCAGGCTTGTAATATGCTTTCGTATAAGGTACAGCAGCACAGATTAGGCAACAAACTGATAAAACAGACACCTGCACTTCACTGATTTACATGCAACAAGCAGCAGAACGTTGCTTATGTTACTGAATACATTTATTGTATATGTAAAAGTAAATAAAATGTAAAACAACAATGCATTTAAAAGCCTGCAGAACTTGGATCTATTCATGTGTATTTTAAAAATGAAAAGCCACTTGTGTCTTAAGATTTCCCAAAGAGATTTTTTCATGCCAGGTTGCATCCCCCCAGTCCTAGAGTTGGCCCTAACCAGTTGCAGGGTTCACAGCAATGCAGCTGGTGGCTGATGCTCTCAGATAACAGTCCTTCTGGTTGCCCACTTATGTAAGTAACAAAGAAAATCCAGCATTTTAAAAATTACAATAATGCACATGCAAACAGTATATGCTAATTTAGTGGGACGCTCTCTTCTGTGCTGTGCTAATTGCTGCTGCTGCTTCTCACCTGCCAGTGAGTTGCTCCCTAACACACTTCCACCAGAAGGACCTGAGCTTGATTTAGTAGCTTAAAAATGACACTAACTGGTTGTGCTGCGATTGTTGCTCAAGAGATGTGTAGGTTTCCTCAGCAGTGAAATTTCCCACACTCACAGCTATTACTTCTAACAGCTGTTTTATGAAAATGCCTCAGCCCCAGGAGAGCCCCATTCTTGGGTGTGCTGAGGAGGCCTGGGCTGCACATTAAGTTCTATTTTAGGCACTGGGGCAGCAGAATGGCAGGCACATTAAAGATGTCTAAAAAGCAGGTTTTTTTGCTTGCTTATCTCCATGGTATACTTTATGATTCTATTTGGTTAATTGGGCAATGAAACTAGAAAACTCACATTGTCTACCGCTCACAAATACAACACAAACTGCATCCTTGAGGATAACACCCAAAAAAACTCTTAATGCTGTTAGCTGTACATGCAGTTTAATGTACATTAATATCCTACAATCTTTTGTGTTACAGTATGATTTACAATAAAGACAGAGCATCAAAAACAATGAAATTAAATTTGATCTTAAACCGCTAAAGATGACAGGAAAGAAATTAAGTACTGCTTTCACCTCATGTTCACTCCCATCTCATAGAAGGGCTTGAAATGAGTCAGTTACTGTCCAGCTGTAACACCAGGCACATAGGCAGGCTGAGAACGCAGGTATCCAATCCTGTTTTTTTTTCTTTTTTTTTTTTCTTTCTTCTTTTGCTGGCTTAACTCAAAGCTCTACTACTTGATGCAGTGTGCTGTATTTAATTTCTTTTGTGCTTTTAATAGCATAAAGCACAGCTAAAAAGGTCTTGGCCCTATTGCTCCTAGGCAGCTCAATTTCAAACCATGGCCAAATGCTTTTACAGGCTTCAAGGTACGGAAGTATGCCAAAACCCACTGTTGTACATTCTCAGAAAAAATGCTGCAAAAGGTTTTGCACATAATGCATGTTAAATCTGTGCTGCAGAAATGCTCTTAAATAGGTTTGACATATTTGGAATGGCTGTTCTCAGTTCACGGTGAGAAACTGTTCAGAGAAGAGGTCAGCATACCAGAGCTAAGGTTAGATCTGAGGCTGCTGTGCTGACCTGGGCACCTTGGAGGCTGCAGGGCATGGCAGGACTCCCACCCTCCAGGTGCTTTCTGGCTATTAGGGCTGACACAAGAGAGGCAATTCCCAGGGATACCATGATTTAGAGCAGTTTCTATTAGTTTCTCCTGGCTGGCTGCTCTGATAATCCACAATAGCAACAAGATGCATCTCATTGTCTTTCCTTTATCCTCCTCCTTTCTACTCCAAATTTAATTGTTGTTTAACTTGATGAGAAAGTTTTGAAGTTCAATCCAATACTAAAAAAAATAGTAGCATCCATGCCAGTGCACTTTACAGTTTACATTCAGTTTTACAACAAATTCAGTTTGGTGTAAACTCAGGAGGATATGAAAGCAAACACTGAAATGAGCGTATCCACTGAGAGGTTAATTCATGTGGTTTAGAAAGGAGCGAGATAAGATAGCACATCTTTCCCATGCAAGTGTGAGAATTGGAACATTTTATGGTCTAGTCTGTCAGTTGGATTTAATCACTTTTCTTTGTTAAATTAAAGATCAGACATCTGAAAACAAGTGCTTATAAAGGCCAAAGCCACATGCCTTATAGCCCCAGTGAGAAGCAGCTTTTCTCCTTCATACTGCTGGAAAATAAGATTTCTTATCAAGAGAAATTTTTGGATCACCCCAAAGGCTCCCTTGCTCTGTCTTGTCCTCTTGCTAGTAAGCATCTGAACCTAAACCTGATCAGGCCACTGAGAAGATTTTTCTTAATAGAGATTACTATCTCTATTATCAGATCTCGTACACTAATAGATAAGGTGATTTTTTTTTTTTTTTTTGAGCTGTGCTACAGAAGGTAGCAGTGATGATTTTGCTGTTTGTGCCTTTTCCTAAGCTGGCAGGCACATTGATAATTTATGAGTGGCTCATTTTAAAACTCCTGATTTTAAAATAACACTGCAAAGTACATGTACTAAGCACAGTGGGAAGATAACACGTAGGGTTTTTTGTTTTAGTGTAAGATTCTTGTTCTTCCAGAGGACTGTGTTTGTCCCTTTCATTACAGCTACACATGGGCCAATTCTGTGCTGTACAGTTTTGCCAACTAAACCCCACAATCTGGTGTATGACACAAAGAAAAATGCCTGCAAAACCCAGACAGATGCCTTCTCTGTTTTAGTTATGGACCCATGAATCCAGATGTTTGTAACTGTCTTACTGTGGTTATTACAACATCAGTGAGGAAGCACTGCAGTATGTATTTAAAGCAATATAGTGCAGGTATTCTTCAGAGTAGCAATTTAAGCTCTTTCAATTGAGCTGTCTGAAGCAATGAGAAGCAGTGAATGATTGTGCTGGTAGTGCAGACTCCTTTGTGTGCAGATGTTGCTCTGGATGGAGCACCCTTCCACAGCCATGTGCTAATGAGGAAGGTGCTGCAGATAAGCTGCTAGAATCTGTCCTTTTTGTTAACATTCTCTATCTACAGTAAGGTTGTAGGCAAATGTTTACTCTGCAAACAGTCATGCCTGTTGAAGATGTTACTGCACAGCTGTGGTTTGCTCCAGTTGTGCCTTGGAGGTGGCGACTCCAGTCAGCAAGTGAAGGAAGCTTACCTGCTAGTGCTACCCAAAAGGGGGGGAAGAAAAAACTAAAAAAAAAATCCACATTTGCTTAAATGGCTTAAATAGATAACTCAAATGAACTCTGCTGGATTTTTCCTCCTTCTCTTCTGAGTAGACATTGTTCACGTGAAGCATTTTGTCAAACACACCAGGATATGAATAAGTCAATCCATTCCCTTGTCTCTTAAATGTAATAAGTTCCCCTCTCTCCTTTGTCAAAGACAGGCCTTCGTTTTGCTACCTTTTAGAAATCAGTAGGAGGAAGAATATCCTGAAAGTAGTCAAATACGGCAGCAGAAATGTGTGCCCAAATCTTCACGTGTACTGTTGCGGCATTTTTTCAATCGATCTTCTGACTTTTTGTTCACTGGCAGTCTCCCCAGTTTTCATTTATTCTGTTTACTCCTTATTGGGTAAATGCCTTCATATTGCTAAACATTGAATTTCATTAAAAAAACACATAAGTTTGGCTTGTTTACACCTCTGCAGTAGAAACTACAACTGTGAACACTAAATAGTTCAGTACAGAAGGCGCTATTGATTAAGGTAGGTATATATTAGGAATACATGCAGAAGTGCCCATGTTCAAATTGAATGAGCAAAACTGAAAAACAAAGACAACAGCAGCCAAGCCTGACTTGATAATGTGCTTTTTAACAGCCACATTTTACTTTTTATTTTGACTTTTCTTGCCCTGGCACTTGCTCACTACCAAGTATAATAAATCCATTCTACAAGGAAAGAAAGCTGAGGTTTGCAGAATGGTTCTGAAAACACAAACCCACGCAATTATTTCTAACACTTCATTTCCTGTACAGAATTTTGCAGTTGCAATTACAAAAACACAATTAAGATGGTTCAGAAATCCTGCAAGAACACGTTTGAAGTAGCTCTCAAGCTATTCAAATACTGTTTTCTAGTATTGTCCAGCTCTGTTCCTTTGTTGTTAATCTCAGAACATAAATCAGTGGCTCACTGTAATTTAAAGGTATGTTTATCTAATGATAACCTTGATTTATCTGGAGTTATTTCTACTGAGCAATTTCTTCCATGCTCTTCCCTACAAGAAGGATCTAGTCTAGGTCAGGCTTACAAGGAGCAGTATAATGTAACACAGCAATCAGTAGTCTGTGCTCTGTAGTCCATTTGTAGTAACAACCTTTTTCTGCTATCTTTACATGTGCAGAATGGCTGTCACCTTGTTTGCCAGTAGTCAGTCAAGCTAAGGAGTGGGGGTGATATAAGAGTAGAAAGGCATTTTGGTAAAATGTTGAAGTGTTAAGTTTTACTGGGGCATGCTGTTATTTAACATGCTTTTATTAAAAGAACACAACTGTGGAAGATTGTGCAACTCCAGAATAGAATATTTAAATTACTCTCTTTTCAGTTGAGTGTGGATGACAGATCCACTAACTCAAATTGCCTCAAGTTTGTGGTTTTTTTTCCAGCCCATATTGGCTTTGACCTCATTCAAGTGCAAAACCATGGGTGGGTTTTTGGTCTTTGCTTGTTTCTTTCTTTTCCCCTCTCTCAAACCACCACGCAGTGAATTTCTCACACAAGTAATACGAGTGGAATAGTTAAGACAGGGTTTTGCAGTACAAGTCAGCATATCCACTCATAGGAATAAGTTCTTATACCTTCAGATTTGCAGCTTGGGCCCTTGTGTAAGCAGTGTCCACAGCTGTCATACATACTCTTAAACATCTGTATGTTAGTTAAAAGGTCTAATAAATCTTTCACCAGTTTTCATTAGCAGTACTCTCAAAAAAAAAAAAACACCCAAGAGAGAAAATCTTGGCTGTCTATTCTGGAGTTGCAGAAATAGTTCAAACACTTTTCACTTAGCCACTGGTGTTACAAGACTAGCCCTCGTTATTTCTAGTTTTGTCTGGAAACAATAGAAGAGCCTAAGACTGGCCAGTCTGCTTAAACAGATCTTTAAGCATATGTAACACAATGGAAAGCATAGCAATAACAGCAGAGCAGCAAGATCCTAGGCTGCAGCAAGTGAAGATTTGCCCAAATGCAATAGTCATAGGCACAGAAATAAAGGAAAGAAGCATCTTACCTTCAGAATGCCTCCAGTGCACAGGGATCTTCAACAAAATACCCTTGCCTCTACTGCCAACCCTTAAATGAGGTCTGGGAAGGGGTGGATCCTGGCTTCACCCCTTTTGGTCACTCAGTGCACCTGAGCTCCCCTGGGTTGGCCCTGCCCTCCCAGCAGGTGCTCAGTCACTGCTTCAAGCCATGACTTAGCATTTCCACTGCAGCATAAAAATTGCAAAAACCACATGTCCTTAGACTGAAAGATAAATCTGCTTTTCAAATATCCATTTGCATAGCTGAAAAAAAGCCTTTTTCTGACTCTGTCATAAAACTAATTAAAATATACATATTTTTATATATATATATATAGAATATATATGTATATGTTTTCACATTGTGTGTTGCTCACCACTGCCAATCTGTCATTTAGTTCGTAATGAGCAGAGTATACAGCAGTCCGAGCACACTGATCACTTCCCTATCAGATCAACTTGTCTGTGTGTGTCAGTTACATTTCTTTGACTTGATCTTTACTTTTATAACCTTGGGATACCTAATTTTAACTCAAATTAACAAAGAGAAAATAGAAGATAATCAGCCAAATTATATTAAACCTTTTATTTAAAATGGGTCGACTGTTTCATGTAAAATTGATGTGTGGAGGTTTCCTGCACCTCATCTAACTAGGATTTGCATGTATGTGGAACATTCTGAAACAAATAGTACAGGCATCTTGAAAAACATCTTGAGCTTGTTTCTGAGTTAAGGGCTAAGTAGGTAGGAGCAAGGATATTCAGCTGCCACCTAGGACAGGAGCATCCATTCCATTAAACTACCCAAGAACTATGCTGTGGCTTTACATTGATGCAGCCTTGAGCCAGTAACCACAAGCGATAAACACGTCCTAACCTGCTTGTGTTAATTTGGATTAATTTTCTATGGCGTACTCCTGCAGAGATTTCCCTGTACTATTATCAAGTTCAGTGCAGTGGTTGGAACACTTGTTAATTTTAGGGCGCTTACTGTAAAAAAGGATCTTTTAGGAACTCAGATAAAGATTTACTTGACTGATGTACTCATCACTTTCAGAAACAAATGGGGAGAGATTGCCTTGATGAAATGCCGCTGAGATCTGTCGTTAGCAGTAACTCACTTTCAGGTTGAGAGAGTTTTTAGAGAGGGTCTGTAGAAGACCATCCTGCAGTAATTTGTGATTATTATTTTTAATTAGTTATTGATGGAGATGTCAAAAAAATGCGTAGATATGGCACTGGGGGACATGGTTTAGCAGGCATGGTGGCGATGGATGGAAGTTTGGACTTAGGTGATCTTAGTGGTCTTTTCCAACCTTAAAGATTCCACAATCTTCAGTGTCTAGATGATGGTTAAAGTTGAATATATAATATACAGTGCTTTAATGAATTGTGAGTTCAACTTGGTGTTTGGCCAAATGAAATTTGTGAGACCTGTGTGGAGCCAGGAGTTGGACTCAATGATCCTTATGGGTCCCTTCCAACCTGGGATATTCTATGCCTTCATTATTGACCTGAGTACAGGACTAGAGCATATAAATATTAAATTACAAGTTAACAAAAAAGATTATAGGCACACTGGAGGACAGAACTAGCGTATTTGCCCATAACACTTTGAATTCAAAGTGACCTTAAATTACATGCTACTGCATGTAACTTAGTAATGAGTACTGCACAGAACAGCCTTTTGCCTAGGCATAGTGAGCTTTCACAATCCATGGGCAAAAAGACTGGGTAAGGAGTACTTCTTCAGAAAAGGTGTAGCAGGTCTGAGCATTGTATGCCTTCCAAGGATGTACACAATGCAAGGTCAGAGAACGGAAATAAATAGAACAGCAGTCACAGTAGGGGGATATATTAAAGCACTGGAGACATGATATATAAAATCATCCTATTCAGTACAGCGCTAGTAAAGACCAGCTGGAGTACCTTATCCAGTTCTAAGTGCTACACTGCAAAGTGATACAGGCTAGCTGGAAAGAATACAGATTAGAGGAAAGAAAGAATAATATTTGGGTTTAGAAGAAAGTTCTGCCAAGGAAATGCAACAGTTACTGCTGGTCCTGTCAGGTGGTTACGGAGAGCAACTTAATTTTCCATAAGGAAGATCTAGGATAGATGGTTGGAGTTCTGAGCTGTAAAGATAGCAGTATGTGTAAGGAGGTGGTGGTTCTGTACCACCAGAGGTTTTTAAGAATGAAGGTTAGAACAAGTTAATGTCAGTAGCTGATTGGCTATAAGTGATCCTATGTGGAAGTGGGAAGTGGACTAGGTGGCCACTTGAGGATTAGTTTCACCAAGCAGTCTGTGTTACCAGATTCAGATAATGATATTAAAGGATTAAAGGAAGGCTCCTCAGGAAGTGATTTTTCCCTTATTTAAAAACTCTATTTTAATAATGAGGGTTTTTTAGTATAATCACCCAGTGAAAATATATAGGTTCTATCATTTCAAGTAACAGAAGTAACATCAATTATTTGAGCGGTCGCTGGCAGTACAAGGTTCTAGTCCTGTTGTCAATTAAAAAACAAAAGAAATTGTTGGTGTGTTTTTTGTGTATTGTTTTTTTTTTCTTTTCACTACATTTTTATTTTTGGCCCGATCCTGCTTTCCTTGCACAAAATTGTTGCGTTCTGCTGACAACTGGAAGTAAATTAGGCATGTGTTGTGCATTCTCCAGAGGTGTATTACCCCTATGAGAAACTAACAGCGCTGTTGTACAGTGGATCTTAATTTTGGCTATGCCTTGTACTGCGTGCTTGGATTCTTTGGTTTTGTTTGCAGGCACATAAGTACCTCTAACAGAGATAAACAAGAGCAAGGGACATTTTTTTTCCCTTCTAAGCAATTAACAGTAGGTAGGCAAGCCCTAATGCATCTGTGCACATGCATAACGAATAGATCAAGTGCATCAGAAAACTGACCAAGAGTTTGCAGTGGATTCTGTCTCTAAGCACCCTCAGGAGTCAGGGCTCAGAAGATTGTAGTGAAACTGTAAGCAGCCTGGCAGGTTTCCAGCTGATGAGTTAATGCTGCTATAAACTTCAGTAGTTCCTCTCTGAGGCATGCAGAAGGGTGCAGACACTGGGAAAGTAGCCAAGAATGGCAAAGAGCAGACAGTAAAGCTAAAGGCCAGCCTCGAGGATCCACAACACTATTGCCTTGGAGGTGGTTTCTTCCCATGCCAGAAACCTCTGTTGCTCCGGTGGAGGGACTGGGAATCAGTAAGCAGATTAAGGTGTGCATTTAGTGCAGAGGCCTGACTTGATTAGCATAGCTTGAGCAAAGGTAGCTGTGATCCACACCCTTGCCACACTTGTTGGTTGGCAGCACATGGTGCTGCGGAAGGCAGTGGGATCTCAGTCATGTCATGGTAGTTCACTGAGCTTAGAGCTGCAGCCCAGCAGTTTAGGCTTTAACTCGGTTTATTGCTTCCATCTCAAGCCTAGACAGAAAGCACTGAAGACCTGGTAAGTGAGTAGAGCGTCACCAGGTCAGATCCGTGGGGCAAATGGAAAACAAACAGCAAACGGAAACATTTTGTTTTTCTTTTCTCTTGTAGGGAGAGCTAGCAGCAGAAAGCTATTTTTTGTGTGTTCAGTTTAAGTGAAGCATTTAGCTCGTAAATGTTTTGTGCAGAGTGAGTTTGGGAAAAAAATAGGCATTACAATGGATTATAACTACGCAATGGGAGATCTGTTCAGCTGATGATGGTTCTTGCTGAGAAGCAGCAGCTTTTGTAGCAGACAATGGGCAGCTAGATTCCTCCCTATGCACACGCACCTCTGGTAACAAACAAAGGAGTTGGCTGCTGAGCAGTTTCTGCCCAGGCTGGGCTCATGCTTTAGCTGGCTTTTATCCTCCTTGGGCCTCAGCACCAGACTAGACTGAGTGCATTGCAGGCCTGGTGTGGGGATGATGGTTTGGCATTGCGTGCAGTGGTGCAGTTGTTACACATTGTGCTCAACCTAACTTCTTCTCAGGTAACTAGGGGTGTATTTGGGACAACTGTGGGGATGTCAAGATCTATAGTGCAACATCCCAGCTGTAGTAGCACCTCCCTCAGCAGGCACCTAAGGGCCCCTTAAGCCAAACTCGCTATACCAAAGCCCACCTAAACAGTTCTGTGTTCACTTTTGAACTTCAGAATCTTGAGAAGGAAGTGAGATTCAGTCTAATTTCTAGTCTATAAAGCAAAAGCAAGGAGAATTCTTAAGAGACTAAAATCTACTTGTAATAAGTGCTGTAACAAACACTGTATTCCCATGGAAGCAAATTTAAATGATCTAAGTTACCCGATGCGACCTCCTGCATATTAAGCATAGTCTGACTGATTAAACAGGCTTCTTATGCCAAAAGAGGGAAATAGTGTACCAACTAAAGTTCTACAAGCATGATTAAACAGTAATCACATCGGAGAGGGTGATCTTCGTGTGGTGACCTGTTTGCAGAGCAGCCTGTGGCTGCAGATGTGTTTGCTTGCCTGGAGCAGATCCTTTGTAAAAAGTAAGATCCATACAGATTTTATATGGTGACATAGTGCTGAGCTCCACAGGGCTTCCTTTTCTAGCACAGAGTGCTGGAGTGCCCATAGTTAGAAATAGTTGAAATAGCAACCTTGTTGCCCCTTTTCCAATTTTGGTTTGCTTTTGTCTATTTCTATGAAGTATCAGAAAGCTGTAGTCACAGCTGGCGTACTTAATTTCATGAGCCAACACACTGCAACTCCAGTTACTTAAATAAGAAAAGAGTTACTAAAGTAAAAGGGACATCACAAAAGCAGGACAGTAAAAGTGCAGTAATTCATTTGATAATATACAGCACCTAACCTTAAGTAGATCAATATGTGGAGAGATCAATTACTTTTCAAATACTATGAAAGAATATTGTTTTTCCCCAAGTATTTCAACTGACTATTTTTCATATAAAGAGTACAGAGTAGCATTGTGCTTTTTTTTGTCTTGGGAATAGCAGAAATGAAATAATTTCTTATCAGCCAAAAGGCAAGCTAATGGTAGCAGTTGTTGATACTGAACAACTGTTGGGGGCTGAGCACTGCATGGTTCCCCTAGATATAAAGGGCATGCTGGGCAAAGTTCCCATAAAGTGGGTGTGCCTTATTAAAAATTAATGAAAACGGGAGCAGAGGTAGAGAAAGTGGAGATAGAAATTGTATTAATTGCATAAATTTTTTGTCATCACTTCATTTTCTTTTTTTAAAGCAACAAAGCACTATAAGAATAGGCTGAAGTTTGACACTGATAATTCTCATCTGTGTAGAATGAATTATGAATGAGTATTTCTTACGAATTACAAATTTCTTACGAATTACGTAAGAAATTCATCTTTTGTGTGATTGTTCTATGTGTTGCTTAAAATGCCATAAACAATGATTTGCAGAATTTGGTCTGACATTGTGTTCTACGCAGTGTTTTAAAGAACATGGAAAAGAGGACCTAGTGCTGTGAGAAGCACCTGAAGGACGCTTTGAGCTTTTCTGTGCTACTGTGATACAGCACTGGGGCTGTATATAACCTGACTATGTAAAGCTGCCCTCAGTAGTAGATTCTTAATGAAGGTATTAAAATGCTGAAGAAAAAAGGTATTGTTCTGTGTGTGTATGTTTGGGCTTTTTTTTTTCTTTTTTTTTTTCTTTTTCTTTTTTTTTCTGGAGACTGGCAGATGAATCTTTTCTAGCCTAGATATGATATCATAAGCCAAAATCCACTTGTCCTCACACATTCCTAGGCTGTATATAAAAATCAGAAAAATCTTTGGACTTGGAACCCAGCTCAGAGGCTGTGCAAGGCTCCTTGGCTGGCTGCTGCTGTGGCTATGGGCACAGTGCTGCTCCTGGTGCAGAGCTCTGGGCTGGGCTGCTGGGGAGGCAGCCTGAGTGCAGGGCTGTGTCATACAGAGGCAGAATGAGGCTCCTCATCTTCTCAGGGTTCATTTGGCCATTTGTATCTCCTCTGAGTTGCTCTATGTGCTTTCTCCTTGTTGAAATCTGAGGAACAGGCTGTGCGATGCTTGTGCTATACACTCCTGCTGCCTACTTTTCACTCAAGCAAGAGTGTCCCCTGACGTAGTAGTTAGACAAAATTCGTTTTGAAATTCTACCAGAATAGCAGCATTACATGCAGGTTTGGCAACGCCTGATGTTTCTTCACTCCTGTGTTCAGATTGAGACCTTTGAAGTGTGTTAATAAAATCTCTGATCTGAATTGTCAGACTCAGCTATGGCCTGCATTTTCTTTTTGTTCTTTTTGTTCTTCAACATGGGAGTAATCAGACAGGAGTGACAGTGAGCAGACCTCTTCCTGTGCCTGAGATAAGCTGCAGGCCTCCCCTTTCAAGTCCTCCAGCCAGGCAAGAAGCTTTCCAGGGTAGGTAGCACCTGCACACCTTAGTGATAGCAGCTAGCTTCGGGGTATAAGGAGGTAAGGCTGCTGTTTAAGAAATACTAGTGCACCAATGAGAGTACCACTTTGGTCTTCTGCTTCATAAAAAACTGTGAAAAAGAGCAGATCCTCAGAAGAGACCATACTGCTCCAGGTCTTGCCCCAGATCAGTTCACATCAAGAAGCATTTCAGGTTTGTTCACTCTGAAAGATCCATGGACTTCTGAAGTTCGAAGGGAAGGGAAAGAACAGTGGATCACACAGAGAGCAATCCATGTAGTATAGTGAATGTTGTTGGCCACTGATTGCAGAATGGAGTAACCTGTACTGGGTAATTTTGATATAGGTGTCACTAGAGGTGTGTGCTTGGAGAGTGGTGGCTCTGAGATGCTGTGCTAGAGCTGTTTATGCTTTCCATATGCCAAATCTCTGTTAGGTACAGAGTAGGCTGACCGAGTGCTGAATCCTCCTGGCACTACTAGAGCATGTAACCATGGCAGTGCCAGCTAGATAGAGGCCAAATCCTGGAATATATTCAGTCTGTATGCATAACAGGGCAGAGGAATACACCACTGTGCTCTTCAGTCCTAGTGCTGTTGTGGACTATAAAATTGTACTATTTTGAGTGCTGTCTGATATTGCAACAATGATCCTAAATGACTTCAACCTTGAATAGGAGCAAATGTTTTACTGGGGGGGCCAGGTGTGCTGCAGAACCAAGCTAGGACATCTCTTCTTGCCAGTGAAGAGATCTTTTAAAGCAGCATGCTCTGCTTGGAGCATGGCTCTGTGACTGTGCTAGCTGGTGGTGTGCCTCAGTCTAAGTTAATAGTTGCTCTGATTTTTCTAGCCTTGTGCTGAAGTTTTGGCGCTTAAGTCTGCAATGTCATTAAAATAGGTGTTTGGGGAAAAAGATCTTCCTAAGTGAAGTTTGAAAGACACCAGCTTTACTGTAAAATCTTTCTGTTCTTATTTTGTGAGTCTGCAGTAAGTTCTTCCCTGTATTATTAATCCTTCTGGCAGGCAGAGTTAATTTGTTTGTGTTAGTCTTCAAGCTGCTGGATGAATTATAGATTTAATTATGGTCCAGGTGCTCAAAGCTTTGCTGTTTGTCTAAAAGTGAAATATAAAGGAAAAGTAAGTCAGAGTAATTTTTTGTCTTGTTGAATAAATGTAAACGTCGGGAAACCATGTTGGGGTATAAATAAGGAAAGGGTTTATTTCACATAGAATGTTGTTATCTGCTCCACTTGGTGGGAGAATTCATGCTCTGCATTGCACTGGGACACACCTTTTATGGCGAGTGCTGTACACAGCAAAAGCTTAACAACTTTTACCTGTGATTTCCCATGCTTTTAGACAAAGTTTCTTCTGCAATTACAGCCAACTACTCATGGCCTAAGGTTGAACTGAGTTAACATAGTTATGACAAGAAATGTTGCTAGGATTCCCTGATGGGTGGAGATAAACCACTTACTACTTATAGTGTTCATCTCTGTCACTCCCATCTTTCCATCTTTGCTTGGCAGTTTTATTCACAGTCCTCAATGTTCTCTTACTGCAACACGACTTATTTATTTATGTTTGTTTCTTGTCCTAAAACAATTTTCCATCATACTTTGCTTTAATCTGTATGAAAATTACCTTTTGGGGCGACATTTAATTCCATGATAGCTCTTTTCATAACTTGTTGTTCACAGTCAGAGCGGAATGTAAGATCCATGGAAAAGTATAATTTCTGCACTTTGCAAACTTATTTTTTCTGGCAGCTATAGAACTCCTTTAAAAAGCTGAATTGATGCATTCTCCCCACTAGCATTGGTCCTTGGATCCTGGCTGTCCAAAGTGTGTTTTCTGCTGCAGGCTTTAAATGTTTTTCTTGCCACATAGCTAAATGCCAGCAGATCAGATCTTTCTTCCCTGTGAAGACAGTGCTGGGACACAGAGCTGCTTCCTGCTCTGTAACGAAGGGCAGGGCTGCAGCACGCAGCTCCCCATCCCAGCAGGGCAGCGTGGTCAGAGACACAGCACTGCAGCTTCTGTGTGTGTGTATGAATGTGCGCATGCATACAAATAAACTGTGTATTTATACTGTGAGGAGGTGTTTTCTTTTTACTGAGATTTCAAAGGATATTTGGTCGAAGGGCAGGTGTATGAGCTACATTAATTCATTCGGGCTCACTTCTCTTCCTCATTTCTACATTTTTAATTACCGCCTTTTTGCTCTGTGGCCTTGAGTCAGAGAAAGCACACCTCACCTTCCTCACCTTTTCCAGTGAGGAAAAGCCTTTGTGTGTGTGAGTGCAAGTGCTCTTCTGAAGGGAACATGAATTGGCCCTGTGTCAGCTGCCGTGGGGCATCACTTGGCAGGGCTGTGGAATAACACACGTGTATGTCTGCTGCAGTACACGGGGCAACAAACGAAAACATTTCTTAATGTAACTAGCTGTTGTAGTACGCCATTATGCTTGCAACTGCAATAACATAACATCTTCAGATGAAGATTGGCTGCTTTCACAATATCAGTTTAATCTTGCAACTGTCCCCTTATGCTCCTTTTCATCTGGGGTGTAGACAAACCATGCCGTGGTTCCATTTTTCTTTTTGGTGCTGCATAACAGTTACCCTCAGGAATCTGCTGTTCCCCAGACAGAATTAACGTATTTGATGTGTCTCCTGAGGAAGCAGCCAAAAGTACATGCTCTGACCTCATCTTTCAGCTTTTTCATTTCCTTTACTGGCATTTAATGAAGTTACCAGCACAACCATTAGAGATGATTATGTAATTATTCAGTTTCTTGTTGTACTATTTAAGCGTGAAGTATTGATGCTGATTCTTCATTTTGGCCTGGTATGGCCATGGCAGTTTGCTCTGGCTGTCAGTTATGAAGTGCACTGGACGTTGGAGGTGGTAAGGAGCTTGTTTATGTGGGGGAAGTCTGCTTGTTTTAGAGCACCTTGATATTTTGGTTTGGCACAAGGAGAAATTAAGTTAAATTTTAGGTATCACTTCTTAATGTCTCTGTATTTTCCTTGCTTTTTGATGGTCAGTGCATTTCCAAAAGTTTTGCTAGTGTTATTGAATTCCTTTATTCTGCCTTGCTATTGGCACTCTGAAGAGCTCTGCAACCCTGTTTGTGATGCTGCTGCAGTTAGTGGCTCTGTGAGTACAGCATTACAGATTTTAAGTTTTCTTGATATGAGGCAGCTTTTGATTGGGGAAGGTGTGCGTTCTATTTCTTAATTTGCATACATCTTTAATGTGGCTATGTTTAGAATAAGATTAGGAAGTAAACTCTTTGTAGGGATTTTCCCATTAGAGAGCCTAAATTTAGCTTCTCTTTTATGTAAGGGTAATGTTAGATTGTAAAATTTGTGGGAGGTTTGTGAATGACTGGAACGTGTTTTGACCGTGAATAGGCTTTCAAGTCCTTCACTATGGAAGGAAATGCAGCTGGTGACAGTATGCTGGTGTGATAGAGTGCTGTCACAGGACAGTCTGTGTAACTGCTGGCTGCTAGCTTAGAACTACATCTTCATCTGGTACTTTGTTCATTGTCCTGTCCTTAGGTTATTCAATAAAACATACGGTGAAAGCTCCTAGACTTTATCTTCCAAACAGCTACTGCTGTCTTATATAAGGTTGTTCATGTCTTATACAAAAGAGTCTTTTTTTTTGACAGCAAACATGATTATGAATAATTATTTGCTCTTCACATGTTACTATATATTTTTATTTAAAAACTGAATTATATAGATCAGTCCTTTTCCCTTGGTTGGAAGCCAAATGGAGTGTACTGTAATTTCTGGGGACAGAAGTGCTACTGCATGAAATCCTTCTTGACATGTTTTTCTCTGTATTTTTAACTTCAAGATCATGCCACACTCCTCAAATTCCTCGTTTCTAGTACTGACTGTTCTTAGTGGGCTTGACACATTGCTTTTTGCATGTGTTTGTGAATAGCTGCTTATAGTGGTGCAGTGTGTTAAACGAGGTTGGCTTTGCACCGCTGACTTGTGATCCTAAACAGTGCTTTGCTGTAAGCACACTCTAGATGCCCTCTGCCTAATGCTGAGGAACTTTTTCCTTGAAAATCGTGTGCCTTTTTAATGTGTCATGGCTCAATTATCACGTTGGGCTTTGGCTGCCAAAATAGCCGTATATATTGTCTAGCGAGTGACAGCCTGGGCCTTTCTCTCTCCCTGGCTGTTTGCCAGCTGTTTAATTGAAGCCCTGTGTTTGCTGTGTGTCACATCTTATGGTGGTCTATTATACCCAGCTAAAACAATATTTTGAAAATATTTCAAATGTAAACTAATTCTGTGAGAGTTATTTACATGATCTGCTGAGGATGCCATGTAGGTCATTTTTTTCCCTACAAATATGAACATTTGTACCTCAGATCATCTCCTGAATTTCTAGGGCAGAGAGAAGGAAAGATGGGGATGCAGAAATGCTATCCCGTCCCCATGAGAGATGTAATTAACGTTGTACACTCTTCACGTAATTTTTCATTTGTAGTTTTCAGAGGCATTTTTAAAGCCAAATATTCTCTTTCTTCTGCCCTTTGGAAAAGAGCACAGACGTACAGCTGAGATCCCAGTGGAGTAGCAAAGCCTGTGGGTTGTGTTTCTCATCCAACAGATATACTCTGGGTGGAAACGGCCCTGGGTTTTGAGTGAGTGGTGCCAGAGGCAGGGAAGGATGCGGCCGCTGTGGCAGCACTTTGGGTTCAGCAGCCAGCTTCCAGTCAGCAAGGACTCATGGCTCACATTGCTCATGGTAGAGCTGGACTCCAGAGCTGTGTCCCAGCCCCACACATCTGGGGGTAGAGCACATGGTGTGAGGGGTGTTAGGGGTGAAGCGCCCCGCCGTGCCTGAGTGGGGGATCCTTGCACTAAGTGTGAATCCAAGAGTGCAGAACTATTAATCTCTTGCTCAGTCTTTCTCAAAAGAGCATCTCAGGGAATTATGACTCCTGGGCGAGATTCCTTTGCCTTAGCCTTGGAAGTCATGAATGTACATTAGCTGACATTCTTGACTATGTAGATATTTTTGGAAGAAACTTTTCCGCTGCCTTAAGAAGAAAGCAGGATTTGTTCTACTGCTTGTTCAGTAAGAAGGCAGTCTGTTTAACAAGAAAGAAATGATAAAAGTCTAAGGAAACAGCTTTACAATTTTAGGTCAGAGGAGAACAGAGCAGAAGAGAGCTTAAGAAAGATTCCATTTTTGTGTAGAACTCCAGATTTATAATTAAGTCGTAAGTGTTGGCATTTTAAAAATGGAGAGGAAAAGATAGCCTGTAGGCAGGATTATATCAACAACATTTTTTTCTTCTTAATCAGAGGGAAAAACATCCCATCTGGATACAGCCATCTAGCATTTTGGAAGATGTCTGATTTTAAAATGCATCTTTATAAAGGGAAGTAATGTTGTTGGAGTTAACAATGTTAAGGTTGTTTTGTGGAAAGAGTGATATTGTGTTTATGCATAATATACTTGAGTGTGTGTGCATGTTTTTTCTGGCAAATATATCCCTACCTTTGTCTGTCCCCTTCAGGTAGGGAAATGGCATGAGAAGACACCTGGGAGAGCACTGTGGTATATGGGGCAGTGCGGGTGTGAGTGATGGTGGCACTTTTGCTGCACTGTATTGAGTGTATTTTGTGTGTGAGTTTTTTGCATGTTTTAAATCACAGTGCTTTTTTGGGAGTTTAGAGACATCATCAACTAACTCTTATAATGTACAGATCAAGTTGGTGCTGAGAAGTAGCTTGGCAGAAGTTCTTACTGTGTACGTGCCACCAGATTTGATAAGCTAGGCATGTGTGTGCGTGTGCTGCCAAAACGGAGAATTTGGGCAGCCTCCTCGTGTAGATTTAAAGGATTTGTTAAGAAGTTGTGTTGTCAGTCTCTGACTTTCCACATCTTGTCCCTCCCTCTCCCTTCTCTACAGTTGCAAGGTGGAAATAACCAGGGCTGAGCACTGGCTCTTTGGGTGGAATACGGGCTGTGGCTTGGTAGCCGCTTTGAAGAAATGAGACTTCCTCTCCAGGAAGGTGCAATGTTCAGAGCTAAAGCAGGCCATGAAAGGGACACTTCCCTTTCTGTCAAATTGGCTTTGGTTTCTCAGATCCATTATGCTGGAATGCAGCCCTGAAACACCAATTTTCTTGTGAGGAGGAAGCAGAGCCAATTGATTTAAACTTCGAGTTGTATCTGCTGGCGATTTCCAGCAGCAGCTAATTGCAGCCAGCAGCTCTCAGCAGCAGGTGACCGAGCTGTTCCTCCTCACAAAGAAAGCAAGGAACTTAAACCTCCACAGGGATTTTTCTTTTTTTTTTTTCTTCTTTTCACCTTGAGATTGTAAAGCAGAGGTTAAATTCTTCAAGTGGGCACTGACACGTGCCAAGAGAAATCTTCCAAAATTAGGTAAATCATGTTTTTGTGCAAATTGTATCTGCAGCTGTTCCCTTGAACTGGAAGGTAACTTGCAGGGCTTTGTTCTGTATCCCTGTATCATTTCAAGCCTATGTGATACGCATGTTTCATTCTGATGTGAGCACCCAGATCGCTCCTGATGCTGGAAGTCCCACAGGTTCTCCAGGGTAAATAAAATGGTGCAGATCTTTCTGCTGAATTGAAACAGTAGATTTGAAAATGCTTTCAGGTACTGAAAATTTTACACTTCTTGAAAATGAGGCTTCACTGACGTGAATTTCCTTCTGCAAGAACGAGCCTTTCGAATAAAGGACAGGGCACTTTTTTTCCAATTCCCATCGCTAGATGGCGGTGCTTAGTAGCCTAACAGCCGGGTGTTACTGTGAAAATAGCCAAGGTTAATGTACATCGACAGAGTAATTCCAAAATATTTAAATCTTTCAGTGCGCTTGTCTTTGCTTTCTTCCTTTCTAAATCCCACTTGTAATTGCTCAGGAGAGGCTGCCTCATGTGAGTGTTATTTCTGCACGTAGAGCTCCTGGGCAAGCGGTCTGCTGCAGCTCCTGCCGGGTCTCTGCTTCTCCCTTGCCTCACTCAGACCCTTGTTGAGGTCACTGGCTTAGGGACCGCGGCTCGGCAGGACCCGGTGCCACACAGTCACACATGCACACACACACACGACTAACCTTTCTGTGCGCTGAGATGTTAACAGAAGGGCTGCAGGGACGGGGTTAGCTCAGACAACAAGCCGTGCCAGCATTACTTCCTGCAAAGCTCAGTGGAAGATGTTTTTCTCGAGTATGAGATCAGTTATTATGAGCAGTGTGAAATCAATGAAGGAGTTTTGTTTGGTTGTTCTTTTTCTGTCGATCATGTGTGCCGGCTGCCACGTGGTATTTTTCCAGCTGGTTTCCTGAGCTGTGTCAGTGGTCAGTTGTGCTTCTTGGCTGCGGTGCTGGCATGGCAGCACTGTGCCATGCATGGGCATGGCCCTGCCTCGGCTGGCTCTCGTGCGGCTTTTTCCCAGGCAAGGCAAGAGGAAGCTTGGCTGTAATGCCAGCTGCATGGTTAGTACAGAGCCATCGAGTACGTGGGTTTGTTCAGAGAAGACAGCAAGGGGAAAGGATAAACTCGAGCAGCTTTTGTGCAGTGCTTTTTGTGCAGCTTCATCATCCGCCTCTTCTAAAATGTAAGTGGAAATTCGGCATCACCTACTCCCTTTTTTGTTCACCGGCACTTAATTTAAATTCAAAATGATCTTAAATCCTTAAAACTAGAATGGTTTTTAATTATTTCTTACCTCATTGCAATTGCCTTCATTAGTCTACTAAAAAGTGAAGAATTTTTATTAACTGGAATTAGTATAACTTGCTAGCTTTGTTTTTGGGGTAAATAATAGTTCTTGTTTTGTCAAAAATTTCACATTTAAATGTAGAGAGCATCCATGACCCTGGTTGTTATAACACCTGTATTTACAAAATGGTGTATTAAAATGTTTATAGTGGAGCTTCAGTTATAGGATAGTGTTGTTGATTTGCCTGAGCAGCTTGGAGACCTATGAAACACCAAAGTACTGTTTACTTCAGAGGCTGAGGCTGACTACCACACCTTACTTGCACAACTTCCTGAGCACCGCTACAATGTATTTCTGGAGGTTTAGGTGTCATCTCACAGTAGTAACAGCAAATAAGTCTGGGGGAGAGCAAGGATGCTGGAGAGCTCTGCAAAGCGGTGGCTCCATCCCGGTATGCTTTCTGGAAGCAGCAAGAAGCAGAAATCTGAAGCCAGCAATTGAGAATGTAATGGGAATCAGAGTGCTCAATCCGTGCCAGTTTTTCCTCCTAATTTTTACTTGAGGGCTGAATGCTCATCTAACCCTCTTTATTTGGGGGCATTCAGCACATCGTACTAAATGTGCTTGATTTTTTTTTATTTGCAGGTCACCTTTTAATGGAGCTGTAAAAGTAAGTGTAAACTGCAACTTCTTTTGTCATCAGTAAGTGCTGAAGGGTGTAGCACTGAGAATAGAAGTGCCTGTGGGCTCAGATGTGGGAGAAGGGTGGGCAGCCCCCAGTGCTACCCAGTCAGTAAGGGGGGTAAGAGGTAGCTGGGCTCTTGTTCACTTTCCCTGTCTACTTGTACAGGCCTCCTCAATACTGCAAATTTTTCTTTATCTTCTTTATTTTTTTTCTTTTTAAGCCATTGTTAGTGATGCTCTGCTGGTGCCTGGAGATGCTTGCCAAGGGTTCCTGATGTCCTAATCCCAGTGCAAACACATTCAGAAGGACAGTTTGCATTTTGCCAGCTGTAACTCATGGTTTTGCTGCTCGGTGGAAAAAGATGAATGATAGATGAATTATATCTTGATAATGCCTGGGTCAGACATGATTAGGAAATGGAGCTCAGGCTGTTGTCCTGCTTAGGGAAGTAGTATTGACCCTTTGCAGAGGGTCTTAAAGATCTTGGTCAGCCAAGCATACCTTCCATACAATTTAGTGGTTCCATACAATTCCAGTGGTTTCTGTCTAAGGTGAAGAAAGTGTGACCTGGGTGCAATTCGCACATTTGGCAGAAATGCACATATAAGCCAGAGGATGCACTCATAGATCTCAGACTTTCTGCCTCTGGGCTGTCTGATTTGCATCTGTTGCATCTGTTAGCTGTGCACATAAACAAGAAGTGACCTAAAGTGGGGAGGAACAGTTGCTGCAAAGGCTTTGGGATTGCAGTCTGCATGGGTGGGTGGTGAAATAAAATGTCAGCTCTGGAGTCAGTGCCTTTCTGAGCTGTCCTCTATTGCAAAAGTAGCTCAAGCCCCTAGTAACTGCTGCTGCTGATTCTCCTCATTAGTTTTATTCTTTGTCAGCTTTGGTTTGAATAGAGAGATGGCTGCATATTCATATTGACTCTTAGATTATCTGTTTTGCCCCCTGTGCTTTTTACTGGTTGTGAGAAGAAAGTGTGGATTGGTTGTACAGGTGGCTGACATCCTTGCAGAAGTCATCTTCCCCTATGCAGAACCAAGGAGTAATGTCACCATTCCAGGAGCTCATCTAAAATGTATCTGACGTCTTATCTGGTGCCTGGCATGGGAATTTCTCTGCTTTGCTTGAGTCAATTGTAATAAAAAAATCCTTTGGCTTGCCCTCAGCATCCACAACACATTTTTATGAAATTGCTGTTGATTTCATCCCACTTTTGTTATTTCAGATAAAAATAGCTGAAATTACACTTATCATCTGTTCTGTGCATGTGGAAAAAAAGCCACGTTAAGTGCCAGAGCCCAGTAGCTGAGAATTGCTTCAGCTCTCAAGGACAGGACTACAGCAAACTGTGAGGTCTTGCATGAAATGCTGGGCATATTTACAAAGCACAGACAGGGTTTGTGGCATGGCAGAACAGTGCAGAGTTCTGCTCTGCTTCCCTTGGGATCTGCTGCCTGGAGCATCAGTCTCTGGTTCCCAGCAGTTAGAAGAGCAGGAGGCTGAGCGTGGTTGGAACCCCCTGCTGCTGCAGGACCATTGAGCTGCAGGAACCATCAAAAGGTAGAATTTCACAGAGGAGCAACTGCTGTAATGAAAAAACAACAAACATCACTTCATCTAGAGGGCTGCAGTGCATCTCAAGAGAACCAGAGAGCAACACAGCTGAGACAGGTCAGCATGTGGTGGGAAAGCAGCTCTGTGCACTCCTGTTAGTGCTTTTGTGGAGAAGGAGACAGGACGATTGGCACAATGTATTTCTCAGGAGATGCTCTTCCCCTGCCTTTTTCCTTTTAGTGCCCCAGGAAAACTGCAGTATTGAAATGGAAAGAAAAATGATCCTTTTGCATGAAAGCAAAGCAATAGAAAAAGCAAAAGATCAGACTGGAGCTTGCTGGCAGAAAGCAGGATTTTTTAGGACACAGCAGTTCAATGGGACATTCTTTGTGTAAAGCTGTTAAACAAGATTTGCTAGAGAGGCTCGTCCATGTGTGTCCCTCCACCTCTGGGGGCGAAGCTCTGTGCTTTTTTTTAAGATGCTTCATGAATCAACTGGGGATACTTGAGCTGAAGCAGGGAGACAGCTGTTATCCTCTCTTTAGAGGCTGGAAAGCGTCAGCATGCCACCATGCTGATATTACTTGTTCTAAACACATCAAGTTCCTTTATTCTATCTGTTATTCATCAGAAGGTTAGCGCATAGACTGAAGGAGAGGGACTTAGAAGGGCAGATCCTTCTGCTAATTACATGTCAGACACCTTGTAACAAACAAATGAGCTGGAGGTAGACTCCTACTTGCTCTAATTCCTGTTGTCCAAACCCACAAAGGAGTGATGGTGGTGGTCACTTTCCACTTTCTCTCCACTGGGCCACTTGCAGGTTCTCCACTCCTAAGTGTCCCTGCTCCCTGCTCCCTGACCAAGGCTGGCATCGTGGGGAGAAAGAAGCAGGGTTGCTGTTTGCAGGGCAAGTACCTCTCCTTAGCAGTGAGCATGTAAGAACAGACACCAGTGTGAGTGCTCACCAATTGACTTCAAGGCTGTGATTTGGCAGATGTGGGGCAGTATGAGGGAAGGCACACAGTGAGGATGTGGAGAAACATGCCCAAAAGACACGTTTGTCCAGTTGCATCTCCTGGGAGTGCCCTGAGCTTGCTGTGGCCCAAGCACCCCATTTCACCTGCCAGGTGCACCCTGAGAGTTGTAGTCTCCAGCAGAAGGAGAGGGCAGGCAGCTTTCTGCAGTGGGCACAGGGAACTTTACTCTGGCTGTTGTCTCCAAACTGCTACACATTCTCTCTGGCAGCTTTCACCTGGTGCCTGTTGGCCTTGGAGAGCATCTCGTGATTCCAATGCTGGCAGCGAAGGTCTGGTGTGGACAGCAGGGCCTTGTGTCTGGCTGTCACTGCCAGAACCTCCCTTGCTCTGGCTCCTTCCCTGCCTCATTCTCCAGACAACTTTTCTGCAGCATCCCAGTCTTTCTGAGATCCCTTTTATAACCCCTGGCTTTTAGCTGCAGGTGTCCAGGGCTTTTCTTGGAATGCCTTTTCTGAGTGGCTTTTCACATCGTCCAGAGGTGTTTCTGGCATTTTTGGCAGGATTCCAGGCTGAGCATGACGATGACTGAAATTTTCCCTCTCCTCCTCTTGCTGCTGGACAATTAGATTTTTGCCTGCCTGAAAATCTCTCTACCCCTAAGAGAACCCAGAGAGGTATGGGGAGGGCTGAGCGAGGACTGTGCAAGCAGAGCAGGAGCGAGCGCAAGCTGCTGCCCAGCTGGCTGCAGCAACATCCCGGGGGAGAAGAACCCTCTGTGTGCAGATATAGGAGGACAAGGAGGCATTTACAGAGAGAAAGAGGCTTAAAATAGGCTTAAAAATAATAGGCTTAAGCCTATTCAATACTTTTTTTTTTTTCTTTTTTTGAGTTTGAAAGCATATATTTACATGTTTATAAACAAATAGTGCCAAGCCAAGAGTTTGTGGTTGTTGTGTTGATGAAGGAGTAGGGTCTTGAGTAGGCTGTGTTTGCTGGCAGGGCAGGTGGTCCTGTCTGGTCTCAGACAAGACAAAAAAAAAACCAAAACAAAGTGAGATGAGGGATGTTAAAGAACTAGTTTCAGTTTTTTAGATTGGATGCGTTATCTCAGGCATAGTGATATTGCAGCTTTAAAGGTAGATGAATATATAAGGGTGAAAAAGATATCGTTCAGTAGACAGGATAGTGGCAGCCATGAGAATTAGTTTACATTTTTATTAGGCATTCTCATTAAGGAAATGGGAGAGTAGGATTTATATTTCTCTCATTTCATAAGGTTTATGTAGGATGCTTTGCTATTGGAACGCTTAAGCGCTTCAGACTAATGAAAAGATTCTTTCAGGGCTCTTAAATTGTTTTATAGCTTGTGATAACTGAAAAGTTATGTTTATTTCAGGAAACATTATTTAACTGGTAGAGAAACATGTGCATGAGTGCTGCAGAGATTGTCGTGTGTATGTAACACAGTGGCTGCATATGTGGATGCAACCTGTTTACAAGACTCAAATAAGACTGTGTTTTTTTCCCATTGCTCAAAAGAAGGACGAATTAACATGAAGAGATTTTGTGACTTGTAATAACAGATGGTTGAGATTCAGGAAGAGAGATTTTTCCGTAAAAAAAAAAGTAAATCCAAAGAAACTAGAAATCAATTCTTACTGAAACTATTGGAGATCTGTTTCATGTTCAGATTTGTTGCCTCTTTTTACACTGTTTATTAATTCATTAGGTACAGTGATTTTTTAGCTGTACATTATTAATGTTAATTACTGCTAATTGTTAAATATTAATTATTAATATTACTTCATTAGCTATACATTAAAACATTTTTATGTATGTGGGTTTAGATCAAAACACAAGTTGCTGCCTTTTCTGAGTTTTAAGATAAGTAAGTTAGATTCTATTAGCACTTCCCAAATGTCTGTAATATGGTGCTGTGTTGGTAGAACACACCTCCACTAAGGTCAGTGACAGCAGTCCAGCCTCAGACTGTGCTGAGAACAGAGTTCAGTCAGGGAGACTTGATTGCACTTGTATATGTTAGTAGTGCTCTGCATCACAAATGCTAGCTTAATATTTCCTATATCAGCCAAGTGTACTGCCCAGTATAAGAGATTCCTAACCTGCATACGTCCTGTGAAAAGTTGCAGGTTAAATCTCTGTTTTTGTATTTTTCTACTTCTGCGATTAAATTTGAAGTGGAGCATCTATCCAGTAACAGAAAGCTGTCACCAGCTCAAGAGCTGAAGCTGCTCTCGGCTCCTGCTGCCCTGAACCACTGGGAGCAGGACAGTGCTGAAATGGGTGAGGACAGCAACACAGCTGAGGCTCTGGGGGATTTCCAGGATGGTTTCCTCTTGCAGAAGTTGAACTGTTGTACACGGTTTGTGAATTTTCTTCTGCACTGGAATGCAGAGAAAGTCTTCTACAGAATTACCCCCTGTAGGTTATGTGTTAGGTGCTTTTCCATCGGACATTATTGTGGAGTGTAAATTCAAAGTCAATCTTCAGAGAAGGGGAGAATAGAAAGCCTTCTTGTAATGCATTTGCTGCAGGATATTTCTGAAGTTATTTCAGAACATAAACTATATCTCTTTAAGAACAGAAGGTAATACAGAGTTTTATAGTGATCTCATTTATCACGTTAAGGCTCATGTTAGTTGACCCCTTGTTGCTGACACCTGTCACATATCCCAGATAATAGAGTGGAGCCGCTGTCTGACTGTCTGTAACCACAGAACGGTGCTCCTCTCTTCTGTTCTCCGCTCCTCTCCCCTCCTGCACAAGCCACTGCTGACAGCTCAGCAGCAGTAATGTGAATTCCCCTTTTGGGTTTGGACCATTGCTTTTCAGTCATTTTTGGATGCATTTTTGGATGGCTTTTGAACGCTGCCCTCCTAAGTGAGATTCAAGATTGCATCCAGCTGCTCCAGATTATTTAAATTTTTGTGAATGTGTGTTTGTTCTGGAAGAGCCCCAGTGAAATGAAAGAAAAGTGTGAAGTGCCAAGTGTATCCTTGGCTGCACTGAACAAATCCCTGTATGATAGCATGTTTCAGTTTGTTTTTCAACAGTAGAGTGATTTTGTTGAAATTTCAATAGTCCTAAGTAGCCTTCAGAAGTTAACATAGCATCAGTGTACAGAAAAGAAGTCAAAAGAGGTTGTTCCTTGAGGTTGTTACTGCAGACTGTGTTTGCTTGTTGCTGTGTTTGAGGATTTCTGCCATAACAAAGATATCTGTGTTCTCTCTTCCAAAAAGGCATTTCCAATCTAAAATCAGCAATGCTTCCAGTGTAAGACACACTGTCAGCCCTTTTGTTGCAGAAGATGAGGCAGCAGCCAGAGCCATTTCTCTTTCTTTCTAAGCCTTTGCAAGCACCTTCATTGGATTATAATTACTTTTCCAGCAGTGAGTTTGCTGACAAAATGAAGTTTAGTTTTTGCTATAAACAAATGATTCTCTGCATTAGTACAATTTATTTTTGGCATTTCTTAGCATGATATAAAGAAAGCCTATAAAATATGAGGTTTTCATTTGTAGGGGCTTGGGCCTTCCTGGTTGGTTGTTGAGTTTTTGGTTGCATCTTCACAGTGCATGCTGTTGAAGTCTGAAGGAGGTGTTTGAAAGCTCCTCAGAGTTACAGAGTAGGGCTCAGCCCAGACACTGTCAAGCTGATAGAGATCTGAATTATGTGTCATCAACTCATTGCAGCTAAGCAAGGAGCTGCTTCTTCCTCTGACTACATGATAACTATCCATGAGAACAGTCTCCTAAACACTTGTGGTTCTTTGTGGCAAAACTGTCTCACCACCACTCTTGAATAGTGTGATTGAAGTCAAGCTGCCTCAACTGTCATAGGGAAAAAAATACTCCAGAAAAGTGTTCCTGTTTATGCAGTTTACATGGGCAAGTTAATGTCACCTCATTGGCTCGTGTCTTGTGGCTTGTGGCACACAGGTAGCAGCATATGTGGCATGTGGCTTGCTTGTGGCTAACAAATTAGATTAATAATCATATCATGCATTATTTCCTGAAGCAGTGGAACTGTGTTCCCAGTGGTCATTTTGTAGGTTATGTTAACGGTGAACTCAGCTCAGGCTATGAGCCAAGGTCATTGCTAAAATTTGCTTATTTCTGACTGGCAGGACATTGGGTAAGGACAGTCTGCTCTGCAGGTTATAGGTACAAAATACCTGTCTTACTTAAAAGTCACATCTCTGAAATTGTGTGGATGTATTTAAGATAAAAATATATAGCTGTGTAGATAATGTTAGAAACATGTGGGAAAGATTAGAATTAAGGTTGTGACATATAACTTCAGATTTAGTATTTCCTAGCTTATGAATATTTAATCAAACTTTTCTAATATTTCCTTATCGTTATTATTTCTGGTTTCTGTTCTTCACTATTGTAATATTTCTGAATTATAAAGAAAGATCTCTAAGGTGAAATAAATGCTGACAGCAGACATACAAGCTCTGTGCCAGATCAAAGTATTTCAGGTAATGATAACAGATTTGCACTGGTACGCTTGTTTGAGATTAAGATGTAAACAGATAGAGGCAGTCTATTATCATCTTCAGGATTTGCTTATAGCAAAAACAGAATAGATTATAGCGATATTATTACGCAACATAAACTAATTAAGAAATGTTGTACTGTGCACAAAAATCTTTGCATTCAAAATACTCAAAATCCAGTAAGAAAATATATTCTGGTTTTCTGGTTGTTATGTGATTATCACAGCATGCTGAGCAGAAAAGTTTGATAGATAAAATTTCTCCAGTCTAAAGAGAGTAATTCAAGTGTTGAAGAAAGCTAGTCAAGCATTGATCTTGCTCTATTTGATGAATATTTTCATTAGATATGGAGCAAATAACTGTCATTTGTCATTAAAAAAGGTATTTTCTTCCTCGAATCTGTTGCATTTTCAAGGAAAATGAATTCTGCCTTCATTGTTAGAATATTGTCTTCTCTGCAAGAGGAGTAATTATTTGAGGAAGAAGTAGTGACATGTTCAAGAGCAGAGGAAGAAGACATTGGAAACTGGAGGGGACATCTTCAGCTGGTCCAGGTGGAGGGAGAGTTAGAAGCAGTGCAGGGCAGTCTCCAACAGGTGAGGTTTTAGGGAGAGATGCTCACTTTTCATTGCTGAAGAGGGTTGAGAGGGATGAGGATGGAGTGGGAAAGTGCAGAAGAGCTTGAAAACTTCTACTGTGAGGAGACTGGAAATGTACATCCATAGAAGTACATTACTTTTTTGGACCCAACTTTTCAAGATTAATCAAACAATGAGTAGATAAAGATGGGGAGCATCTGTATTTGAAATTTGGAATTATATTTTCTTTTACTTGCTTTCTGCTATGAAACAGGCAATTTTATTTCGTTTGTGCTTGGCACACTGAGGGTACCTTGTTTTGAATGCAGCTCTTATCAGTACCTGCTTTGCCTTCTGACTTGACTTGGTGATGAGGTGTGCCTGGAGGCCATTCAGAAATTGAAGCAGGCAGCCTCTGCCTGCTTGTTAGGCTGTGTTTTATTGAGAGGCAGCAAAATTGCCTCCTGGCTTTAGGTGTATTTGAGGTGGTACTTGATCTTTAGAGTGTTAGAGATTTTTAAGATCCAGGTATTTGAAGGATGTCTCTTCTCTGCTCCATGCCAGCCATCTGAGTGTGCTTGAGTTCCTGTGGTGCATCCCCATGGCAGCCACTTTTCATAGCGTGGCAGATTCTCTCTTTTCTGCACTCAACAAAGTTATCTCTTCATCAGAATGCAGGTCAGAATTTGTAGCTACAGTATAACCAAGTTTATGACTGTGTTGTCGATTTTGAAGTGACTGATGGAATTCTTGTTTGTAGGAAGGCTTGTCATACCCACTGAACTGATCCACATAGCATAGAGATGCCAGTCTGCAGAGTATATATAACACTTTAGAAAAAAGAAAGGAAAACGCTAGGAGCTATCATCAAGAATATATCCTCATGGTGCACTGCACTTCAGATTATAAATCACCATCTTTACAACATCAGTGGTGTGATGCCTGTTGCTGAGAGTGGGCTGCTGCTACTTTCATAAGCCAGGTGAGTCAGCAATTAATGAGGTTGGGCTGGATGCTGGAGGGCTCTCTGGGGCTGATCTTTAATAGGAGGTGCTCTGCTCTGAAGTGTTTCAGAGACACCTTCAACTGTTCTAGACTGGCTGCTCTAGAGCATGTTAGGAGAAGCAGCTTTTCACCAAATCACTCTTTTATGAGTGCCATAGTCTGAAATTTGTTAATATTTGAAGAATTCTTCAGTTTTTATAGCAGTTAGGATGTAACGGATAGCTAATGGCCTTGGAAGAAGATGATGTAAATAACTGTTAGTTTTGTACAGACAAGACTTAGAATTGACTCTTCAGAACTGAAGACAGCAACTACTCCACTAAATATAAGTGAAGTGTATGGAAAAAGTCATATAGGATATACTGGTGTCATCACTTGAGCATTGATTCTCAGCAGCAGAGTAGTGCCAGATTTTGCAATACTTCCCTTCCTAAAATATGTTTTGAACAGTTTATTGCTTTTAGTCTGATTGGAAAAAAAACACTGCTGCTGCCTTAGCATTATGTTTTTGGCTCACATATGGTGTATCCATGTTAGGCCTCCAGTTCATCACATTTTTATAGCTCAGGAATGTGATTCTACATCTACAAAAGGGAGCAACTCTTCTGTGTTGTTACACTAAATTCTTTCTAATGAATAAGACCTCTTTCTTCCTTTCCTCTTGAGGCATGAGGAATGCAATGTGGTAGGAATGTGCAGTAGAAGGGTCAGGTCTTCTCTCAGTGAGTTTTGCATGTTATCACATTGAAACAAGCATACAGCTGTTGTCTGCGGTGCTGTGTGATTGTAACTCTGTGGCAGTGGTAATTTACCGTCCATCAGTAATGGCATTGGTCTCACTCGTGTGTAGTAGTAGACCTGTTCAGGGACGTTGGAGGTTGCAGACAGAAGGCTGAACAGGGCAAGGGTACTGCGCACTGAGCAGCGTTAGGCACCGATGGGCAGCGTGATGGCTTCCAGACACCTGGGTTTGTGCTGCAGAGGTGTCTTAGGGGCACCTGGGCTTCCCGAGGAAATATTTGATAAAATGGAAATGAGGTTTTAAAATAGATTTTGCCTCCTCCTGCAAAGGTCAAAATAAAGTAATTAAGCATATGGTTCTTCTGAAGAGAAATAAATACAAAGATTCTCCTTAGCAGCAACTGGTCACTTCTCTGATGCTGGATGTGAGTGAATCTTGGCTTCAGATCATAACTGGTTTCATGTATGACATTGATTTATACAGAAACTGCCTGTCTCATAAGCTGCCTGGAATTGTGTATTGTTGGAGAGCTGATGTACTCATTGAGCTTTTTCTGTTTGGGTACTACGTCTGCTGAGCAGCAAGGCAGATGTCAGCAGCTTCTTGCCACTGACAGTCTGGTTTTAGATCCAGCAAAAGAAGTGAAATACATGGAGCAATGAAGTTTGAGAACAGTTTAGAGGGGGGAAAAAAGCGGCTGATGTTCCTTCATTTAAGTCATGGATATTTCAGTGCAGGGCTGTGTGCTCTGTATGGTGTGAGGAAGGGACTGCTCAGAGCAGGCAGTCAGAGGTAAGGTGCCCAGAAGCAAAGAAGAACCAGCAGAGAAAGCGGAAGGAGCAGGGGAAGAAGACACCAGGGCTGTCACGAGGGTGGAACATGTCCAAGTACATTACATGGGTGTGAGTGGGCAGCTGTAACTGCAGAAACATTTCCCTGTGGGCTTCCTGTCAAAAAAATCAGTTCTGAAGCTGTATTTTGGGATCTGCTCTTCTCCTTCTTTGTTTAAGTTGGAAATTCTCAAAGTGAGCCTGGAAGCAAGATTTATTAACTTCTTAATTGTCAAAGTTCTTTCTCTTTTCCCTACAAGAGGGTGGAGAAGGAAGGAAGGAAGGAAAGGAAGGAAAGGAAGGAAGGAAGGAAGGAAGGAAGGAAGGAAGGAAGGAAGGAAGAAGTATAATGCCATTCTCCTCTCACATATTTCTTTCCTTTACTCTCTGTCATTCTGCATGTTTCTTCCCGCTTGGTTGATTTTTATTTTTATTTTTTTTTGTGGGTGGAGTTCATGTTTGTTTTTGTGTGTGTTTTACTGTTGAAAGGGGTGAACTTACTGAAAAGGAAGCTGTTGTGAAGTCTCGGAAAGGTTTTGCCATTTAACCACGTGACTTCTTGAGTATAACCAAAGCACTCCTTACTTGTAATACTTCTGCTGCACAATCCTGTTCTTGAGCTGCTGCTGGGCTTTGTGTGTTCATGTGGTATATGGTAGCAAAGCCTGCCTTACAGGTTAATGGTGAACCTTTAAAGATGAATTCAACCAATGTGTGAGTTCTTTTGGTTGTTCTTTTGGTGTTTGTTTTGTTTTTCATTACATATAAATTATTTGTTTAGCTAAATGCAATCTTAATTTTTGTTATTAAAAAATAACAACAAAAAGAAGCAAAGGCTTAAAATTATCCAAAACTATCACACCTTTTCCAAGTGCCAGGGAATTTCCAGTATGTTTCTTCTTTCACTAGCTCTGTGCTTTATACTTTTCTTTTTAGCAAGAGTTTCTTAGCAAGTATGAAGTGTTGTTTGGTAGCAACAGCAGCTGAAATGAAGATGGTGAGTGAAGAGTCGGTTGGTTTGGGGTATAGCTGCTCCCTCCATTGTGACAGTCCTGAAAAGTTGGTATTTCCTGAATGCTTCTGTATTTTTGCAACTTTAGTTATTCTGGGAGGAAAGATGCTATTTATAATGGACGATTTTCATTTTGCAAGAAGTACACTCTGCGTTAGCCTTTTTATCCAATGCATCTAAATAAATGTAATAGTGATTATTGAAAAGGATATTTATTTTCACATAACCAGATCTGCAACATCTACAAGGATAGAGTTTGTGCAAAATGAAGTTCCAGTTTTAGTCATGACAAAATCTTTCCAGTGCCTTTGGCATCCAGCAGTTTGGGTGTTGTTTTTTTCCTAGGTGAAGGTTGTTGCTTTGCTTCTTTTGGCCAAAGAGGTTTAAATAAGGTGGCTTTGATATTAAAGGGGACATTCCTGCTATAGAGCTCACAAAGAGCCATATGTCACCAGTTCCTCATAGCCCTGGGCATAGGACACACCCCAGCAGTGCCAGTGTCAGTCTTAATGGATGTGTTAGATGTAAGCTGGAGCAATTCTTGGGCCTTGGAAGGCTTTGCCTTGGCACTGTTTGGCTACCAACCACAATTACATCAGAGGAAACATCTGATTTGGTCCATTTCTCTTTTCAGCCCCTTGTAAGATTTGCATTGAAGTTGTCCTCAGTAAGTGTAACATTTTAGTGACCATATGTTTGGCAAACCACGTAAATAATTTACAACCATTGTTTGTATTATTTTTGTTGTTCTGAAGTTATTTTAAAGAAACAGCCCAAAGCACTGTTTCCAGAATGAATAAATTTTCACATAAATCTGGATAGGCCTGTACTTCTGCTCAGATCTCCATAAAAGTGTGTTTAATTCATTAGTTTCACGCTGAACTGTTAACATTTTAGGTTTTATTAGGAGAGAACAAAGAACTCCCAGCTTGTTGAAAATTTGTTACACAAAAATAAGGATGAAAAAGTTCCAGAAGAGCTGATGTTAAACATTGTGGAGTGGATGAAGTTGTGCAGATTGGAAAGATTTACAAGACATCTGGTAATTAGCTTCCAGCTCCTATGGAGCCTTGCCTGTGAAAGTTACTGCTGCTGTTGGAAGGGGAGGGGAGCAGGAAGGAGATGAAATGTGACCCTGCAAAGCCAGGTCTTTGTGTTCACAGATTATCAGTGCACTACTGAAGCCTCAGGGTAACCTTTTGGAAAACTACCTCCTATGAAGAAAAAACAACAACAAAAAAAAAAACTCAACATCTTTCCTTTTTTATGATTGTCCCCCGCTGCACTTGGCTTAGTATGTGGGAAAGGGAAGCAAGTTATCAAGGAGATTTTCCCACCTGAGCCAGTCTGCCAGGCTGACCCAGAACAGCCTGCAGCCCCTGCCCAGCCCCAAGCACTAGTGTTGTTCAGCTCAAGCTTCTCGTTATTATTTCTATTAATACTACTGCTGTTACTTACCAGCACTAGTTTTTAAAATCTACTAAGGAGGATTTAAGCAAGAAAGAAGATTTTCTGGTTTGGATTCATTTTATAAATTATCTTTTGGGAGCACCTTACCACACCATGATTATAGGATAAGCTGTGTTTATGTGGTTTCTAAAATTCTGGAGTAGGGATGTTGAAGCACTGAAAGGGCACTGCAGACACCTGGAGCACGTTACCCTCAGACCCTCTGGGGACTGTGCTTCTGTGCTCTGCTCCTCACCTACACAATCACTTTCAGCAAGTCGTTGCCTTTCATCTCTATTTTTCTGTCTGCAAAACAGAATGTTGATCTTGACTTATAGTAAAAACTGCAGAAAAAATGCAAAATAATGCATTTGCTTGTTTGTTTGTTCACAAACATTTAATCATCTACACGTCAGGAATCAGTTCCAGCAGGCTAACTGCTCGTTAAAAAATTTATATGTTCTCTGCTCTGAATCTTTTAAGTCTATATGAGGATAATTTTCCTAGAAATGGTGCACTTTAAATCTTAAAATCAGGCATTTTCAGGAAATGAGAAAAAAGAGGTTTATTGAGATGAGTTGACAGAAATAATGTTATTTTTTCTGGATTGCAGGTGTAAGTAAATGTGCAAGTAATATTCACTAAATTATGTGAGTGACTGAAAATACTTTAGAAGTAGGTTTATAAATTAATACATGAATATATATCAATATACAGTATTAGGACACGTTAGAAGAGATTATGTTTGTTTATGATCTAATTAATTTTGCAAGGGTAGCAGTTAATTTTATTCCTTCTACCAATAAATTGTGTTTTCGGTCTCAAATAAACAAAGATAGGCAGTGTGAACCTTTATTGTTGAGCTGACAGCTACTATGTGCTCTGTATGGCTGTGGCTGCAATTCCTGAATGTAGTACAACTGGTGCTGGAATCATATCCATGGAAAAGATGGGTTTAGCTTTCCCACAAAGAGGTTGGTGCTGTTTATGTGCTTTTGCCTTGCCCAAGTCTTCAGCTGCTACATCTCAGTGTTGCTGTGATCTTAACAGCTGCCTTGATCAGCCTGAATCTGGGCACCAGGAGAGAAGTTACATTTCTTTCTAATGGTATTTCTGATCAAAAAGATTTGGGTCCCACTTCATTCCATCCTTTTACATCCCTTTGACTGTGTGTACCAGTAATTCAAGCTCTCTGGCAAAGCTCTGAGTGGGTTACTGATTTCTCAGTTCATCCTTGTGGCTGTCAGCTGCCTTAGCAGAGATGTGTAAATGCTCATTGGGAGAAGCAACTCATTAAATTAACACTGTTGGAGGGAATGGCTACACTTGAAATAAAATACTTTTTTTTTTTTTCAATAAACAGATTTTACTGAGTGAGATGTGTTTCACTTAGATGGTTATACAGTTTTTTTCTGGTCTGATTATTATTTTTGTACGCTGATGTAGTATTCTTTCAATTGAGTAAATAAGCTTTCTTATCAGAAATTGATTTCTGTATATCATGGAGCTATCTCAGTCTCATTGAATTGCTATGCTTTTGGAGTTATTCACATGGGTTTTAAATGCTTTTATTACACATTACACTTCTGTCTATACTAAGTGCTGTTTCAGTTGTCTAGTTGTCTTTCATTCTGTTTTATATAAAGCAAGTTCCTTTTTTCAACTGCTTTGAGTCTGAAACTCCCTCAGTTGTTCCGGCTGGCTGGTGACAGGTATGGCTTTGGGCTCATGTTCTAGCACCTGGAGATCACCTGCCTGATGCCTGGCACAGCCACTGCACACAGCTTTGGCCACCCTGAGTGCTGTGTGCCAAACAGCCAAGGAGCAGAATGGGAAATAGGCAAAGGGTGGATGCTTTGCCTCTGCTTGTGTAAAAAGAGTGAGTATAGGGCTGTAAAAGTTGTGAAAGAATGTGAACCATAAGTAATTACTCCTTAATACTGAAAATTTAGTGAAACAGTGAAACAACATAGCTAGTCATAAAGGCCATGTACCAATCACAGCCATGTCCTACAAGGAGCCATCCTTTTGACATGAGCTAAAGCTTGTGTTGCCTACAGCAGTATGCTGAGTAAGTGGATGTGATAGCAGCTCTATTTCTTTACACTTATGAAGGTCTTTCAGAAACTACATCCCTACAGCATTGACCATAAGAGCAGCCTGACTGCCGAGGAGCCTGCTTGACACACACGCTACGTGTCTTTAATGGAGAAATAGAGTACTTGCTTTTCAAGCACTGCTGATCTGCCCACATTAAGCACAAAGTTTGCTTCAAAATGTATTGATGCTTTGACAGCATATGAACACTCCATTCTGTGCTTTTTGAAAAGAAGAACATTTTTTAAAATGATATCAAAGTGACAAAGGACACTTCAAAGAGCAGAGCATCTCCTGCTTTAGGCTCTCATTTAGTGTCTTGCCTCAGATTTGAGGGCATTTCTTTTAGTAGAGAACATCAGCCTCCCAAAAAATGTGAGTTTTAAAGCTAAGAAACTGCTCTCAGCCTAGACTTCATGAAGCACAGAATCTGACTTGACATGATGTTTCTGCATCTGCTTTTGATGGTAATAGATTTCAGGAAACAGGGAGGTAGTCTGGAAGCTGTGAGTGTCAGCGACATGCTTAAAGGTGGTCATTTAGTCTCTGCCAGCTCCCACTCCTCAGTGCAGCTACAGCCTCTCCAGCTCCAGCTCCAGGCTCCTGCCTTGCTCATTTTGGAAGTCTGAACTGCAAATAGAAACATAATTCTTGCTGTTGTTTAAAGCAGGACTGTTCAATCTTCTTGGTAGCAAGGTCTGCATGCTGGTTTTGGAGAACTTTCAGGAGTCAGTCATACTGGTGTCTCTGAAATGAAATAGGCAGTGGAGCTGGGAGCCGACCACCTGGATGTGGGCTCTGTGAGATGCTCAAAATCATTTGAGAAACTTTGTAAACCATATCCATCCAAGCAGCATGTGTAAACAGCAAAGTTATTTTTATGATTAAACCAGTATGTAAACATATTACAGGTGTGTTTGCCAGGCTTCAGCACTTCTGTCATCACCTTTCATGTTCTTTTTCCCATCAAGTTATTCACCTGTAGCAGTGGAATTGCAACTTCTGGACGTAATTAGATATGATTTCAAGCATATTTTATGTTATGTGCCAAAGGAGACATTTGTATGGCTGTGTTTTTCTGTGATGGGTGAGGAAGGCTTCACTTTTCCTGCAGCAGTTGCAGAAAGTTTGGGATCCCCTCTGTGGGTTTCCATCTCCAGAATGACAGTCCACACATCAGGAGGGTCTGGTGAGGGTCTGCTAAGTCAGTCCTCCAACAGTACCAGCAGGTGAGCAAGCTTCAAGAAGAAGCAGAAGGATGTATCATGATATTGTAGTGCTATTTAATCTTCCATTTTGCCCAGTTGAGAAACTAAATAATTGTGCAGTGACTGAGATCTGGAAAGGAAAGCTCCATTCTGTCTCAGGACAGACACTATATGCTAGATGGGGATTTGTGGAATTCAGTGTAGGACTTTTGACAGCACTGCAGAACTGTGACACTGCTGTTCCTGAGGGACGTGGAGAAGGTCAGGCTTTGGGTGCAGTTCACCAGATTTTGCTTCTCAGCTGCAGTATCTGACTTGGATGTGGATTCAGAAGAGGTGGAAGACACAACTGCCGGCTTTAATCAGCCATTGAGAGTTGTGCTGTAAAACTGTGAGCTTTCCACTGCAAAAAAAAAAAAAAAATACTACCAAAACCAATGACTTAAGCTGGTTTTACTGCTTTAAAGATTGAGTTACACTGAGGAATAGGTGGAAATGGGGAATGTCTTTGTGAATGAACTGGGGAGGGTCAATTTTATTTTTGAGAAATACAGCCTTTTCTTAGTTACAAAGGTTTCCATCAGACTTCTGCAATTTCAAGTAGCTATCTTACTCAGGGAGCACCAGCACTACTTTTTCTGTTTCGTTAACTGTACAGTCTTTGATGTACAAATGAATGGAGGAAGTATTTAAAAGGAATAATAGAATTACATTTGGAAGCATGTGTGTTCTGGATGGTTAGAAAGACTGCACTGTGAACTGACTTCAATGATGGCAATACAGGCTTCTTTTGAGGGACAGTGTTCAGTGCTTGCTATTTAAGAGCATGACTATTAAGCAGCATTCAGGAAGGCAGTAAGAAACATCTAAAAGCATAAAACTAATGTTAATCTGTTAAAAGGTCATTAAAACCCTAAGTGGATGCTTCCCACTTGGTATTAATGCTTTTAAATGTAGGCAGACTACCCAACTAGCTGTTTCTGCCCTCTCTTCTCTCTGTCTGTGGGCAAGCTGTAACTTTGCTGCTGAAGATGAAAGCTGATTTTTAATAAATCATGTTTGCTACATTGCATTTTCTCACTTTGTGATATTAGAAGAAAGTTTTTCCATGACACTAACACCATTCAATAGTTTAAGCATCAAGTTTGCCTTTAGACTTGAATTGTTGGACTGTGATGGTTTTCTAATAAACTAATGTGCTTTCTGCATTGAAAAACACTGTTTATAGGTAGAGCTCTTTGGAATTTTTGGCCAAATATATATTTCTTAAAAAAAAAAAGTTTTAATATATTGATCAGCATTTCTAATAGCTTAATAATACAGTATTTTGGGTAGGCAGCAGGGGACTTCATTTTGATAGCTTTAATTGACTTGCAGGCTTAGCCTGTTGAAAACTTCCAGTTATTATTTCTAGGCATAAATCGTTGTAAGCTGACTACGTATTTAAAGCTAGTCATATTTTAAGATCAATTAGATCCTTCCGTGAAATTGATTGTTTGAACTGTTCTCTTCATCAGTCTGAAGCATGTGTGTAAAGGATGCTGGAAATAATGTGGGAATAATGGATTTTTTTTCATGATGATATAAGTGTCATTGAAAATATTGGTAGGAATCCTAAACTAGATGTCTTAGTGTCACTTAACTGCTTGACTTGAAAATTTTTGCAGTGAATGATGGAATTAATCAATTCCGTCATGGGCAGACATCTAAAATGATGACTGTACCATTCCCCAGGTACTGTGTGTTTCTATAAGTGTGCATTGCCAGCATCATTATGGGTGGAGGCTGTAACACATTAAAGAAAAAATACGTACATTTCCCAGATAAGTTTTGTTTTGTTAGTTGAGAAGCATCCCATGTCATGAAAGTCAAGCAAAAATTTCCATTTTTCCTAAATACAGGTTCATCAGTATGAAATTTTGAGAGGAGGGAAGTTTTGAACTGTACACCTGTAGACTAATTTCTTTTGCAAAGACCTTTGTACAAACTGGTTTGTACCCATAAGAACAAGGCAGCATACTAGTGCTACTGCTGTCTCAGTTGTGGTGACAAGGAGCTTTTAATTTATCCTAATATAGGATTGTTTGTTACGAACATATGTTGAAATAGCAGAGACTTGCTGACTGTCCTCTGTGTTTGGTAGGGAGCATAGATAAGAGCTGTGGTGCATTTGTGTGAAAGAGTTCTGTACAGACTTCAAGGTGTTTAAAATAAGCCTAATATTCAGCATAAATTTTCTTCATGCCAGTAAGCCCTGTGATTTCTGTTTTTCAAAAACAACTCATATTTGATGAACTTTCTCTGTATTGCCTGAATAGTAGATGCTTATTTACAACTCCTCTCTCAAGAGCACTGACAGAAATAATCCGATATGTTTTGTTACTTGGTTTAAATCCAGTATTTATGTGGTAGTTTATCAAATTATATTCTGGGGATAGTTGTTTTTTGAAACAAAAATTACTGAATTTGACCTGTAAAAGGAGCTATGTTTGTTCTAGAAAATGGAGGGAACCTGAGTAGTCTTCTAAAAGCATCAAAAAAGGTCCTAGGAGCCATCAGGAATACAAATAGGAAATTAATATTGAGCTATTGTAGCAATGAACTAATTTGATGGGGCTTTTGGAAGTAGAAAAACTATCTGCCTTCCAAAACGTATTACTTGGGGTATCACCATATTACAGCTGTGATGGAATAAGCAAATGATTTGTTAGCCAGCTTTCTTTAGTATCAGCACTGTATATTCTCCTACTAATAGCAAGTTTAGCGCTGGAGGTTTTCATTGTCTAAAATCTTCAAAAATCATCAGTCTGGCTCCTTTCTCGGTAGGGTAATTAATAGCCAGTGTATACTCTGTCAGATTCTCCTTGTGGTACAATTTGTCCTGAGCCAAGTATGACCACATGATTACATTTCTAACCTGGACCATGCAATCTGAAATTTATGCCCTTTTATGCTGTCTGCAGGAGGACAGTTGATACCTGAATAAGCATGAAGCCTGGTGTTACAGAGCTAATCCATTGACATTTTGGAACACATATGGTTTGGCAAAGTTGGTTTACAGTGGATCAGTCTTTCCTTTGAGTAACTATGCTGCTTTTGATCTGGTAGTAGGAGCTCTAAAGTTGGATTTACTGCTGCATCGAACCATGGCCTCAGGCACAAGTTCTATTTCACAACTATCAGAATTAGCAGGGGATCCCTAAGTTAAAAATAGGCACTTTTTTTAGCAGTAATTTCTAGACTTCAGTCTTAAGGGCATGATACTCCTTTATGGAAGTGACAGAAGCAAAGGTTTGTGCAGTGAACTCGGTTCCATATAACTTAAGTTACAAAGAGTCTCTATGGATCTGCTAGAAGCAGTAAATAACCTTTTTCAGACAGCAGATGTAACAGATAGTTCAGTGGCAGATAAAATAATAACAGTTATAGCTATATAAATAACACAATAGACTGAAACCTTTTCTTTGTAAGAAATTGTACATAACATGGAAACCTTATAATATTGAGTCCTTTATTTTCAATGTGAATTTGATGTAATGCCGTAGACAACCCACTTGGGTCCTACCACAGCAAAATGCTAGCATCAAAAAATCATTGCTACACTTGAGGCTTTTGCTAATGAAAAGAGTACACTTTCTGTGCATAGAGGCTGTATTGTTCAGATGCTGTCAGTATAAGTTCTTAGGCTCTGGCACTGATGATACGAACGCTGAGCACAAATAATCCAGAAAGCCATGGAAATTAGGCACTGAAAAATAAGGCAAAGGTGGAAATTGATCCATTGTCCACCTTTAACATTAATTTCTAAAGGTCACAGTACTGGAAACCACAAAAGTATGCCTTCTAATTAATGTTCATTTCATTAATGTTCATTTCATTCACTGCATTGTAACCAGTAATATAGAGGAGAATCTCCAAACTTGAGAAAAGAAGATTAAGAAAAAAGATAATGGATACATTTTCTTCAAAATGTTAAAAATAGCAAAGCAGGAAAATAATCTGTGCAACAACAAAGCGACATATTTCCATTCCTTTCTTTAAAATATAAGTAGTAGTATGGGATTTGTGCTCTCCAGGCTTCACAGAGTAACGTCCTAGACTTGGGTCCTACAGACTGAAATTGTTTCTCATAATAAAGCACAATGTGGAGTCAGCGTGAAATCTAGATAACTTACATTTTCCTTCATCCTTTTTCTTTGTAATTATCACAGCCTCAGTACTATGAAGTTCTACCACCATATTTGGAGCACTGTGTTTTAGAAGAGTGCTGTTGACAGTCAAAGTGTATTTAGCGAGTGCAGAAAGCACCATGCTGCTAACGTCGTGCAGACTGGAAATTTCTTGTCCTAGTTTCTCACCCTGCAGCTGGTTCCATATGGGCAGCTTTAATGCACTTTCATATCGTGAATTGTAGCAAATGCAGAATTCTCATTTCTGTAACCACCACGCTGAGAGTCTCACAGACTCCTTGCTGGTGTTAATGCTGCTGCATCCATGTGAATGTTCACAGCACCATGCTGAAAAAGCCATTCTTCATCAACATGAAACCTGAGAGTCAGGGTTCAGTAGTGTTAGGTTTAAAGGATCTGGTGTCACCTCATAAGCTCCTAGAGTTTAACCTCACATCTTCTCAAATTCACCATCTGAAGTCACACTTGTAAATTAAATCTGTTCAGCCGACTAGCTTGGCTGGAGCACTGTTACAAATCTTCTGTCTTAACTTGATCAGGTATAGGTCCCTCAATGAAGTATGCAATGCACATTTGCTTGGAAAGCAGATGTAGCTTCTGTCAATTTATCTACTTTATTAAAAAAATATAATCAATGCAGCTTTTATGTATTAAGTAAGAGCCCTTAATTTTCTAAAGAATATTTTCTCATTTCATTTGCTGCATTATTTTCTCTGAGATTTTTTAGAACATATATATTTTTTTTATTACTCAAGTGCTTCTTTTATTAAGGATATACTGATAGTGGCTTTACAGAAATTGTGATGTCCTGCAGCTAATTCAGGAGGGTAGCAGGCTGGTAGCAATGAACTGTGTGTGGTGTAGCCACATCTCTTAAGTCATCATCAGATCTGTTGCTCCACCAAGTTTTGATATTTTGAAGGGCAGATTACAAAAGGAAATAATCAGTAGGGCGATGCTTCCTCATTCACAGCTTTTAGTCCTGGTCTTCAGCTGTCCTCCATGGGAACAGATGAGTGGGCTTGCACCAAGGTGTGAGGTTCCCTCCATGCAGCTTCCTTAGAGGAAAAGCCAAGGCAGCAGCCTCAGTAGTTCTGTGGCAGTAGGTGCGCAACTGGGGCGTCTCTTCTGCTCTTCTCCACAGTCCACCAGGTCAGTGCAACCCTGCCATACTGGCTGGGTAAAAATGAAAATGGCTGCAAAGGCTGAGCTGCTCTGAGTAGCTCTGATGTGTTCTGTGGAGCCTCAGGTTCTGAGAGAAACAAATGCTTTTCTGTTTGCTTCCAACAGACATTATCTTGGTATGTGTACAAAACACAAAACAGTCTGTGGCTGGGTGTGGTCTGAGTGGAAACACACTACTGGTAAAGCCAGGTGTGATGCCTCAGCTCTCTACTCTCGTCTCCTCACACCGGTAATATTGTAATAGCTGGAGTTCAGGGGTTGTTAACAAAGCAGACCGATGTTTTACGCCACTGGAAGTGAGATACTTCTTCAGCAGTTAAACAGAAATTTCACAAACCTCTGTCAGTTGTAATGAAATAGAAATTTCACAAACCTCTGTCAATTGTAATGAAATTGTTCAGTTTAACAATTTCTCCTTTATTTGAGTGCATTTATTATTACAGCTTTGTATTACTTTTGACACTGCAGCGATGTTTTCTCAACAGAAAGCTGAACAAGGTGTTTTCTTCTTCTTAAAAGGATAAGAATCCTCCTTCTCATGTTATAGCCTGGTCCATTTATGTGTTGCTAACCACAGTATAGGAGAGGACAGCAGCGAGTAACAGGCAGAGAGTTATTGCACTTAGCTTCTGGCTATTAACTGATAGATGCCCTTGTTCTGACTCGAGTGATTACCAGATAGTTGGGCACTGGTCCGGGTGCTATAGCCACACTTAATTGTGACTGATTCATTGGGCTGAAATATGTCACTAATTTAATTCAGCTATTTCATTAATCTGATTGAACTGCATCCAGCCATTAGAGGTGTATGAAAGAAAGGCATCTGACACACAAGGCAAGAACACTAACCTCTGCATTAAACTATAAAACAGCCGTTAGGACATCTAATGCCCAGATTGAATTGCTCCATAGAAACTTGGTTTCCAAGCATAATACTAATTAGCTATAAGCTTGATGAATGTCAAGAATTAATTAAAACATTTCAGTGGCCTGTGTGGATTTTACATATCATCATTATTGCCCCCAATATTTTCAGTTCATACACTGATTGCTTTATAGAGAGCACGCATGGAATTATCTCTTGGAGTGACTGAGGGGACAAATGGTTCACTGTGTCATTGAACGTGCCCCTCCTTGCCTCTGGATTTCCCTTTTTCCTAAAACTTATCTACAGCTTTTCTTCCACTTCTGTGCATGCATTGCAAATAGAAAGGTAAGATCTGTGATTTCAGACCCAAATTTCATTTTGACAGCACTTTTAATCTTCCTTTCTTAGCTGTACTCTGGAAGACAGCACAGTTGTTGTTACCTACTTTCATTTTGGCAACAGGAAAATAGCTGCAGTTCCATCAAATGATCTTTTTGTTTTAAATTAAATAGGATGTCAGCCAAAATCCTTGATTATTTTTGTCCTGTTAATAAAAGGCCTGCAATAGTTTAGACATTTAGGACATGAAGTAGACATAAAATAAAAAACAATTTGGGACATTAATAGTTGGAAGGCAATTCATAATTGGAATCAGCTTTTGGTTATTTCTTGAACATGATCTTAATGTAAAAATAACCAAGTTTTTGATACAGGAATTGTAGATGCGTAGTACAGACTGCTTGTTTCCTTCTCCCTGATGAATGTTTCCACATATTTGGCTGCCTAGTAAGGATGAGTGTCCAACATGACATTATATAGACTGCAGCCATATGTATGACAAATGTACGGGATGACAAGACATGGGAAGAGCCATATCACCAGGAAGGCTTGTAAGAAGGCTTCTGAGTGTTGAGCAATGCCAGAAACCACAAACTCCTTGCCTACAGCTTATTGCCTAGGCCTTACTTTATATATTTGATGGTTTCTGTTCCATGGACCTCAGAGAGAGGGAGGAAGATGTCGGTAGTGCCTGGGAGGCTGCTGAATGGAGAGAAATGAAAGAATCTTTGCAGTGTCATGTTGTTGCCCTGTCTGTGGAGATGTGATGGACTCACAGAGCCTCTGTGAGCTCAGCGTTGTTCACAACAGTCTGTTTGGATCTCAGCAGTTTGGACTCAAGGACTTTTTTGTGGGACATTGGTTTATTTTCTACACTGAGTTTGGCTTCAGGAAACAACATTTTGCTGTTATTTAAGTATCTATTTTATGAGGAGGTATAGATGGTTACTGTGTTATAATAGCATGAAGTATGGTGTTGAAGCATTCGAGAAACTGCTTGTTCATTATTCCTTCTTTTAAAAATTTAATTAAATAGTTATGCGACAGCTCTTTCTCTAGTGAGAAATGTGTTCAGTATTGTACTTCTTAAAATAAACTATTATTGGCTAGTTGTCTAAATGCCAATTGCTTTGAGGCATAACATACAAAAATAATGAAGAAAACTATTTGATTTGACAGTGCTGTAAGAAATTCAGTTCCAGGTTACTTAATCCTATCCTTCTCATCCCCAGTTTTCCTACTCAAGGGTGCTAATTTCACTCTGTAGCATGTGAAAAATGCCTAGCAGCATATTTGTAGGTAACATTTTGTATGAAAGCATGAACAATTTAATGCTCTGAGAAGAAGAGGGTGGTTGAGATACACAATTCCTTATGTGCAGGGATATCATGTTATTGGAAAAACACAACATAGAAGCTCAAAGCAACCATATACTTGAGAGAACAGATCTGGTGGTAGCTTTAGACTGACTGTCATAGAATCATAGAATCAACAAGTTCGGAAAAGACCTCTAAGATTATCCAGTCCAACCATCCACCTATCATCAACATTTCTCACTAAACCATATCCTTCAGTACAACATTTGCATGTTTCTTGAACACCTCCAGGCTCAGTGATTCCACCACCTCCCTGGGCAGCCCATTCCAATGCCTGGATACCCTCTCAGAGAAGTTTTTCCGAACATCCAACCTGAACCTCTCTTGGCACAACCTAGTCCTATTGCTAGTTACATGGGAGAAAAGGCCGACCCCCACCTCACCACAACCACCCTTCAGGTAGCTGTAGAGAATAATAAGGTTACCCTTGAACCTCCTCTTCTCCAGACTAAACAATCCCAGTTCCTTCAGCCGCTCCTCATAAGGCCTGCTCTACAGACCCCTCATCAGCCTTGTCCAGCCACTCATGGGCACTCCATTGCACTGCTTTATCTCCAGAGGCATGAGAGCCCAGGGACAGCAGAGAGCTGAGCTACCATATCTGTTTAAAATACTGAAATTAGCTGGGAATCAGGGAGATGTTGAAGATGTATCAGTGGTTAATATTAAAACAAAATGAGTATAGAAGGAAATTTGTACGGTACCTATCACAAAGGTGTTTCTGACGCTCTTTTTTTCTCTCATCTCTCTCTGTCTCTCCTCTTCTTTTTCTTCTTTTTTTTATGCAGTGCCGGCCCTAAAGGAGATAACATTTATGAATGGAGATCAACTATACTTGGACCTCCGGGTTCTGTATATGAGGGGGGCGTTTTTTTCCTGGATATCACATTTTCATCTGACTATCCATTCAAGCCACCAAAGGTAAGGGTAAGGTTTTTATTGTGCTCTTTGTTGTTTGTTTGTTTTTTAGCATACAAGAAAAAATTTAACTTGCAGTGGATGACTGCTCATCTCCTTCTGACAATCAGACTTGTTTATGGTCTTAAAAACTAAATGGTCCAAAATCTTGGCTTGCTATTCTAGAAAATGCTGTGTCTAATTTATTTTTTTATTATCACAATCAATGCTGATTTCCTCTTTTTTCCAAGCCATAAATGACATCATCCTTCTGATAAACAGTTAACATGAAGTACACTGATTTTAATTGAAGACCAAGTGAGACCTTCTTATGCTTCCTTCACCTCATTCAAGCTACTAAAATATATAGAAAATAAACTTCTCTGTATTGTGAACCAGATTGTATATTGTATATTTTTACATTACTGTTAGCCAAAAACAAACAAACAAACAAAAAGAAAACAACACCAAAAAGCCAGCAAAAGTAATATTAGACAGGCAGCTGAAGTGTGGTATTGTGACTTGGAGTTTGTAATTACTGTGACGACTTCCATTGTTGTAAAATGTCAAAATATATACTACTAGTTAGATCAGCAGATTGATTTGATAATATTTTTCTGCAAAAGTTATTTTTATAAAATGAAACCAATATTAACTTCAATTAAAGTTTCATTTCCCTGCTTAGAAACAGTTTGCATATTTAAGAAATCATTATTTCCTAACAGGTATCAAAGACATTAGAGGTCATTCTCTTTTTACTTAATGCCAAATTACAAAGCTTGAGCACGGCATCAGAAAGGACACTGCCAACATTCACAAATGGCAAATACAATCTACCACCGAACATTACTACAGGCTCCTGTGGCTATTGCATTCTTAATGTAAATCCATCATCCTTCTTTCATTCCCAAAAGCATTACAGCAAAAATAACAACATATCCTGCATGTATTTCACACTCATCCAAACTTCTCAAAATTCACTGTTCAATGAGTTAAGATTGTTATAATGAAATTATGCTGAGATTTGGTCAAATTTCTTATTACAATCATTTGGATTATTTTAAAAAGCACAATCATTTTTGAACTGTCAGTAGTTTCAAGAACAGTCGTGGATTCCACCCCCAACCCCCACCACTCATCAGTGTGAGAAAGAAAATTTTCCTCATCTTGTGTTGTGTGTAATTGAGGTGCTTAAGTGTTTCTAACTTCTGATCTCTGTAAAATAATACGTATTTTAACAAAACTAGTCTGTAATATAGAAAAAGAAGGATGGTGTCAGTTCGGGGTGTTTTGTTTTAGATGTATGTTATATTCTACTGAAAGGTATTGAAAAGATTTCACTGCTACTTTGGACATGAATAATAGAACATTCCAATTTAAAATATTAATCTTCATGGTCTATATTTGGATTTAGAAAGAAAGGAAAAGATCAACTAATGCTTCACATGCAGTCAAGATGTATCTACTTTTTCAGCCTTGGTAGCCATAGTAGTTTTGTTTGTGATTACACCGTTCGTGACATGCAGTGTGTTCATGAGTTAGCATACAGGACTACAGAGTAAAACCTCATTTTTGTGAGTACAAGACAAAGGGCTTCTGTGAAGGCAGTCCATGCACCAAAGATCTCCTTGGTAGTTTCTTATAAATAGCTGTGACTACAATGAACATGCATTCTTCTGTTTCGGAATATTGCTTTAGAAAGTGAGTAGAGAGGAGCTGCCTCCCAGAGACTCTGCAGAACAGAGAAGAGCCCTCAGGGACTAGGGGCAGTGCTCCTTGGCAACACTGAAAGACTTTCTCTGTCTCTTGTGCTGCAATTCTAGGTTACTTTCCGCACCAGAATTTATCACTGCAACATCAACAGTCAGGGAGTCATCTGTCTGGATATCCTGAAGGACAACTGGAGCCCTGCTTTGACTATTTCAAAGGTCCTGCTGTCTATTTGTTCTCTTTTGACAGACTGCAACCCGGGTAAGGAGCTGACAGTTTACTGGGCATCATCTCTTAGTCATTTTAATTACTTTCCATGGAATATTATTTGTATATTTGATTGCATTTACATCAAATTAAAGTTGAAATCACATCAAGGCTCCTGGTTGGCTACAATGCTTTTCAGTCCTGTGGCCCAATAGAAAATAGCATAAAAGCCCATTTATTTCAAAGGTGTGCTGGAGAAAACAGAGCCGTGTCTTTGAAGGTCTGTATCCCAAAAGCTGTAGCAAATGAATGGTAGATCCAGCACTGTGGCAAAGTCCTCTGAGTTACAAACTCATAAATTATTCAGGTCAGAAGGGGCTGCATAAAGCCTCCTCCTCTTAGGACAGCATTTGAAATGTGCAGGTGACAACATTTAGAGAGATTTTATCTTTTTCAAAGAAAGTTCCTTATTCCTGTTGGGAAGAGGGGAGCTTAACTAGAAGCAGCAAAATTCTCAGCAGCAACTGCATGGCGAGCATTGTTCTGTAATGAAAACTAATTGTGTTTGGTCAGCAGGGAAACTAAGAGGTGGTGCCAAGATGACAGGTCATTCACAGGAGACTGTTAATGAGCAGGAAGAATTCGATTAATCCCTTTGATACAGAATTCTGATGACTCTTGGATCCCTTGTATGTCCTGCCATCCTCATGCCTAATGTACTCCAGCACTGTAATGGGAGGAAGCCAGCCTGCATCAATCTAGTGTAGCAGCCCCTCTAAAGGAATGCAAAGTGTCTGGTTGGGAAAGCAGTGATGGTGCAATTCATTATGTTCTCCATAGGGACAGTGGTAAGGCACATTTCAGATGATGCCCCTCACAGGTAAGTTTCCATCAGGCAGAAGGTGGCTGGTGGATGATGCATCCTGGAGTCAGTGCATGGAGCTTTTCAGCCCCAGAGTGTAGGCTCTGGTGACTCACAAGGAAATTGTTGTACCAATTGATTGTTTCACTACCTCCAGCTGGCAGCATACCTGTCTGTACAGGAGATGTCTTCCCTCCTTTAGAACATTATGTCTTCTAAAGAGTAGAATATTTTCTAGGAAGGATCATTCACTTCAAAACATTGATTGTTAAAAAAATATGGAAAAATTGCACCTGACAAAATGGTATCTGGATTGCTGGTGCTCTTACAAAACTTCCCACCACACCTTTTGTCAAGTTTTGGCTGAAAGGAGCAGCTGTAACTTTTGGACACAGGTGTTTGCCTGCTATTTGACACACTAATAACTAGGTAACCAAAACAGATTCATTATTTTTCTGTTTGCTGTGTGCTATAACTTGGAAGAGCCTCACTACAATTCTTGGCATTTTCTGTCCTAACAAAGATTTTATTTTGAAATAGATTATGCATTTTAAATGACAATAGGGTTGGGTTTTGTGGTTTTTTTTTTGTGTGCGTTTTTTTAGGAGAGTTGGTTTGTTATTTCTTTCTTTCTTTTTTGTTTTGCTTTGTTTTGCTGATTGTGAAGTAATTTCTAATGCATCTTCTCCTGCTCCTTACAGCTGATCCTCTGGTTGGAAGCATAGCCACTCAGTATCTGACCAACAGAGCAGAACATGACAGGATAGCCAGACAGTGGACCAAGAGATATGCAACATAAACGACAAACTACTTGTGCAGTGTGAAGGTGCAGAAGGCAACTTTACAGTGTGCAACAAATCTTTATAGCCTTTACAATACGGACTTCTGTGTATATGTTATACTGATTCTACTCTGCTTTTATCCTTTTGAAGACTGGGATATTGCCTCCCAAAAAGGTAAATGCTATCAAGAGTAGAACTTTGTAGCTGTAGATTAGTTATGTTTAAAACGCCTACTTGCAAGTCTTGCTTCTTTGGGATATCAAAATGTATTTTGTGATGTACTAAGGATACTGTTCCTGAAGTCAACCAAATATTATAGTGCATTTTAGCCTAATTCATTATCTGTATGAAGTTATTAAAGGTAGCTGTAGATTACTAGGAATTATGTCATTTGTATTAAACCCAGATCTATTTCCAATATGTGGTACATGCTGTTGTGAAAACTGTTTTAACTTTTACCTTTGTCAGTTTGTAATGAAAGGATTTCCTTTTTCCCTTTGTAGCTCAGAGAGCACCCAGTGTATCATCTCAAACACAATAAACATGTTCCCCAAGGAGCAGTTTCTTTGTTTTCCTATTTTAAATTAATATTTGAAAAAATTTAATTATAGTAACAAGGCAGGGCTAATGTATCACAGATCCCTGTGGATAATCTTTAAATTAATATACATAAGCAAAGGCTTGCTATTAAATGTTTAATGCACACCTGTGGATTGTTTAAGTTTTCCCTGGGTTTTTTTTTGTTTGGTTTGGTTTTTACAGAACAAATGTCATTTCCATAATTTCCTTAACTGCTCAGCTCTTTTTCAAGTTGCAATGAGAGCATTGCATATGCTTCCTCCAAAAGCTAATGTAGCTGGTTGCTTCAGGGCCAGACCTGTTCTTGTAATAGATGGCCTGGTCTTGCTACAAACTCCTTTTTGCAGGACCAGAGCCCAGTTAAAGATAGTCTGGTGTTTTTGTGTCAGAGTAAGCAAGTCGGGCTTGCTAATCTGGAGAACCACAATTGTCCATTGAAAATGGTCTTCCAAAGCACGGTTAAACACTAGTCTGTCCAGAAGAGAAATGAGTAGAATAAACTTCATCAGATTTTTATGACAGAAAAAAGAAATAAAAACATCGTTAGTGAAAATGCAAGATGTAAAACTTTTAGACTTTTTCCCCTCCCCTCTTCACTTTCTGGCTTGGAAATTTTGTAACATCTGTAAGTAATGAAGATACAGCTTTATAGCACATACAGTAGAGTCACCAATAGTTTTATAATTTAGCTTTTGTAGGTTGCCAGTCACACTATCAATTATATAAAAAAACATTTGATCCCTTTAAATAATATTTAAAATTACACCTGATTTTAAAGTTTACTGTCCCTTTTACTACCTGGTGTTTTTGGAAATAATGTAGCACTTCCGTCAGTAGGATGCTCTGCTCACTTAATATATGAAAAATGAATGTTAAGTTTAAATACTAAAGCAATAGAAAAAATGTTAAAGATTAAAGTTAGCCATCACTATATAGATCCCTGTTTTTTGTATCACAACGTTTGATCATGAATTGTCCACCCTACTTTAAATATTTCTACAGATTCCTGAAGGTGGCTTGAAGAACTGCGTATCCCAAATATCTCAACCTAGAAGCCAGTCTCTCTTGATAGCTACAAGATAGCTTTAGACTTCAGGTTATAAAGTGCAAAAGGGAATGAGAAACAGGGGATCTGGCAGGTGAATATGCCTAAGTTGGGTAACAGACTAATGCCAGGAAATGAAGTGCTGGAAATCACTGCTGATGGTGACCAGAGTTTCTCATTGTGTCGTTGAACATGTGAGAAATAGCACAGATTGGCAAAGCAACAAGGGGCTATCGCATCCGGGCTGGACATCTACGGTCTGCTCACTGCTGTCCAGTAGTGCACTGCTGTGCTGCGCAGTGCTCGTACACCGCTCCGGTGACTTTCCAGTGAAGAGCAAACTATGTATTTCATGTGTTAATTATGTTGCCTACAGAATTTACAGATATTTATATCATGAAATAATATGGTATAAAAAAAAGACAGGTTTTAATTCTAATTTTAATGTATTTTGTTTTTGTATTGTACTGACAAACTACTGAGGTGTACAAAGTGTGATGCCTCATCAGTGTTGCCCCATCTTGCCTTCCTTGCAATTGGATCCTTTACACTGAATTCTCATCCTTTTTCTTCTTTTTTATCTTTCTTTCTTATTTTTTTTTTCTTTTTGTTGGTTTGTCATGATTCTGTTCTTTTTTAATGTAGTTTTTTTTTGTGTGTGTAAATTTTATATTTACTGAAGTAAAGGTTGTTTTTGTGTAAACATTTAAACTTTAAAAAGAAAAAAGAAAAGCTAATTTTGTTTCTCAAGTTCTCTCTGCTAAAACATGCAGTAGAAAGAAATTTGTATTGTTAAATAAATCAATTAGTTGTTAAATGCGAATGTGTGTCTGTTTTCATGGGGAGGGGAGAAAGCCCTGCTGGAAATGTATTTGAAATCCCAGTTGCAGAGAGCATCTGATGTTTGAAAAGTGTTTCCTGGTCATGTCAGGGTGAATTTCGGGCACAACTGAATCAGCACTGATCCTGTTATACAGTTTTATTTTTCAGTTTTATTTTTTCATCACCTGTCACATAGTTTATTAGGCTACGTGTCTGGGAGAAGGTGAATTTAGATGACTTTGTGAAAAGGCCAGCTAATGGCCACTGGTCACCTGTTCCAGATGTGCCCCAAACATGCACAGCTTTAAAAGACAGTGACACTAGCGTGCCTAGATGTGACTAAGCCATTAAGTAGCACTGTACATGCAGCCCATGCTATAGCCCGACAAATACTCAGCTCAGCACTGCTTTGCCTGCATTATCCCTTGAACCTTGGCATGGTGGCAGTGCTTCCATTTATATGGCTCTGTAGCTCCTGAGGCAGGCCAACAGCTCCCCTGCCCTCTGCCACCCAAGCTGAAGCCACCTCCAGCCTGGTGGCCAGGAGAGGCTGTAGCATCACACAAGTGTGTTAAGGGGAGAAGACATCACACAGGAGCCCAACTGCTGGCACTACAGCCTGACCTTGATGAAATGAGCATAATTAGACACATTCATCTGTGGCTCAGGTGGAAAAGCAGATAATGCACTGGCAGGTAGTTGCTGGAGCACTTGCAGCACTAACAGGCTTTTGCTTTTCTGTCCTAAATGGGGGAAACTCACTGCAGCTCATCATCCTCAACTTCTCCATGTGCATCTCTGTGGAGTGCTGCTACGACCAGCTCTCACTGGGTAAAGAGAAAGCATCCAACACTGCAGCAGGAACCTAAGGGTTCCTTAAAAATAAAACCTAATCCCATTTATAATTTTATGGATCATCATTGTTGCCAGCCTTTAATAAACTCTTTCTCCAGGCTGGACACTCCTCTTTAGTTAACCTCTCCCTGTACCAAAGCTTTTCTTCCCATCCCAGTCACTCTCATCTGAGCAGTTCACAATTCTGCTGCAGCCAACTCAAGGCAATGATAGCCATACATTGTACACAGAAGGTGAACTCCCAGTTCATCTAGAATCATGTTGCTGGCTTGGTCTGCTTGCTGAATAATCTGTAATACTGTTTGCCTTTTTGACCATTGCTTATTGCTTGGGTGAAGTTTTTAATAAGCCACATCCCAAAATGCGGGAAGCTCTTTTCTAAGCAATAGGTAATGCATCCATCAGCATAGGCCTGACAAAAATGTCTTTTCCAATATCCTCTAGTTGGTATCATCACTGGATTCATCTGTGATCTCAACTCCCAGTTCTCTGCATCACAGAATCCTTTACAATGCTTTGCAGTCAGCTTCACTTGAGCCTGCCCTGAGTGCCGCTGCTCTGCACACAGTGCTCAAGCTGGGGCTGGAGGTAGGCAGAGGGTAAGAGCCGATGCAGAAGCATCGTTCCGGACAGGTCTGTCTGCCAAGAAAGTGATGGGTCCCCGCGGACAAATTATCATCTTGCTTCTGAATGGCACAAATGAAAGCAGCTGCCAACCGTTTTCATCAGGCTGGGCTTTGTCTCCCTCTACAGAACAAATGTCAGGTCATTACTTAAAGAGGAGCTCGGGGCGGGTAAATTTTCCAGAGTGCTGAATGAGCTGTCATGCCAGAGATTAGTTTTCTGGGATATCATCTTGGTAGACAGGGGTGAATCTCGAGTCCTGTGGGAGACCCTCCTTCTGAACGCAGCAATTGAGTGTGTCTCCAAGGGGTGGGCTTGGGTTTATTCAAGGATACGGGCAGGAGGGGAGGGGCTGGGGATACAGGGGCAGTGGGTGGAAGCGGGCTGGAGCTGCTAAAGTACAGTGGTGCAGAGTGCCAGTGCACCTGCCAGGGAAGGCAGTGCCGTTGTCAGTTTCTGAAGGGAAATACACACACACCTTGTATGGTAGCTGTGGAACAAAGATGCAGTCTCCTTACTGCTGGGATATTCACTTGTTATGCATAAGCAGCATTCTCCATCCCATTCACTTCAGGCTGTTGCTGTTTCCAGCTGAATTGTTTCACAAGAATAGATTGAGAGAACTTAAAACGTTGAGGTATTGCTTAAGCTTCGTGCAGATGTAACTGATATTTTACTATAATATGCCCCAAACTGCCTTTCTTAAGCTCCAAGTAAGAACTAAACTACTTGGCAGCTCTGGAAGACCACTATATCAGCACATCTGTTACCTGGGGCAGTAGTTATCTCAGTACATCATGTACCTTACAACTGTGCTCTTTTGCCTGCTGCACAGTATTTGATCCAAACATTCCTAAAGTAGCAGATGGAAACAAAAAGACAAAGTACTGACAGAGAGGCTTTGCTGGAGTGAGAAGAGAAATGGAAATCGGCACGGCGCTCTGCTTTCGGGACAAAACAGACGGGACAAACTGGGCCAAACGCATTTGTGATGGCTGACAAACTCCCGCGGGCCGAGAGCGGCCAGGAGAGCCCGCAGCAGCCGAGGGGCCGGGCCGGGCCGGGCCGAAGGGAGCGCGTCGGGCGGAGACGCTGCGCTGCGCGGGGCGGGGAGCCCCGCTAGGTGTCAGTGCAGCCCCGGCTAGAGCGGAGGGAGCGGCTGCAGCGGCCCGGGCCGCTCCGTGCCGGCGCTGCGCCGCGCTCCGCCGGGTGCTGCTCGAGCGCACCGCCCGCAGGCACCGAGCCGCAGCCAGCTGCGGCGCGACGGGCCGAAGCCGGCCGTGCTCCCGGAGGCTGCCTTGCCCTGCCCCCCCGAGCGGAGCCCGTGGGCTCCGTGGTTCCTTCGGCACCCGGTTGCTAAAAGTGAGAAACTGCAACATCTCGTTGGAAACAACTTGCAACAGGTTATCGGAAATAGCCCACGCTGCTCTGTCTCACCCAAGTTCATGAAAAGCCACTCACTCAAGCTGAGTGGGGTGCAGACGGCGTATGTCAGTGCCCACCATGTCCAGCCCTGCTGAGCAGCTCGGTTTGCTCAGGCTGGGCGTTTATAGCTGTGACAGGGCACTTTGATGGCACTGTTTTGAAAGAAGAGGCAGTTAAAAGAAGTTAAACATACAAGTCAGAGACCTTCAGCTTGCTTTCAAAGTTAAGTCTCTGCAGATGGATAGATTTCACCCAGATGGAGTGAAATATGTTGAGTTTCTATTTTCTTCATTAGAATAAATATTAGGGTCCTGGCATTAGAAGGTACTTCTTCCTCTTTTTATAAAATGTATTAATTCACATGTTCCACTCTGAAATTTAGCCGAGCAGACAGCTGCTATTATCTAAGCAACAAGGAGTTTGGCAGTAAGTTTGCTTTTCCTTTTGTGTGTTCTGTTCTGCCCCTCAGGCCCAGGGAGCAGTCCCCTAGCCCAAAGGAAGCCCTGGGCTGCCATGGCTTCAGCAGCACTCCTCCCCAGCACCAGGCTTACAGGCAGACACTTGGCTTACAGGAGGACACTTGCAAGCTGACCTCAGGTGAACACTATAAATCAGGTGATGCAGACAGAGGTGATGGAAAAACACTTGAAACCCACCCAAGTGGTAGTGTTTTCTCTAAGGTTCTCACTGAGAAATTGAAGTAGCCACTGATCTTTCAGGCCTCGACCATGTTATAATTCCAACACTCCACAAAGAAAGCCATGTGCAATGGGAGTCAGATGATGCTCAAAGCAAGGCTTGTGTAATCACCATCGCAAGTGTCAGATATTGTGCTTGCCCTGTTAACTTCCATTAGGAGCCTGCAGTGAAGCTGCAAAATAGCAGTCATCCTAAGATATTTCCCATGGCAGGGTTTTACTCCAGACGTTTACAGAGCCATGACCTGCAAAGACTGATTGTTCATACAGATTGCTGGCATTTGTGCTTTCAACACGGTGTAGGTCTGCAAATGTGCTGAACATCCTACAACATTATTGCTAGCTCCTGCAAACTGCACCTGGAGGTACTGATACTTCCTGGCTGTGGACTGTTTAAAAGCTCAACAATGCAAGTGTTCCTCAGTGGTGCTTGGAGATATGGCTAAAAAAGGCCAGCACTTACCTTCCTTTGGCAGGAGGTATATTTTGTAGCCTAAACCTTTGTATTTGTCTAATAGTGGTTACATGGAGCAGAGTACCATTTGACGTGCAGTTTAATAAAGACATTCACAAAACCAAAATCAGCCTTGGGACTCATCTAAAACCACCAGAGGTGCAGTGACAATCTTTGGTATTTGACCCCAGGCTCTTCAGAGGAGGGGGTGGATGAAGACTTTGCAGTGCCCTGTAGCTCCAGCACTTGGGAGGACTGAGCTCTGGAGAAAGGAAGAAACGGTGGTTCCTGGTGATGTCACCTGCTCTGCGCTGCTAGAGCTGACATTTACTGTGAGGATCTGTCCATCTCTTGGAATCTAAGAGTTAAGATCTTTTGTTTTCATTGCAGATAACTAGATGTTTTCAGGCCTTGTCCCTGATTAATTCTTCCATTTTAAGCTAAGGGTAGTTTCGCTGTTGTGCTCTTGATGCCACATAACTGATGGCTATTCCTTGCCATGGCTCGGGACACAGAGACAGCCGCTCTGGGAGCTGCCCCTGCAGTGTAAGAACAACCAAGGGGCTGCAGAGAGTGCCAAACAGGCTGCAAGTGCCAGGCAAGCACACACAGCTCGTGGAATACGTACTATGCCCCAGCTCTGATTTTCTCTCCAGACCACCCTTCCAAACTTTCCAATTACTTTCTTTCCCTTCCATGCAAGGGTTTGAAAAGACGTAATTTCCCTCAATTTGTTACTATGAAAGACTGACTAATGTGAATCTAGAGGTTCCGCCTTGAATTAATACAAGGTTAATGCTGATGGCAGCTGAGTGATGGGGAAGCAGAAGTGGCTCTGGCTTATGTTGGCGTGCAGAAGGTCTCTGGAGGCCATAGCATTGGCAAGAATTATTGCCTGAAGGGCAATTACATTGGCAAGCCTCAGCTGGAGCACTGTGCACCCTACTTTCTCACCTCATCATGCCAATTCCTGCCGCCAGCTTTGTTCTGACACCCATCTTCTGTCACAGGAGCAGGTGGTGAGGAGCCAGCCTCGCTCAGTGTGAGGGCTGCTCGTGAAGTGCAGACAGCTCAGAGAGCTCATACAATGCACAGCACAGAGACAAAGCTGGGAAGAGGAAAGCCAAAAGCTTGGACTGGCCTAGAGGACCTGTCTGGTGAATAAGAAGAACAAGGCAGTGGGAGAGAAGGAAACAAAAGCAATGTGCTGGAGCATGTCACCTGACTGGTGGCAAATGAGCAGATGGACAGCGCTCCTCACCTCCTCCTGAGGCCAGGGATAGTGAGTGGGCTGCCAGACACAGCCCTGGGAATAAAGTGCTGACCTCCTGGTCCTAGCTGCCTCCTGAGACAGCCTCCATCGCTCCTACCTCACTGGATCAGGGACAGACAGCGACAGGGACAGAGCCCAGCACTGAAAAGCAGCAATACCACAGCCCTGCATGTTGCAGGCTAATTCTGCCTCCATGGATCTGCTCACAAGGCCCAACTACACTTCTTCTCAGCATCCAGGCTGGATTGCAAGAAAGCAAGGTGTATTTGGGAAAACAAGGAAACAAAACAAACAAAAAAACAACAACAACAAAAAAAAACACATGAAAATGTAGGAGCCTTTCCACAGTATGCTAGGGGTACACTGAAAGGAATAAAACTGTAAGCAAATTGAATAGCATTTAAAGAAGTCTGTTTCTGTACAGAAAGTGCATCAGGTCAGAGAGCAAAGCTCTTACCAGGAAATATTTTTAAAAATATGAAGAAAAAAGTCAGCCACAGGATAAAGGAAGCTAATAAAAGCAAGCAAGCAATGGAAGACTGAACACTAAGGGGACAAAGTTTGCTGCAGATTTGCAGTTGTTCAAAGGGGTTAAGGGGAATGCTGACAGTGAAGAACTATCAAAATAACTTACAGCAACTAGGGCCTAAAACAACCAATAAAATTCAATATAGTGAAATGTGATAAGCAAGAGGAAAGGAATCTGGCTTTACACACATGATGAGATCTGAGCTGCTGCTTGCCATCCAAGAGTGATGTCTGGGGCTGGTTTTTCACTATCGCTTCCAATGACAGAATGAAACTAGGACAACAGGGATTCAGAATGAACAAAATGCAATAAATAATCCCCTAAGCACTGAGGATGCATACTAAGAAACTCCTTATCTCAGTGACATTGTTGAGAATGCTGGAAATCTATGTTGAACTTGAAAAGGTACCAATCAAAGGACAAAAGCAATGAAATGTTCCTCAAGTTTTATTTATGGCAGCTTTGACCAGAGGTGCAGCTTTAAACCAGAGGTGGCTTTCTTTCAGCGATGGTGTTCCCACGAGATGTGGCTGCGTGCCTGACTTTTCCTCACAGTTAATGCAGGGTGACTGCCAGCAACTGCTGCCGTATGACCTGTGTTAGCTCAGAGGGGTCCCACTTGTGCTCCCCTGAGCCAGTCCATTGGAAAACCTACAGGTGGAGAAGTGACAGATGGACCCAAGGCTTGAGATTCATGACCCTTAAGCTGCTATTGCAAATCCGGGAGTTACAGTTCTGTCTTTCTTTCTCTGAATTCATCAAAAGACGCAACAGAGATAAGGGGCTTTTAATTGTGTACCACTTGTTGAAGATAAAGGTGGGTCTTTATATAAGCATTAACCTAGAATCATAGTATGGCTGGGGTTGGAAAGGGCCACTCACTTCCAACATCCTGTGTGGGTCCCATCCAACCTGGCCTTGAACACCTCAACAGATGGGGCCCCCACAGCTTCTCTGGGCAGCAGTGCCAGTGTCTCACTGGCCTTTGAGTAAAGAATCTCCTCCTAATACCTAATCTAAATCTTCCCTTTTTTGGTTTAGATCCATTCCCCCTTGTCCTATCACTATCAGGCCACATAAAAAGTCTCCCTCATGATTGTAAATTCCCTGTAAGTACTGGAAGACCACATCCGAAACACACATCACACCATGACTCCTGACACCTGCTGCAGGCAGGGCCGCTTTGACCTGCCCTTGAAAATGGAAATGTCAAACATAGATCTTCTGGTGCCAGCAGCTGCAGGCTGATGTGAAGAGTGGCTCAGTGGCTGCAAGCCGGCTGGGGTTCCTAAAGACAAGCTCCCAAGAGACTGCTTGCTGCTTGACAGAAAAGTGAATGCCAGTTTTAACCAAATCTGAAACCTGTTATGTGGGTAAAACTTCTGTCAATAGCAGGTATTCTTTTCAAGAAATCTTCCCCAAATAAAATATACTGAGATATATCAATACAACAATTTAGTTTGCATTCTTACATGCAGACACACCTCTTGTTGGCAGTTTGCTTGCTCTCCACTTCTTTTCTGAATGCCTCCAGAATTAAGAAATGCTTTTAGGAGGAACTCCACCTTTTCTGGAATAATAAAGAGAGAAAAAAAGAATTGTAGAAAAAAAGAATTGTAGAAAAAAAGAAAGTGGCAAGAAAAAAAAGAGGTTTTTCCATTTTACATGTATGTAAAGTGAATTGCCCAGATGTCTCACTAAAGGCTAAGAAAATTTCAGTCATCACCAGTCTAATCTCATGCTGGCCCTGCACCAGCTGCATTGAAACCAACAGAAGTTGCATTTGTGCAGATGTGGGGAATCACCCTACCGCAAAGAAAATAGCACACAATGAAAACATGTAAGAAATCACACAGTTAAACCACTTTATGAGTCCAAGCTCACCAGAAGCAGATCCTTCAATATGCTGTGTGAGCAGACAAAGTGGGATTTAGGGCACTGCAGCCAGTTCTCCTCCCTGTTTTCCATTGACAGTAGCATCTTTCTGGAGTATTAGATTCAGTCACTAAAGATGATGGATTAATAGTGTATTTGACCAAATTCAGTACTACCGGACACTGCTAAGTGCCTGGATCCTGCATATATCACATAGATTTGCTGGGATGGGTTCCCCAGTCCCTACTCTGGGTAGCCATGACCTGCACTGAGAACCAAGGACTGGACTTGGAACTGTAACTGTCCTCTGACAGCTGAGAACTGACTATAGAGAGCTAGCTTTGGGCAGCTGTCCTGAGGTACATTAGCTCAGTTTAGGGTTGAGGAGATGTGGGTGAAAGCAGGAATGGAGATGGCGTGGGGAGAGTGCCCTGCTCAGTGGCAGCAGAGTGAGCTGCCTGCTCACCACAATGTGCCGATAGCAGAACAGATCCTCCTGGGGGGGCTGTAAGCTCAGTAGGATGGAGATGTTATCTCCAGACTTGGAGATGCTCTGCACCTAACAGCAGATTACAGGCTTCTTTCCCTTGGCTTTGCTTGCTGGTGTTACTCAGAGAGTGTGATAACAAATAACCTTGCAAATCTGGCACAGATTCTCCTGACTAGTTACCAAGTATGTCATATAAAATATTATATTATCTCCCCTACCCTAATAGACAAGTCTACTGTCTTCTGTCAGTGGCCAGCCAATTTTCCTCTCCGATGAGTGTTTCCATTTTGTGATGGACTAACACATGCCAAACCGTGCACCTCTGGGGCTTTATTTATTACTTGTCTGCAGTGCTTGCACTCCTTACATATTGGTATAAGCAAATTTTCTCTGCAGATATAAATCTTGTTGTATTTTGTTATTTCCATATTTGTAATGTTTTGTTTATTCTTATTCAGACACAGAATGACTCCAGCAGTGCTTACTACTGACTGCACAAATTGGGTACATTTTTCTTTCAGGTCTTTAGTAGGTTCAGATGAAAACACAGCTACACTGTTTTCTTTAGGCTGTGAGCTGCATGTGCTTTGACAAGAACCAATGTCTACCTGTGTTACACCTCTAGCCTAGAGAAAGACCCACAGCGTTATCTCCCATCTACAGTCATGGGAGATATCTCTCATCTTCACTCATGTCTCTCTCATTTAAAAGCAGGTTTGGGTCTGTACCTGCAGTACACATACAGGCATGAGCTCTTGTTCATGTTGAATCTTGGTTAGACAGCATTTTCCTTGCTGGTTCCCCTCATCACTTCTAGCTCTTGGCAGCAGGTTCAAGTGGGCAGAGGTCAGCGCAACACACTGCAGCTACCTGGATTTCACACACTGCCTGTGCTTCCCTGCTCACCAGAGGATCAGCAACAGGCCCCAGCCCTCTGCTGCCACGTGCACTGGTGACACACACAGAGGTGGGTGAGGGGAGGCTTCCTCTGACCATGCTATTAACATTTTGTTGGCATCTCATGAACCATTCACACTGAGGTCAGTGTGCTCAGCCAGTGAAGGGCATGCCTGCGGGAACTGGGCGGCAGTGAGTGCAAATGAGGATACCAGCTGCTGGGGGACACACAAGGAGCCATCAGCGTGGTTCCAGCACTTCAGGACCAAGCCATAAGGATGAGCAGCATCAACCAGCAAGGTGTTGACCTTGACTAAACCCTTGACCTGGTTTTGAAGTAAAGGCTTCCCAAAATCCACTTACATTTTTTTCTCAGCTTCTCATAATCAGGCTTTAAACAGTTGGCCTTGTGAGAAGTCCTGCTCCAGCCTATTTTTCAGGCTCATCACACAGCTCATGTGGGGAGTGCTCTGATGAATTCGGGTTTTTGATGTCAGAACTCTGAAAATGCTCGTGAGCTCCCATCTTGCCCTGGTGGCAGCTCACTGCTTGTCAGCCTGGTGTACAGGGACGGCACCTCTTGGGAAGTGCAATGGCTGCACAGAGCATTTCACAACCATACTTGGCCCTGCTGTGTGATCCGTGGGGAGCATTGCTATGAACATTCATTCCAAAAGAGAAACATGGCTAAGCAGAAAACTTTATCTAATCTTGCTTTATGCCACTTGCCATATTAAACATATTAACTACTATCATACAGGATCCAGATGTAAGGATGCCGTTGGCTCTAACTGTATACTAATTTTATATGCAAATTTAAACCCTATAGCTGAAATGTCCTTTCTGTTTTCTTTTCCCCACGCTAGATTAACACATCAACAGCAGTGAATTACCAACAGCCTCAAACCGCGCCACCATTTCCAGCAGGACCAAACTTGGTTGTTCTTGGCCTCTGCTGCACCCCTGTGCACAGACAGCAGCCCTCACATTTCAGAAGTTTAATTCATCTCATGACTGAGTAAAGTGATAAAATTTGGAAGCTTTGAAATGGAAAAAAACAATGTGATTTGGGAATACCAAAAGGAGTTGTTTGAGCATTTTGGTAGGGTAAGATCAGAGCACTCCATTTTGATGTTGCCATTGCAGAGAGCACCCCTGACATGGACAGCTACAGTGCAGTGGCTCCAACTGACCAAAAACACAGAGAGGACTTCTCAATAGATTCTATGCAAAAATAACATTGCTGAAAATCATGTGTTCTTGCAGAATTTTGGACTGCATCAAGTCTGTGTTTCCTCAGTGAGGAAACAAGAATCAAGGTTTGTGTGGTGATAGTTTGAGGCCAAAGGCTTTGCGAATCTTGAAAAAAAAAATTGCAAAATGAGACCTATGCAAAGCCCCATAGCCTTGTTAAATTTTTCAGTAAATACACGTGTCACCTTACAGGGCGTTCCCGTTCACTGCTCTTTTGTTCTCATCCACACCTATGTGAAACTAGAATCACTTCCCCTGAGCTGTTCTGCTTTAGGTATTTTCATTTTTCTCTGCTTGAATTTCTGATTTCCTCTCTTTACATTTTGTATTATCTACTTCTTTATTTACAGAGGTCTTACATACAGAGAGACAGAGTTCTCCTCTCTATCTCAATTTAATTGCAATGGAGATTTGCAAATCCTGCTATAGCACTGAGAGAAAAAAAAAAAAAAGAAAGAAAAAAAAGCCTTTCTCTTATTCTATTTCACTTTAATGCTGAACTAAGAACTGCACTTTGGAGTAAGTGCACTTCACAGTTCTCTTCAGTAGAAAGAGGATATGTCCACTTCAAGCAGTAAGCAGTGGCCAGCCCTGTGCACTATGCTGCATGAGAGGTTTCCCTTGGGGTCAACCGGCATTTCCTGTGCTGCAGTATTTCAAATAACACTACCAAAATGCATTCTCCTGAGTGTCTGCAGCACCACTGGACAACCAGCAGCAGCAGAGCAGCACTGCAGGGTTTCCCAGAGGCTGTGTGACAGCTTTTATCCAGGACAGCCTGAACTCAGCTGAGAGCTCTTTGTGCCAATGGGTCAAGCCCAGAGGCCCTTATGCTGGCATATCAAGCAGAGGACAATGTATGTAGGGATTTTCTAGCCATCAGATAATTCCCCTTGAGCTTCCCAGCAGCTCAAATCGATGCTGAGATGAGCTGTGCCATCATCAGACCCCTACTGTGTTTTTCTGTCACCGGGGCTACCAAGTAGCTTCCCCACATGCAGTGCAGTTACAAGGATAGAGTTTCATAACATCAGTGTCCAACCCTATGAGCACACCACTTGCATGACATTCTGCTTCTTTTTTTCCCACAAGGATTTCACAAAATGTTGAGAAAGAAAACACATTATTTCCCCCAGCCAAACATGCAGAAGTTACCTGGCCTACCACTAAATAAACACAAGTGACCAGCTCCCAGCTAGCCCCAAAATACTGAGTTCTCCTTTTCTGTCTGTCATCGATCCTTTGAAGCAAAAGCTGCTCATCCCGGCCCTGACATACGAGTGGGAGATCAGTGCTTTTGTGAGACCCAAGTGGCCGTGACACAATCGCATCCCTCTGTGAGTGCCCCGGCACCAGGTGAAGCCGATTCCCTGGTTTTACTGGGCAGGATAAAAAAGCTTTCCTGAGCATCAGTATTTAAAGCAAGTGAACTATGTGAAATCTCTCCCCTCGACTGCTATTACACAGCTTGCAACCTTTCGTTCAGGAGATTAAGTTTGCATCTCTTCACATTATCTCTTTGTAATTGGAAAACTTTCATTTTGACAGAGAAAATGTGCCAGCCTCCCCATGAGCCTCGCTGCGAGCCAGTGCTGAGTGCCATCTGGAGAGCTGCTGCCGGAGTCAGGCAACAACATCCTGTCATATTTTATCTGGGACTTTGCAACAGAACAACTAATAATGTCTTAAGCTTCATTTGCCTGGTCTCTGGTGCTCTTGGCAGAGGTCATAACCAGCAGTGGCTTTGCTGATTTTCTGCATCAGAACTAATTAGGTTCCAGTGCTCACTGACAGAAACTGTGATAACGGCATAAAAACCTCCGGCTTTAACTTCACTCATTATGTCAAAATAAAGATGAAAACTCATAAAGCTTGCACTCATACCAGCTTCCTAGGTGTAAACATTGTTATTAAAGGTGGTTGAACCCCTTGTGTAACATCATCTTTACACTTCAAACATCCTGATGGGAAAGGGCTCCTCAGCCCACTCACATGTGCCTACCATTGCCAAGGATTTCCAAGCCCAGCCACATGGGTTTTCACCTCCTTGTGGTGACAAGGCTGGCTGGAGTTTGCTCATTTCTGAACAAACCAAAGCCGCCCACCTCTTGTCTCTGAAGAAGCCTTGGTGTCAGTGACCTTTTAACCATGCTTTTTGGAAATACATTCTTCTACTAGACACTATCACAGTCTGCCTTACTGAATGAGTCACCTTTAAAAATCTGAGTAAAATGAAGATAACCGTTGCAGAAGGTTAAAATTAGGGCACTGCTCAGGGTAAAAGCCAGGGCACTTCTTAACGGTCCTTACTACAAGTGACAAAGGAGCAGGAAAGAAGATTTCTGTCTGCACAGAGGGAAAAAAAGAGAAGTAAGGTTTAACAGTTTCCTGCTTAAATGTTGTAAAACAAGTCAGCAGGGGGCTGTGGTAGCGGGAAGAGCTGCGCTTTCTCACAGCAGGAAAGTGGCACTGCACTAGATGGGCTACATTGATTATCACGATGAGGCCGTCTTAAAGAGCTAGCACAGCACTAAATGTAGACTCATGCGCAAAAGAGCCATGATTATGAAAGACCGCGTTGTGTATCGGCTCTCAGACTTTCCACTTGCTGCAGTTTGCAGGGGCTGTGCTGGTGCTGGGAGCTCAAGCAAGTTTTGTTTTTGTTCATCTGGTGAAAATTTCAACTGACCCTTAGCAATGGCTGTGAATTTCACACCTTGGTTTGGAGAGAGCTTGGGTGTTGTTGGATTTTAATGTTGAGTCATCTGTGCTAGAGAAAGACCTTACGAGTATGTGAGAATGTGAGAATGAGTACTTACAAGAAATAAGTATTTGTTTGAGTACCAGATTAATCCTATGCTCAAGGTGATTATTCTGATGGTATTAATTGTTCTTATAGTTCCCACTTATTTATTTATTCCCTACCCTTTTTGCATAACGAAAATGCCATGAAACTCTGCAACTTCTTCTTTTATAAAGCACTAGAATTTTGAATTACATTAGATTAGGAGTTTCAGTTAAGAGCACTGCAAATGACACTGCTCGTTTTGACTTGCCTGACTCCTTTTGATAGATACTGCTGCTGTACCAAATTGCTTTAATCTTTCTGCCTTATTTAATGCATTTCTCGCATTTAAAAAAAAAAAGAAAGAGAAGAGGAGAGGAGAGGAGAGGAGAGGAGAGGAGAGGAGAGGAGAGGAGA
>JAPSGF010000015.1:1404049-1419857 GCA_035772895.1 Perdix hodgsoniae
AAGTTACTAGCAAACTTTTGTCGTTTGGGTCTTAAAACCAAAAAATGCTGCAAAACTACTGATAAAAACAGAGGCTCAAGCAACACACTCTAAACACGTTAGGCATTCTCTGACCATAATGCCTGTACCCAGATGTGTGACTCCAGAGCAGACGAATGCAGTAACTTACAGAGTGCTTGGCAACAACTGCAGGGGCTGCAGGACTGGCTGCGTGGGCACTGGAGCAGTGCAGTGGTTTGCACTGCTGGTCTGGGAACTTAGCTTGAGCCATAATCCTCATCGCACCTACCCTGAAGTGGTTTCTAGATATGTTTGATTTAGGATACTTAGCATTCTGAGGATATCCTATTCAAATAGAAAAATGAGCTGGGAGAGAGCTCTGTGGACAAATAAATATCCCCTTATTTCCATACATGTGGTGATATCACTGAGGAGTCAGCAAAAAAAAAAAAGACTTGCTTACTGACTACTTATTTTGTGGATTTTTTAAAGCTGAGTTTTAAACACGAATGATCACACAAACTAAACCTGCGCATACAGCTCAAATTTTGAAAACACACTTTCAGAAGATATGCATATTTCATTTCCTATTTTCTTACAATGCTTAGCTGACACATGAGCTTTAAAGCTGCTTACCTCAGGGAAAAGAGTGCTGCCTAAATTTCCTTGCCGCATTAGAGGGGTCTGTTGAAACAAAATAGAGCAGAGCATGCACTGTGCTGCTGCCCATCACTCACCCCCGTTTCCAGCGTGGGAGTGCTGTGAGGACCATGTGTTACAGCTGCTTTGTCCTACGAGGTAGCTTAAAGAGGGATATAATCCAGCCATAAATTCACAACAAAGAATCCCCTGCTGTAGAGGAACGCTGCTGGATATAAATGTGTCACAGTCAATCTGTGCAGGGACATAAAAGCATGCTGGAGGAGAGGGAGCGGGATGGAGGCAGGAGATGGGGGTATGCTGTGCGCCTCCTGCACTGCAGCTGTGTACCAGGTTGTGCTGCTGACCGAAGCACATCCCGTGCCTGCAGCTCCTCCGTCTCTCCAGGGGCTGAAAGGGTGGGCTGAGGGAACCGTTTCCTGCAGGCACAGAGCTCTGGGAACTGGGGGCTCCTCCTCCGCTTGCTTTTTCCTTTGAGTTCTTGTGTTCTGTAAAAAAGGGCTCTTCCCATCATTCATGGCTTATATGCCAATGATGTGTATGCCAGAATTCCTATTTCAGTGATATCTTTGTAACTCCCAAATTTTCAGCAACATCATCTATGAACAGGGAAATAGATTCAGGCAGTGTGAATTTGTTGTGAAGCTGAGCTAGTGCAGCTTCAGGATCCTCTGTGGTAGAGGATTAGGTATTGATCCAGCTGTTACATATCTCTTCAGACGAAGACATTTTAAACCATGAAGGAGCTGACAGTGGTTATGGCCAGGCTGCCATAAAGAGGATCCAGGGAGAAGCAGCAATTACTGATCAGCCAGCATAGGGCAACCTGAACAGCCCTGCTAAGCAGCACTGTGGTGCTGGCTCTAGTGTCTGGGGATGGAGACCATTGGGTTCCCCTGGAGACTGCTGGAGCAACCGTCTGCTTCTTATTTTGCTAAGCTGCTTCACCACAGTTGAAGATGGATCTCGAGTAGATATCACTACTACCCAGCCTGTCAAAAGTATGACTGTTGAGAGTGTTTTGTAAGTTTGATTTGGCTTCCTCTGAGTACATGAGATCATGTTTGCTCTATGTTGATAATTTTCAACATGGTTATCTACCTTCTAGATTGCATTTGACTGGGGGATACTTCTGACAATGGGAGGAATAGAGGATTACTTAACAATAGAGGGGTCAGCAAAGGAGCAACAGGCGTTCATGTTCCTGGCACTAGTTCATGGTGTGCACCTGGAAGTTAAACTAAAACTGGAGGTTTGTGCTTCTTATCAGGTCCTACTGCAGTCAGAAGTCTAAGCCCGCTCAGCTGACATCTTTATACACTAAGGAACACGTTAACAACCCGTTTAAATGCAGCAGGACTTCTTGCAGATTTTGTCCCAAAGACCAATGACACAGTTTAGCATGCCAGCAGTGTTCAGAGCTCAGTATTTTCCCTTGTTCAGAGAGAACACACTTTGACTTCAGCTAATGTGTCCCTGAGGTACACTGTGATAAGAGGGACTACACTCTCATTGCCAGAGCAGGGGAGGCACTGCAGGTTACTGACACTGTCAGAACTGCAGAGGAAAGTCTCCCACATATCTCCTCCTGTAGGATTTGTAAAGGGATCGAAAACAAGCACCAGAAAAGCAGACTATCTCTCATGCTCTGAAGAAATGTGATTCCTTGTCCATTTTTATGTTCCAATCCAAGTGCAGCAGCCCATAAGTCTTATCCAGCTCAGGTTCTGCAGCTTACGTAGGAGAGCCAGGCACTTGGTGGTAAGAGGTGTTTTTCAGCTCTTAACACTTCTAACAAAGACCCTATCATTTCAAAAGTTTATGCAGAGGCATCTTGGGAGGGGGATTTTTTTACCTCTGCTTTAGATAAGACACCGCCCAGAGACTAGATGTGTGAAGAGGCACAGGTCTGTTGGGCTGTCTGACATAGAAAAGTCACTAAAGAGTCACAGACAAGGTAGAGGCACTAAGGCTGCTGCTAAGAGCTGGAGCACACCCCCTTCTGCCCATACAACAATCACTACTATCAGGTGCTGGCATTAGTTCCCATATTTTGTGACGGAAGATATTACATTTGCAAAGACCTTCTTCGTGAGGGCAAAGGAAAGAGTTTTTTTCTTCTTGCTTCTGCCTCCCGATTAATTCAAAATATAGCTTCCTGCCTTTTTCCCTTGGTTCCCTTGAGTTCCCCTTCCTTCTCTGGAAGTGGTTGCCAAGTGCTAGCAAAAAAAACCACTCTGGATGGTGGTGGTCTTTTCTCACTGTGCCTCTGTTCATTTTCTCTTGCACTGAGGAAGAAAATTTATAACACTAAACTGAATGAAACTGTCTTAGGGGCAACTGAGGAATTTATCACAGGTAAATCCATGCTAGACCTACATAAATGCCTTTCCTGTTAAGAACTAAAGTTACAGCGTGCTGCGTAAAGCTTTACCTGTGTTTGCCTTCATTTCCTTGTTTGTCCCTTTAGCACAAGAACACACAGACAAAAATATGGAAAGAAGCCACATATTTTTCCTTCAAAAGGCAAGTGTAAATGTTGTCATAGCAACAGAGGAAAGCAGAATGGTACTTTATAAAGTTGGTGGTGGCGAAATAAGGGAGGGAGGAAGAACTAGGGTTTTACATAACAGGCAAAAAATGGCAGTGCACAAACAGAATATGACACGTGACTTCTTCAGCTAGTTGCAGAGAGGTTTGCTTGTGCCTTAAACACAAACAGTTGCAGTGCAGTAGGTAGCATATCTAGACAAATCAGAATATGTTCATCTCTTGCGTCTTGACAGACACCCGATAAGCCAGGGCCAGACAGACCCTGAGCTTACACAGCTCTATTCCTGGAAAAGAGAGGCTGATGAATCACAGCCCCTTTATTTGCTATAAGCAGCTTGTGTCATCCCACAGCACTGTCAAGATTTGAAAGGTTCCACTGAAACTGCTAGCTATTGCACAGAGATATTGAAAAGGCAGAAAGCTAGAGGGGCAGATATTACTGTCAGTCTCACACCTTCATTCTGAAGACTTTTCTTCTCTGCTGTAAGACATAGCCTATTCTGGTGTCCCAAAGCTGAGTTTTTAGTCATTAGTCAAAGAAATGTTTCAGTCATTTAGTCAAAGAAATGAATAAAAATGATTTCAGTATGAAAACCAGAAAGGAAAGACAAAATAAAAACCCATGTAGCAGTATTACCGGTATTTCTCAACAGTTCTGCTCTTATTCATTAAGAAAGAGCTATTTTTATTTTGTTTCCAAAATGTGATTCCAGGACCTTGACTTCTTTGCCTGCCCAACGTGTGGTGGCTGCAGAACTGCTGCTGGCCATACACCCAGCACTGAGTGCAGGCTCTGCTTCACAGGGCTGTGTGAATGCCATTGGAAATGCCACTGCAGCTTGTTGTTTAAATATATCATCCATCTGAGGACAACTCATTCCCAGGACTTTATATAACCTGAGAATACCACAAAAGGAATATTTTTAATGTAGCTGCAGTTTGCATGAGTATCATGGAGCAAGAGGAATGTCATAATCAGCTGCTCTCCCTGCTCCTGAAGCCCCTACCATAGACACAGATAATACTACTCAAGAGGGAAAGAAAATTGTGTGCTCATTTGGAGCTGGAAAATGGCACATCAGTTCCAAATTTATGAAGGTGAAAAGCTGTACAAAAATAGATATTTTATCTGTCATATATACACAAATAAAAAGCCACCGCTCAATGCCTTAGAAACAGAGAAATACCTTTGCAAATAAATCTTTCAAGATGTTTTTGTGCCTGACTGTACTCTTGTCTCTCCAGAGAATTTCTGCAGGACACAGATCCCTGTAAAGCAACAGGGGTCATGAAAGGACCTGGCAGACCCACCAGGATCTCTCCAGATGCAGAGGTCCTGGCCCTCTGGCAGTGCAGCGATCCACATGAGCAGGATACCTTAGCTACAACAACTTTTCATTTCCCTTCTTGCTCTGCAGATAATAAAAGATGATACTGAAGCAGAACCAACACAACAGAAGTGCAAAAATTAATAGCACAGTGATCATGCTTCCCTTTTGCAAACATAACAACATAGTTGTAAAACAGCACATAGTATAGGAAGTGTAGAAACACTGGCAAGAACTTTGTTCACCTAACAGAAAAAGACTATGATCAGATCCCCTAGAAATTCAAGAATTCCCTGTCTTACTCCCTTTTTAAAATGTAAACAAATTTATTTTTCGTTAGCACTAAAATAGATTGTGGAAATTAATTTTACTGAACTATTTTCTGGTGTGACCAAGATCAGATGCCAGTTTACAGTCGTGAGCTGGATCAGAGGCACGAATTAGACTCTGATCACCAGAAAGAACAAGGATGCTACTGGTTCAAACGCATCATGGGAATTGAAACATTCACTGTGACAAATCAGCATGAATTCATCTCAGCTCACTTGTCTCCTGGTTTGGGGGGATGTGGAGGAGGGAGAAGTGTTGGCAGAGGCTGCACCAACAGTGCAGGACTACTGCAAGGTTGAACTAATGAATGCACAAGAGCAAGGAGCCTGCAGGTGGAAAGACAGATGGGGGCAAGCAGATGGAATGTCCCTCACAAATCTGATTTACCAGCACAACCACACTCACCCAATGCATTTCTAATGACAGCACTCCTCAAAGAGGTTTGTTTGCCACATTAAATCACAATTCATGCAAACACAGCTGTTTCCCGGGGAACACACACACCTAGCGACTGGCCAGGCTCACTACCCTCATCCAGTGTCTCAGCACAGTGAAACCCTGCAGAGCTCCTGGCTCTAAGGCACCCTTCCACAGTGTGCTCAATGCTGACCAAATTCCTGCACCTACAAACAAGCTGCAAGCAGCTCTCCAGTTCTGATGAGCGAACTGCTGGTGCTGAGCTCCTGGTGTGCACAACAGCATCAGGTCTGCTGCTAAGAAACGTGCTCACTTGCTAAGTGCTTTCCAGCCCCTCAGGGTCAGAGCAGATCTGGAGCATCTGGTCTGGGTCCTAACACAGGTGAGCTACAAATGATATCTCACAAGCATGGCAGGACTCCTTCTCACACAACTGCAGGCCAAAACACAGCAACAGCAACAATGAAACAAAACAAAAAAGAGAAGTGAAAACCAAACTAACCCTCTACTCCTCCCTCAGTCCCAGCCTCAGATTGTCTCACTTGGTTTCCATGTAAACACTGGGCAAGGCTGTGAGTAAATGTTTATTAGGAGCTGTTTAATTCCCCAGATCTTACAATTCTAAGCTTTGCACTTATCAATTTCAAGCAGGGATTTGTTATCAATTCATGTTTCATTCTGAAACTTGCTCAGAAAATTAAAATAAAAAGGGGCTTTCTTGTAAGAGCTCTGGAAATGGAACCAGACAAGTCTTTTTTTAAATTTCACCATGGGTTCCCAAACTAGAGCCACATACAGAGGGGGTCTCCGGCGGAGAGATAAGGGTTGCTACCACCAGCCGTAGCTTTGTGTATGTTTGGCTGTGATTTTGAAAACATGATTATGTTGAGGAAATGTATCTCTTCCATAAATTCAGTTTGAAACTGTTTCTAAAATTGCTAAGAAAACCAACTTACAGCCAAAACAGCAAGGCTGAAAGAGAGGACAAAAAGCGAGCTCACTGTTTACATGTTCTTGAATTTAGGGGTAATTCTCAAGCAGTGTACAGCAAACACCTTTTAATGCTACTCACTGCTTGTGGCAGGTGAGTGTTCTGCCCTCTGGAGCTGCCGTTCAGGTGCCACAGGTTGCACAGTCGGCACGAGGTGCCCAAAGCCATTGAGGTCTCAGGCTGCAGAAATGCAGCCCTTCCTGCAGCTCAGCAGCCACTATGCCAGGCAGAGAGAGCCAGAGGAAACCTGTTCCCACCCCATTAGCCATGTGAGGCTTAATTGGTTTTTCTTGTAGCAGTACCAAATATCTTTGTAAACAGCATGTTCAGACTGTTACACGCAAACGTACATGTGATGCCTTTATGAAATATGCAAAATATGATGTGCTGCGCTATGATCTGTACTACATGTGTATTTGAAAGCCTTTTCCATGCTTTGGTTCGGGTACTGAACATTTCTGACAGTTTGTTTGAGGTAAACAGATCCAATCTGTCAGCATGATTCACAAGCAGCACATCTGACAAGTACGACTTACTTGCAGCAGGCTGGTGTTTTCAGAGCACTTGCCTTCTTTGCAGTTAGCAAATTACTGCAGGGCAAAGCAAACGCAAAAGGAAATAACAAAAGGAATGATGGATTTGATCACCTTACAGAGGAAGTGGGTGATGAAGAGAATGCTTTACCTAGCAAAGACACCTGGAAAGCAGAGAGCTTGTCTCAGCTGCATCAGAAGTGTGATCCAGAAGCCCCATGCTGTGTACAGGCTCTGTAACGAGTCGCTGTCATCACATAGTGTCCCACATTCCCTTTCATATGGATTTCCCTGATTAAGTTTCTGTTTTGACAGCTTTTGAACAGTAACACCCTTCACTTTTTGCCTCTGAACTTCCTCCCTCAAAAGGTGCAAATTACGGCTTTACTGTGGCTTGATAGAGGTGCAAATAAGCACTACATAGCCAAACTGGGACAATCTTAAAGTAGTAAAATATCGAGGCTGTATCCTGTTGAAAGATATACACATATATTTGATGAGTTGGGGCTAAAGGGTGGGAAATGTGTGTGCGAATTTTCCAGGCAGTGTGAAGTGCTGTGTTTGCACAACCTGTGAATGTGGCAAGGCTGAGGACGGCGATGGAAGGAGCAATCTAAGGATGGCTATATTGGAGAATGATATCGCTTTTGGTGGCAATTGCTACAAGCGAAGAATGGCTCTTTCCTTACTTCACTTGGCTAGGACCAAGTAAAGTCCTGACAGAGTAAATGTGAAAGTCTGGGTACTTGCTTCTGAACTCACTTTGACTTCTCATTCTCAGTATTGTAGAAACTGTGCCTGATTCAAACGGCACCACTTGTACCTGCTGTTATATGGAACAGTTAACCACTTCCTTGACCACAACTTATCACTAGCTGTTTATCACAAGCATACACAAAACTATCAGTACTGTATTGCAACTTCTTGGTGCTAAAAGGCAAAAGAATTAGAGACACATTTTCTTCTGTGTTTTCTTTAGAGGCAGTTTTAGAAATGGGTTAAAAGAAATTGATAGTTTCTGAGGCTTTGTTTCTGTATCTTTACATTATCTGTTTTTGATTGTCAAAACTATATCAACGTAAGTTAGAATATAAGAATCCAACAAGAGCCCATGTGTCCTCGTCTGCACTCCTGAGGGAACAAACTGTCCAGCACATTCAGTTACATGCTATACATGCAATTTTCACTTGCACAGAAACAGAAGAAAAATCCATTTTCAGGGTCACATTCTTGATGTTTAGTGCAAGTGAAAGGTGACATCTGCGTTGGTTTGAAAGGATCAGGTTCTCATCCAACCTTTTCCCTTGAAGTCTTTCTTTTCTTAAAGAGCCTTGGAAAGGGCTGTCTCACTCTTGCTGTGAAACACAGGGCCCTGCTACAAGGTGCCTACTGACAAAACTGGAAGGAGCCTGTCTGGAAGGGAAAGGTAAACAAGAGGCTTTCTGATGTCTTTAAGTGACTGCATTATGCTACTTTTTCTCTGCTTTGTACTCAAAAATTTATCATAGGATTAGAACACCTTCTAAAAATGTTAGAAAACTGGATGATACTGCAGGCATTCTTTGTGTTAAGTTTAATCCCGCACTTGTGTGCTTGAACACGTCTGTTTTCACTTACTGGTTTAGGCTAGTCTAATGAAAGGTGCTGGCTCTGCCTGCAAAATCCACTTGTCCTGTATTACCGTGCTCTCATGGCTGACTGTAACAGCAGTGTTGCTGCTGGAGCTTTATTCCAGGGCCAACAGTCTCTCTGTGCTGCCCTGTGCCCTGCCCAGATGGAAGCCCTGGTGCTGCAGTTGAGCTCATTGCCCACAGGAGCCAGTCAGGCCTCCAGCACATGGCACGGGGTGGGAGAGAGCTCGGACGGAAACGCTGCTGTGTGAAACCCAACAAAAATAAAGCTGTGAGAGGAGAAAAAAATCCACACTGTGTACTTCAAGAGTTCCTTCCTATTTCTAGTGCATACATGCAGCTTGAAGATAGATTAGGCTTTCCTTCCAGGGAAGGGCTTGGGTTTACAATTCTCAGTCACGAACATAACCTGACCGCAACATGGTACTACTTACTTTCTACATTTAATTCAGCCTCCTGCAGTGGTTGTGGGTGCTCCTGTACTCAGTGATGTGGCCAACTCAGGCATTTTTAAGGCTTTTTTTTTCTTCAAAATTCAGAGTGGAAAACAGAGCACTGGGCTATGCTTAATGGTCAAGTACTACAATCCAGCTAATGTAAAGGAAATCAAAATCTTTTCTCTCCCATCCTTAATAAACTTCAGCTCCTTACTTCATAGAGCTAAGAGATGAGCAGGACAAAATGGATGCAGTGCTAAGGCAGCATTTCTGCGAGCAGGGCTGTCCCCACTTTCACACTCAATACAGAAAATTCTGGTGCCTTCCATATCCTAGTAGCTATTTTTAATTCTTTTCTTTTGTTCACTGTGTGTCTTGAGGAAGCTACATCTGCAGCCTGACACCAGGTTACAGAGCATCACATGATGTGATCCATTTTGACACATCCAGATGTAGCGCGATGCACATGGCGCAAGACATAATGCAAAGCAGAGACATTTAATTTTTCAGCTCATAAATATCCACAGGTGGCTGAGGCCTTCCTTGCACACACCCCATTGCCACCGAGGCAAGAAGGCAGGATGCGGATGTGCCGTGCCCCTCTGTGGTCTTACAGGAGTAGCTGCAGCACAGCCAGGAGCCTAATGCTCCCCAGCACAGCATGTACAGCTCGGTGCCAAGTTGCCAAGTCACAGCAATTATCAGCACCCAGCAGTCAGGTTGTCACTGCACTTGCTGGGTGCTGCAATGCCTCTAGGCGTATCTGCAGCTTGGTCTGGGGCTGTGAGGTCAGGTAGGCAGGGATGGGGCAGGCTGCGATGGAGGCAGGCAGGAGCAGATACAATCTGGTTGCTCCAGTCTGTGCTGCCTCAAACAGCGTAGAATCTCAGCACCTTACTTATATTGCTTCCCACCATGGCGCCAAAACAAGAGTGTGTTAAGATGGAAGAACCTCTACACATTTTTTTCCTTCAGGTACCAAGCTTAAAGCCTAGAGCCAGAAGTGGAAACTGCCAGGTGGGCACACTGCAGTGTTATTCTCTTGAATAGAAAAAGTGAGGCAAAACAAACCCTTGTCAGCATTTGTTATAGGTTACCAACTGTACAAGCAGTGCAATATAAACAAAACCATTCTGCAGAGAATGAATTTGTGGTATTTGTTTCTTACCAAGCACGCCAACATACTGAGGAGAGGGAGGAGCTTTAATGACTGGCAACATAACTAACAGCACCAGTGGTGGCTATTACTTTACTCCACTTTCCTTTCACCCTGAGGGTGATGAGATACAAGGTTGCACTTATCAGTGCACGAAATGCAATTTCTATTGGTAGCCCGGCTGCGGGCTGAAGCAGAGTGCAGCTGGAAAGCTGTCCCAGATGCAGCACTGTGCCTCTCTCTGTCGCCTCCAGCCATCTCAAAATTCCCCTTCCCTGCATACCCCAGCTATAATGCTTTATTAACCAACCTTCAGTATGCATAGAAGTGACAGCAGAGGCTGCTAAATTTTTCAGACTGAAGGCTTTCCAGCTAACACAGCCTGAGCACTGCCAGCCTACAGCTTCCTGCTGCTGTGAGTGGGCACAGACCATGGCAGATCCATTTGTGAGCTTTAATACCAGGCCTGAATTGTATGGAAAGTACATCTGAAGCCATTTCTGTAGAGATGTTAAACTAGAAAAAAACAGAACATTGTACTTAGTCTGAAGAAATAGAGATTCCACTTTGGTGACATACTGAATGTGACTCCATCCAAATTAAAAGCAGATTAAATATTACAGTGGATAATCAGTTATTTTGAAGGAGCATTCTGTTTACACAGTACTAGTAAAATTAGAGCGAAAAAGTGTATATTCCCTGTTTACTTTCCCTTGACTACTAGGATGACTTACATGGCTCTGTAATAATCAGGCAAAGATTACAAGATTTAGCACAGGAACAAAACCTTCAGGCAGCTGGAAACAGAACTTCTAGCCTTAGCTGAACTGGAACCAACGCAGCTGCTCCTTGACTTTATAAGGAATAGACTGAGTCCCTCTCAGAAGAGAGCTGACCGGATGATACAAACATTGCCCATCGCTTTGTTTGAGTTGGGTTGAACCAATGAGCTTTCTTTCGGTTAGTACAACAGACAATGGAAGCGCGCCATGCTATCCACACAGCAAGTGCAGTATGTAGAGAGAGAGAGATTTAAGAATGATTCATTGGAGTTTTTAATTTGTCAAAATTTGCAGGAATTGAAAGGAGGCCGCAAAAATTCTTTAGGCACATTCTATCAGCCTCTAATTTAAAATATTTCCTTTGAATGTTTTCAGTGATCAGCCATCAGTTGATAAGGAATGACCCATCTTTACTCTGGTACGTTCAGCAGACTTTCTGTTGTGAATAACCTTTCTTTTTTTTGTTTAGTGGACAGTATCAGAAACACTCAATTCCCTGCTCCTAGATTTGTATTCATGCCTCCCTACAAGCATGCTCTTCACTGAAATTCTAGCAGATGAAAGCCAATACACCCAGGGCTAGGACAAGTCCTGTAGAAAGGATTTTTGTTTTACTCAGGAAGTAACATTCATCTGTAAATCTCTTCTTTGTTGTCAGAGATGTTTCCCATATGCATCTGTGGACATTTTAATTTCCATATGTCTTGAGATAATTTGTCAGTATCTGATCCAGGGCATCTGATACAACACAACCAAACGTTAGGATGTTTATACATTTCTGTCTTGTGAAATGCTTCAAGCGCACTTTTATCTAACAATGCAAATGTTTTTCTTTGCTTGCAACACAATTCTACTTAATTTAGAGTACCACTTTCTTTCTGGATTAAAGTCTTTTTTACATTACTCAAGGAAACTTTTCAAAGCTCATAAATGACTTTGTGCTTGCAAAGGTATTTCAAACTTGGAGTCTTGACAGGAAATTTATCATCTTAAATAAACTTAGAACATTTTTGTAGAATACTACATTTTGAATGATGAGAAATGAACCCCAACATAACCATTTCAGTCATAAAGAACATGATCTTCACAAAGTTTTAAAAGAAATGAATGCCTGTCAAATTTTAAGTGAAGCAACTAATACACTGTACTTGATCTACATATGCAATATGAATTGGTAAATTATTTTGAGCAACCATTCAAAACTGCTGAGGTAAGAAAATCTGTAAGCATACAAAAATGCACAGTTGCAGTCCATAGCACGAAAAAGCCTTCTCTTCTTTTAAAAAGATGTTCTAGGCTGATATCAGATTTGTTGATTTGTTAACAGATCTGAGCTATTCCTGGGGCTATGTTTTAAAAGAAGAGTTATGTTTTGCTGGAAAACATCATAGCTGTTGAGAGGAAAAAAAGTTGTCAAGATCCTGCTTTAAAGTTTGTCCAATGGGAATCAAAAGGAGATAGAAGATCAGATAATCCCAGGACATATGCCATGATCACAGTCTGAGACATCTTGACAGTCCCATGAGAGAATGTGTGAGGAGAGAACACCCGGGAAAAGGTGACAATTTAACAAATGAAGATGAATGGTAGAAAGCCATAGAAATCTGGTTGCTGGCATATGATGTAAAAAGATGAATTTGGATTTTCAGCATCCAAAATCAAAGCAAATTCAGAGAGAACTAGTTTTAGGCAGCATAGATCTTACTTTTACTAGAGCTCCTTCCAAGAACATAAGAACCATCTTAATGCAGTAAAAGAGTTGTAGCCATAAAGAAGTCAACACAAACCCTGATTATTATTAATAGAATTCATACACTGAAATTCAGTGGTGATAAAAGTACACACTAACTAAGAAGTGACCTTCTTGGCAATCTGTGCTCTTTTAGAAAGAACCAGAGCATGTCCAAATGTATTCTGGAACTTTTGCTTGCTTCATATGCTGCTCTGTAGTTTGAAGGAGCCTTTCATCTCTATCATCTCTTTATTTAACTAGTCATTAGAGTAGTAACTCCAAAACAAAACTTTCATTTTTTTGGTTATTAATCCATTTATTTTCTTCTTCTGAACTTGACATGTCTTTTAATATTTTTTGTTTTTGGAGGAACATTGGCCCCAGTGCAGCTATCTCTCTGGGCACAGAGAAGCCTGGGACTATAAATAGCAAAGGCTTATCCTGCTTGTAGACTTACCTGTTTTCTCCATGGGTTCCCAAGGCAGTTCTGTTGGTGGTTCTGGAGGTGCCATTGGGCTTGGTAATAGTGAGGCCACAATGATTTTCTGGGCTCCTTTAGCCTTCCAGCTCCAATTTCTGTTAGTGTATCCCAGATTCTGAGCAATATAAACACTTTAGTAAAGAAGATATGGCTTATACTGTTTTCAAGATCCAATTTTTTTTTTTTTTAAAGGCATCTAAAGGCTGTAGTTTACAGGATTTCTGGAGCTAAATCACCAAGGCCAAAGAATGTAAAGCTACAGGTAGTACATGAAAGAGATGACACCAACAGAAAATTAGAGCCATGTTCATGTTCAAGCTGTACATATTTTTTCTTTTTGGGTCACATACTTGAAATACCCTGTCCAAGCTAATGCTATTTCTGCAATTCCGGAGTCTTACAGTCTTCAGCAAGACTGTGGCAGACTGAAGAAAAGGAGTGGTTCAGATTCATAAAAAACAGCTTGACATTTTCAGAACCTCGGGAAATATTTGTTTTGAGTTTTTTGTCATGTTTCAAGTTGCAGCGTTACGGTGTCTGTTTGAAAAGAAGTTCCACACATTCATTATGCCATTGTGCAGACTGATAATAAAAATGCAGAGAAATGCTATCTGTTTAATCTTTGTAGGCATTCAAACCTTGTGCAATACTCTGTAGAAATAACAGGGCTGAATAAAGATTATTTTTTTTTGTACTGCAGGAAAAGAAAGCAATTCTCACAGCAGCTGTTATAATCTTGGTCGTAAAAGCAGGAGTTTGTGCAGATGCTCTAGTCTTGGGAGCCATAGAAGCAGATGTATCAGAGGAAATACCAATACATGGCTTTGCATATTTTCTTCTTAATAATCGCAGCTGCAGTAGCACCTAATTTTCTCTCCATCACACTTTTGTTTCACCATAACTTCCTGTAGCATACCAACACCAGCCAATTTCTCTGTACAGTAATGTAACAGTACTGACACACATCCGCAACATTCTAATCAGATTTTTTGCCAGTGAAGGACGAAATGGACACAAGAAGTTCAAATATCTCCTGCACTTAACTGCACAGCTAAGAAAACAGGTTGGGGGTATGTGTTGTGATTTTCCATACCAAACAAGACAGAAGCAGTTTTGCATGATGAAATGGAAAAAAAAGAATCCACTTGGAATTACATAGATTGCAATTGTTTCACAGATCTGGGCTGAGGTATTAATGTCAGGAAACTGCAAATGGTGGCCTGTGTTAGTCTAGAAATGTGTGTATGAATAACTGTTAATTTCTTTAACATAGTATGTGTATTGTTACCTTTCTGTAAGAAGATGGGACAGTCAAACAATCAGCGAAATTGGATGCAGGTTCAATTAATTCTTCTTACATCTACAGCAATGGATAACTCAGGAAAGTGACATTCAGCCCACTTATTCTGATACAAATTCCCATGTTTTGTGACTTGTAGGCATTTCAAAAAAAGTGTATTTCAGGAAAAGAGTTTTGAAGATGATGACCTAAATTAATTCCTATCTCTGAAGGAGAAATTGTAAGAACAAAAAGCATATAGAAGAATTCACTAAAAGAGAACAGTAGAAAGAATAGAAAGTGGGATAGGAAGAGCAGCAAGGAGAAGATTAGGAGGAGGGAAGACAGATTATCCTTGCCAGTGGGTAGAAGTGAGTGACAGAAGTGAGGTCCAAATTCCCATTTCACCCCTTCGATGACTTCTCACACACTTTTTGTTTCATTCACATGGTTTGTAAATAGAAGCCATGTTTATTTCACCTATGGGAAAATGCCAAAGAAAAAATAACTGATCAATGATTCTTTTTTGAGGTGAATTTTCAGAACAGATTATACAACAAATGTAACACCATGCCTGCCAGCACAGTATATAAAGATGTCAACGTAATGTACTAAGTAACATGACTAATATCTACTGCATGCTGTTCTTTTTGTTGTTGTTTTCTTCCTAATGGAAAAAATGAGTGCTTGGGAGTTTTCTTTTCTTTTCTTTTTTTTTCCTGTTTAAATAAAACATGTCTGTCCTACCATATCTGTGTTAGAGGAGACAGGTCACAGAGATGCACTTTTCCCTTGAGAGGACAGCAGTGTCTGCAGTGGCTGTTCTGCTCGATGGGGATTTGTCCTGTAATCTGGGATTACTCAGAGCAGTTCTGTTTTCTGCACAAATGAACTTTTACCCTGTGGTTAGGATTTCTGCTGTCAGCCTCTGGCCTCTTCCTGAGTTTTCCACAGAGAAAGGGAAGGTGGAGGGAGGGGAGCAGAGTGTTCTTGGGAGATCAGTGTTTAGAGGACCACGATCCTCTGCTCTTTGTCACTATTTCCTAAAAACATACTTTCATGCCCAGATGTGATTGCTGTTTTCCATGCAGATAAAGAAGACACTTATCCAAGATGCAGCCACCATTTTTAAGCATTGAATACATTCCTCTACCAACTAGAGGAAGCAGAAAGTTTTACTTGAATGACTAATACAACCACTAATTCATACACAAGTGCCATTAAAAAAAACTAGACAGCAAATTCTTGAAGAGAATCTCTTCAGAGATCAGCATCACCTCTTTTTCTGCAGTCTATTTTCAACTAGATCTTTTTGGCCCATCACCTGTTCTTGTCAAGCATTGAGGTCAACCAGGATTGTTGGCTTATATTGTATCTTTTGTATCAAACTGTGTTTACACTAAGTTTCTGTCAGTGCTTGCTCTCATGCATCTCATGAGATTTCTTTTGGGCTGCTTGAAGATGTTGATTTGAACCTGAGAATACATTAATTATTGTA
>JAPSGF010000015.1:1424857-1641950 GCA_035772895.1 Perdix hodgsoniae
GGGGGGAAGAATTTCTCAGCAGAACAGCGAAAGGTTTCACCTGAAAATCAGAAAGGTCTGAAAGATCCATGGTCAGGCTGCCATGGTCTGATGAATTTGGAGCAAAACTCTGGCAATTATCTCTAATAGAAAACTTTACAGAGAAGTTAACAATTCCTAGGCTGAATAACATTTGCTGAGATTTTTCATTGGAAAAATAATGTCATTCTACCTGATCACATTCCTGGCTAATGCCATTTTCACCTGGGAGAAGCCCAGATTTCCCAGAAAAGAAAAAGAGCTGGATAGGCTGGAAAACAATATTTCCATGTGTGTCTCTAGTGGATAAACTTGCCCAATACCATCATTTCTACATAAATGTGCATGAGCCTCTTCTACTGATCCTGTTTAAATTATCTCTCAAACAAAATTACTCATTATATGTAATTCTCAGGTATTTTTTTCTTACATTTTATTTTACTGCCCATTGATGAATCTATAGTGGAAAGCACACACCTGAACTGCTACATCATTACCTGAAATGACTTCCAGGAATTGGTGCTTCCAAGAACAAGAAAAACCAGCATGCCAGTTTTTCAGCTATTTGTTGTATTAGCTGTAATGTCTTGGTTAGTCACTGATTGAAGAGTAGTACTACAAAAAAATATACACTTCTAAAAGACAGCCCATTAAAAACATTTTAGTTCATCAGAAAATACTGTGCTTTTTCTTCTATTCTTTTCAAATGCCTTCTTAGATAAAGTGCCTGTAATTAGATAAACTAATGTAATGCAGTGCATTAGAATAATGAGACAATGATAGTCTCAGGCTCATAGCCAAAGTCTATAGTCATAGACTATACCTATTTTCATTTCAGAAATGACTTAACAGCTCAGTTCATGTCTTTCCCAGCTGTAACTCTGCAGCTGAATGGGGATAAAACAGATGTTCATAATATAAAAACTTTCTATGATAGTTCACGAACTCAAAATGTGAATGGTAGGAGAGTAGCCTGTTCCTATCATAAATGGGAAATACCACTATCAAATGCAATTTGAGATTCAGGTAAAAAATTGTTTTACTGCAGAACTGTTCTAGGGGCACTTCTCAGGATAAAGGCAAATCTCAGGACATAGAATTATACATTTTCATTGACCCTGAAGTTGGCATTATTTTGCTTTACAAAAATGTGTGTGTACATGACATTTTCTCTTACATGGATCACTAAAATGTCTGTGATGAGGGTTTTTTGTTGTTTTTTTCCTAAACTCAATTGGACTGTACAGTTATTCTAGTTATTACTGTTATAGCTCAGGTTCAGAAAAGGAAGTTAGAATTAAAATGAATTTCCTTCCAAATCTTCACATACACAAGCTTTTGGATACCACGGTCACTTACATTTTAAAGTCAGCAATGTGAGATGTCACAAAAGCAAGCTGTTAACAGTAGCATGATAAGTAACTTCAGCCCGGGCTCAGATATATGAATCAGAAGCACTGGATGATTACTCTTCCTGTGGCCCTTCCTTTTTCTTATTTGAAAATCAGAAAAAATGAGAGAGATGATTTCTTTTTCGATGAACTATATTTACAACAAAAAAATTACAACAGTAAAATCTGGGTGATTCAACCAGGGTCATGTTGGAGACTTGCATGGGCAGAAAAACAATGGCTATCTGCCAGTGCCCAGCCACATTTTCATGTGGCATCCAAAGCAATCTGCATTAGGCATCCCCACATCTGCCATTACTGGAAGGCAGTCTTTTAGTGCTGTGAGGGTATTCCCCAAGACCCTGTAGTCTCTTTGGGGCATACCTGTCTCCAGGCCACATAGTCATTGCTCTGGCAGTCTCTTCAGACAAGCCCCATGCTGCTTTAGGTTTCCTGCTTCAGATAGCAGACACACTGCTTTTCTGTTTTACTTGGCACGTTTACCTTAGTTCCAATTTTGGGCCACTTTTTCCCTCAGTTCCCATGTTATTACTGTCCTGAAGGCTTTGCTGTGTATTACTGACCATTCATCCAACAAATCCTTGAAATCTTTGACCAAGAAGAGAAACTGAAGTGTATAGACAAAGGTAAGCTGTTTTTGGATTCAGAAGGTGGTTCAATTTTTTTCTGTACTTATCCCATTAGTTTAGTTTATCATGAGAGTTGATTGAAATGTCACGAGTTTTTTTTTTGTTTGCTTTGTTTTTTTGACTGTAATATTTTTTCCAGTTTTCCTTACTTGTTCTAAGTGGTTTGGAATCTCTTCACTTTTGCAGAAGTCTCAGGTTACTTCAACACAAAAGGTTGAGGAGGTCCATGCATTGAAAGCAGAGTCAGGGTCTACTCCGTTCTCCAGTCTCTCTTCACCATCTATTCTCTTTGCCATGGGAAAAGCAAGGCAGAATTGCTTAAAGTATGACTGAAAAACCAATGTTTTTCAGTCAAGCATATGAAACTTCCAGCTCATTTGTGTCTCTTTAATTATTATTCACCACATCTGCCACCCTCACCAGTTTCAGCATTATCAACACTTTAATGATCTCTCTCTAACAGGGAATGTGCTTGCTACTGAAACTGATGTATTTATAGCCTAAGATTGTATAACATGGAAAAAAGATAAACACACTAATAACATTCTTGCTTACTCAGTTTAAGATCTGCCTTCTGGAAAGATTACTCTGACTTCACACAGCATATAATTCTGACTACACTTCCATCCCTCCAATTTGGGTTAAAAATGGCATTTTACACTGGCATCAACTGGTAAGGTGTATTTATACTAGTGTAAAACTAGAATGAACTTGAAAGTAAATGGACAAAATAAAGAGAGTTTCCAACACAAGCTAACATCTGTTGCTGTTTAATATTATTAAAGAAAACTGAGACAGACTGGTTTTAAGCTTATGTTTTGCACATGCATAAAGCATTGCTTCCAGATAAATTTTGGTTAGGAACAGCATGAGAGATGGTTCCATAATTGCACAACTGACCAGGCTTTTGATCTATTGTATCCCTAATATTGGTCTTCAAAATTTGTCTAATCAGGTAATTGCTGGTCTATCAAGCAAACAATGTAGTCTTAAAAGAACTCTAATTACATCATTATAATCCACCAGGGGGCTAGAAACGACCTATTATGGGATGAAGATTCAAAGTTTCAACCTAAGCATCTATGGACACTCCTTTATTTATTGAGAATAAAAGGGAAAAAAAAAGAGGCTTTAACATTTATTTGCACCAAAGGAATTCAAGTGGGCATCAATTTACAAGAACCCTAGGAGAGAGGACATTGTTTTCCCCCTCAAGAATGCTTTCTAATCTCTGTGATTTTTTCTGATATTTTTTTCCCAAAGTGAATTAGGTTCCTGTGCTCCACTCACACTGTGAAAATAAGAAATGTTAGAAATTAAGGGAACAAAAGCCTAAACCAAGTCAACACTCCATCAGAAGTCTACTAAATCACACAATGAAACCCTCTAAATTATGAAGCATGGATTTTATGTCTACTTAGAATGCCCTTTCATCTTCTTGCTAAATTGAAAGTCCAAAGGTTGGAACTTCTAGTACAGGAAAAAAACTTTGGGAAAATTCTGGTTAAACAGAATAATACTGATTAATTTGGTATGCAGCTATTTGCATTTACCATAATTGATTGTATATGTACATGTGGTTTCTAACACCGAATAAAAACCCTACTCTGACTGATTTAGCTTATAGTGGATAACATAATAATATTATCTGATTTCTTAAATAAAATCCTCATTAAAAAGTTTTATTATTTGATCATTTTAGGAATTTATATGTTTATTCAAATGTGCATGTTTACAAGCTTTAACTAATTATTTTTAATGATATTTCACTCTTTTACTATTTGTGGTTAGAATTGAAATCTTCAGATGAGTGTGTGAATGGATAATCACATTGTGCTTCCTGTATGTCCTGAGCCAAGGTACACTGAGAATTTCAAATAAAGCTTGTATTTCATGACAGTTTTGAAAAGCCTTGTACATCAGAGAAGGTAAAGATTTACCTTAAATTTGATCTGAAACACCTGCAATCATACAACTATAACTTTTATTATTCATCTGTTACCAAAAAAGGACCTCAGATTTGTATGATGTCTCTTCTCAAAAGCTGATCCCTGAGAAGTATTTATTTTCATGGCATTTATCTTGCCTGAAGCTGTATGAATTTCAGGCTGAAAAGCAGAAGGCAGGTATGATTTCTAATGATTCAGCTCAAAAGAAAAATGTGGAAAAGTTCTGCAGAAATTTGACTTCACTAATTCTAGAGATACAAAAATGTGAAGATGAAGAAAATCCTACAAAATAATTATTGAGACAGATGCTCAGTCCTATCTTTGTCTTTGGATTACTTGTAGACCTGTGGTGCTGATCCATGTAAACTGACCTAACAGTTCTCATCAGGAAAAAAAAAAAAAAAAAAAAAAAAAAAAAGGCAGATAATAATAATAATAATATATATATATATATATAAATATATATATATATTATATTATATATATATATTATATATATATAATAATTATTATTATTATTATTATTAAGGCTTAGAACTGCAGCCCAAGAACATGGGGACCTCTAGTATCTGGTAGACTCTGAGGGAAGTCCCACCACTTCCCTTCGTGCCCTGCTGTTCCCTTCCTCTGCCACTGCTCCTGCTCTGCACAGCCTCTGGTACTCACAACAACCTTCTGCCGTCCACTTCCAGCAGTACTGCAGAGAACTGTCTGCTTTGTCTTTTTGTAAAGTTGGTTTTGTGCCAGATTAGTGAGCTACAGCATCTTATGGCAATTCAGATGAATAACAGAGCTGGCACCAGCTGAATAACGAATGTAAACAGCTAGGATTGTGCAGGAAAGGGATTTTGAAGGGGAAGATTGAGATTCTTTCAGCATTGGTGGCCAATAGGATTGACCTTTTATTTCCCCTTTTCATGCAACTTCATCATGCAGCTGCCCAAGATGCACTGCTGCAGGGAGTGGAGTGCACTATGTGGGCTGTATGTGTCACACATGGCTTACATGGATTTACAAAAATCACTCCCCCAACAACCCTAGAGGAAAAAAAAGAACGATTCATCCAGATGAAGTTCAACAGAAAAGGTTCCCAGGCACAGTGCTCATATGGCTCTGTGCTTGGACTTTGCCCATCAGACACTTCTTTCACTGAAATGGAGTCAGACACTGTAGCTGGGAAGAAAGGGGACTTGAGCGAAACAGCTTGCAGACCTCTGGTGGGCTTCCCATTTCTTTTCTTATTGCTCATTACATTTAATCAAGGCTTATTTCTCAAATCTACTCAAACAGACAATTACCAATGCTGATTAAATTCAGGAAGTGTTAGCAAACATGCGAGTCAGTCATGCTGTCTCCACTGAAGGATGTTCAGTTCTTCCCTTTCTCTCCCTCCTCCTCCGATCTGCTACCTAACCTTTGCAGATGGCTTTTTCTCATCAATTACACAGAACTTTCTTTCAGTTAGAGTAACCCACTGATTTCATAACAGATGTAAGAGTGAAATACTGAAATCCAATAGCCACAAGCAGAAGTGTTATCATGCACACAGACCAAGACCCAGAGTGAAAAAAAGGATCCCTCTTCAGCTCTCTGGCAAACGTCCTATTCTGTCCTATTACTTCAAGAAAAGTGATTTCAGTTTCTAACAAACTTAAAGATGTGGTGGGTAAAAGTAAGTACATAAATGTAATAAACTTCAGTCAGGTATGTGGAATAAACAGCTATTTGCTTATATTTGTCTAATAAAACATACAGTTTGAGTTTTATTGATATAGTGGAGCACTAACTTCTCGGCTGGGATCTAAGCAGGAGGCTTTCTGCAGGATTTACAGACTTGTACAATTCCTACCATGACTAAATATTCACATCAACAAACTGGAAAGTACACATCAAATCATTATTATCAAAATTTACAAATGATACAAAGATGAGCAGAATGTTGAGTCTTAAAAAACCAGGGTTGACCGACAGAAGCTAATATTCAAATACAGCTGCAGGTAGGGACAGTGAATCCAAACCACATACATAGGATAAATAAATACACCTATAGGTATACAGGTGAACATGCAATAATTTTCAAGAAGAATTAAGCTTAAAGTGGACAAGCAGACAAGCTCCCATATCAATGTTCTGACTAAATGAACCCTTCAGCTGTCACTGAATACATGCATGTGCAAGAAAATGAGAGATAAAAATTCTAGTGGGAAACTGGTGTTGACATGATTGATACTGAAATGATTAATTTCATTCCAGAATCCACACTTCGAAAGGAGATTGAAAGCACACACACACACAGAGAAAAAATCCACAAGATTGGATGGAAGATGAGATGCTTTTCAACGAGAGGCAGGGAATTCAGTCAGTTCACGGAAAAGGCTCTTTTCACTACCATGCACAAGTATCTGCCCCATAAAAACAAGAAATACATATCGGGACAGCAATATCTGGTGGTCCTTCCTGCTTCAGTCTTTATGAACACACAGCCAAACTGGAATTCAGAGACTCTTTTTTGAAGTCTACTTTCATATCATTTTAATTGCTTCCTTTTAAAATATTTTCCACAGAGTGTCCAAACTCACACGGCAATGTATCTTTGAAGCAGTGGTATGCAGAAACTTGAATATATAGCAAATGAGTAAGTGGAGGAAAAAAATCTTGCTTGTCTGAAGATCCAGACTTTATTACACTATCTTTTCAGAAGCAATGATAGATGAAGTGTGACTCTGCAGTCATTAATACTGCATTGTTTCTGTCTTTCCACACAAAATGTACAGCATATAGAAATACCTAAGGTGAAGGAGCTCTATAGAGTGGTTCTAGACTGTTAATCAGCTGAGACCCTATCTGCATTTATATATTGCTTCTGAAAGAAAAAAAAAAAAAACACATGGATTTTTGAAGCTTAGTGAAACAGTAACTGCATTAAACAATTCAAGTGCTGTAGTACTTGCTCTCACAAGGCAGTGTGATTTATGGGTGCACTTCACGAAGAACAGCCGAAGAAAGGCCACCTACCAAATGAACTCATCAGAACCTCCAGGAGATGGCTGACTGAAAGGACAGTCTAGCATTATCCATTTATTGAATTGCCTTCTATCTCACCAATACATCTGCTTTGCAGTTTACACGCCATCTTATTTTTCCCTGTAACACTCTAGGTACTAACAAAGAGAAATCCATCTAACTCTATAACTTCTACCAGGAATGGTGTGGACCTGGTTATCAGAAAAAGCCTTTAGTTTTGTTTCCATGCATTTCAGCATGTATTTTCACCATTTAAAAAAAAGATTTAAAAATCTACTGCTGTATTGATACTATGGTAAATTTGTATTAAGATGACGTGTTTCCAAGAGGGAACATTCAGGTCTCCCATACAAGCAAGCACACTTATCTGCAGGTGAGGACACTATCAAGCTGCAGAGATCACAGATCTCAAGTGGTACAAGAACAATTTCAAGTCACACTGAACAGTAGGGAGACTTCATTCACTCTGTGCAAACTTCCAGCTGACGAACTGCTTTTGAGTGCTGTTTTATTATTTTCTTTCCTATTGTCCAAGTCTGTAGTTCTCAGAGAAAGCCACTTCCATATGTTACTCTGTCTGGCTCCTCTGTGGGACTGGAGCAATGCCACTGCCTCTCTCCAGCACCAGCAAAATCCTCCCTTCTGGGTAGTGCTGGGCTCCCAGCACCAACCTCACTGCCTCCCATTTTCTCCACAAGATCCACAATCATCCACAGGCTCTCCCTTCATGTGGGTTTTGAATTTCTCATTATGGGATCACTGTTCTTCCCTAATCTATCCTGTCTGCATTTAATACAGGCTGACTCACACTCGCCTATTTGAAGTCAGTGTTCCACCATGACCATCTGCTTTAGTATTACTTTCTTCTGTTTCATAATAAATGAAAGAGAAAAAAATAACTCCAAAAATAACGCTAAATGCAAAAGGAGAGATTGCCCCAGAGTTATCTATAAGGTTGATTATGACATATTTATTTAAAATAGAAAACTAGGGCTACTCTAACTCACCATATACAAATGCTTTCAAGACAGTGCCTTAACACATCTGATAATAGAACTCACTGAATTGGCATTTAATTCAAATATATCTTAAGTTGTAGCTTACTGCCTTGATAACCCATGCTGTCTGCACTATGTCTATACAGCCTTTATAAGAATAGACTTTCTGTTCCCTATGTGCATGTTAATGCTAACATGGTTTGCAGAGTACTCGTGTTTCAAACATGTCTCAGGGGATATATCTGTTTGGGGTCATGGATTTCCTCATGGCTAGAATCTCACTTGCTGTTAATGAGAGCTTCACATCTGGCATTACCGCTGGACAGAGTTGCCTATGTGGAGGTTTCCCTGTCCCCCCGTTTCTTGGCAGAGGAAGGACTCTGGTGTCAGCAGCCCAAAGCTCTGCAGCAGGGTTCTGGAAGTACTAGAGACTGCTCAGCTGAGCAGCAAACCTGTGGCCACAGTGATGTGCCTGCGGTTTCTGAACCAAGAATGGAATGTCATGAGTTGCTGTTCCTCATCACTTCAAAACCAGAGCAGCTGTGGAAATCATCACCAAGGGACTCCTGATCACGTAGGAGAATTGGATTTTCTACTTATAAAACAGGAAAGCATGCAAGTATGGTCATATTACTGATTTCCAGGAGGCCCTGCAAGTGTTCTCTGTTCAGGATGGGAAAAGATTAAAATGCCATTTACAGGACTGATGCTAAACCTTCTGTTTTGTAGTCTTGTAAATGAATTGCTACCTCACAGGCATCTCATGTCAGGAAAACATTTTACATTCAGCTGGAATAATTGTACATTTAACTTCAAAGTTACAACCTGCTTCCAGTCTTTATTTGTGAGATCTGCATTAGAACCACAGAAATATAAAAAAAAATTGCCTTAGGACAGAGCTGTCATGTGCTACAAACTATTCTATCTTCTCTGAATTCTGCTTCAGATGTTGAATAAAAAATTGTCACAGTTCAGGAAAACACAATACTCAACAGCCACTGAAGAACATTCAGTAAACCACTTAAGCTAAACTTCTGGGTAGTATTATAAGATGAGGAGCTATTATAGAGTACCGCAGCCAGCTTACTCCATTACTTTTAAATTGGTTTTCTATGCACAAATAACTATGCAGCTAGGATATATTCCTCATACAGATAGTTATTTAATATCTTTTAAATTAGAAGAAGGCTGCAAAGTTGGTTTTATTTTTGAATCACTGAAGTAATGAATGCTAGCAAAGAGATAGCAGCTCTGGTAATACAAGCGTAAGTAATGTCCAAGTGATCCCATTCACTGGATGTACAACATTCCTGCCAGTTATTGCACCATTTGGAATTGAGATTGTCAATGCTCCATGGGGTCTACTGAGAAAACTGATAAAGCATCTCAGAATTTATGCCAGCTTCAACTGTCTGCAGGTCAAAAGCAGTGAAAAAGTGAAAATGTCACTATTTTCTTTTTTGTTGTTATAATACCAACAATCAGAATAAGATGATCACATGTGGACAAAGGAAATAGATTTAATCCAAATAAAGTTACATGGCATGTGGGGACAATGTCCTTGAAATTGCTGAAGGCTTTGCTGTTCATAAGGTTAAAGTAACTGTTTGTTGGTTTGGCGGCAGCTACTTCACAAAGACAAGGATTATACAAATAAAACTCATCAACTCAAGTAATGATTTAGTTTATACAATATTGAGTTGTTTGATCATGACAGAAATTTGATTCTGCATAATGTGTTCTTCAATTGGAATAATTTGCCTGAATAAAATACATGCAGAGAACTAATATGAAAATCAGTGGGGAAGTAGTAGTTTATTCTCGATGTTTACTGAATAGTATTCTTGGAATTTGATAGTGTATCACTTGACATATATATCTTCATAGGATGATCCTTAAAAATTATGAAAGTTGCAGCTAAGTGTGTAAAACTGTTCTATTCTTTTCAATGTCATTCTTTTGAAGGTATTTCATGTGTTCAAACTTTGCATTTTCCAATCGTATTTATGTTTAACCTATAATAAAATGAACCTTTATTTAACTTCCTAACCTAGATTCAAGGATAAAAAGATGTATTTGTAATTCAAATCTAGCATTTCTGATTATTTGTGTGTAGCTAATACATAACAACTTGGAATTGTGCTTGAAACAGCGCTGAAAGTCTTGTGGGTTAAATATCTCTGAAAACATACATAAAATAGGAAACTGGTGCTACCATCATTACTGAAGTAAAACATTCTTGTTAAATCTTCCCAATAAATCAGTCAATGAGGCGGTTATTTCATTTCTACTATCTAATGTCTTCTGCTACTTTTAATTAAAAATGTATCTAATCATGTAAACATTATTAGGAGCAAAATATTTTCTACTTACAAATTTTTAAGTGTCAGCAAACACATCTGGAACTTTGCTTAACAGATAACAGAAGAAGTGTAGAATTTTGCCAAAACCAATAATATTGACAGCTAATTTCAGGAGAAGGAAGGGATCTTGTGTTTATTTGAAGCACTTTGTAGAGGTAATAGATAACGTAATGAAGGCTTCATTTAACCACCAACACTAGGCCATTAATTTAACAAGGTAAGCACTTTCAGGGATGACAAATCACACTGGAGTTTCAAATGACCCGTTTTCAATGTTTTTGTACCTTTCTATAAAAAAGTGCATAACAGAAACTGCTGTATATGATGGTCTGCAATGACTGCATTCGCAGTGAATTGCACAGTAATCACTCAGTGCACTAAATGACACCGAGCCAGAGGACAGCGCTGATTCCTCACAAGGTTGACTAACCACTGTTGCTTCTATTCAACCACAAAAATGTGCTGAAACATATTAAGCTGGGAATATGGTCCAGCGGGACATGAAATATTCAAATGCAGGGAAAGAAACATTTTTGCCACAATGGATGTGCATCAGGGTCTCAGCAACCTGTGGTTTCCCAGAGTAGGGATGAGCATGGTGAAATCGACAGGCAGAGGCTGCCTATTGTGAGGCAGCAGCAGCAGGTTTAAATCAAAATGGCCTTTCATTTGGCAGTGCTTCTCCTGAAAGGCTGACCTCAGCTATGAACAGAGGCATGGATCAGCCCCACTCAGAATCAGGCTTTTACAGGAAGCAAATGAGAAGCTGAGTTGCCTCAGGCTCTCTGTACTGCTAATAGATGAGCAACACGGCCAGAGTGTGATTGAGCTAATCCAAATCTCAGCAGCTCTCCCGTCCAGCAAAATTGAATTCATGTAGGTCACAAAGAAGATGAGATTTGAAAAAACAAAGACATCAAATTAGGTTCCTAAATCTCTTATATCCTTTTTTTCCAATTATTTTTAAAATAAAATCTCACTGAAGTCACTGTTTTATATGTAATGTCTTTCATCACCTAAGGACATCTTTTATGTCACTGTCATAAAATAGGGGCTCAAATAGGGTCTTCAATACAGTGAGAAATATTTTAAATGGGCTATTCAACATACGATTATTTCATTATCATATTCCACTTCAGTCATTCTTTTACTATCCAGCATAGAAGTTATTCAAAACTGCTGCATTCTTGGTCTTTATCTGACAAGAAACTAGAGGAGAATAGCAAGAACAGTAGTAAGACAGACCTAGCAGACATAATAACACTTATTCAGACTGCCTCTGTAATAGTGGTGCTGTATAAATGATGATTAACAGTTAATTATCTTATTAACTTTTATGAAATCTCAAATTTGGATTCTATATCTCAGTGCCTGAGATCTTCTGAATTGCCATTTGATTACCTGAAAATATATTCCTGAATTAATAATGTGCCAGCACCATTTTCTAGTGAATAGGGAGTTTTGTTCAATGTACTGAGAGGCAGAAATGTTCCATGGATGTTGCCAAACTTAAAGCATGCAACCTTATCAAACAGAAAGTAAAACTATGTTGTTCTTCCCTTGTACAGGAATGCCATTATGGGAACCTTTGCTCATAGAAGGGCATCTCAAGGGCACCAAGATTGCTTTATGCACCAGTATCAAAGTAAAACTGCCTTTAATTTAGAGACATGTTTGTTTTCATGGAACAGCTGCTAATCTCTTTCTATGGGGTTGACTCCTGGTACACTGCAGTGTTTTCTGCCTATACTGACGTGTTTCACTTGTGCTCATGGTCCGGACTGAAAGAAAAGTGCTAGGAAGGCTTGGGTTTTGCTGACATCAAAACAAAACAAAGTTCTTATGTTCAAGTAGTTGGACATTGGCATCAATTTTTTAATATAAATTTCAGCTCCTTTTCAGCTGCTGTAGAGTGCTCTTCTACCTAGTGATGACAGACCTGACCCTGCTGTATTTCTGTAATGGGAACCACCAGTCTTGTTTTGTGATTTAGATGGTTTGTGCTTGTGCTTCCATAAACCTCAGAATTAGCAACATTGTCCCGAGGTGCTGTATGTTGCTGTGACCTCTTAGCCCCTGAAGTTCCATTTCAGCAGGGAGTTAAATGCAAGAAATGAACACCTCCCTCAAAAATGAGCCTGTAGTTGACAGTCATGTATGTAATTGTTTCCTTAAAGTACAAAATCATAAATTTTACCCAAAAAGTGTGAATAATAATCACATTGCCCTTTGAGGACAGAAGAACTGAAGGAATAGGTCACCTGAGCAACCAAAAATTTCATTGGGTTACTCCTGTTTGCCATGCTGATTTTGTGCACAAGCAAAGAACAATGCCAAATCTAATCTGCTTCAACAACACGAGAAGATGTCAGAAACACATGCAGCACTGGATTCCTTCTGAGTCTAAATATAATTGCAACTACAATAATTATAAAATCGTACTTCTGTAATTATACTCTAAATTACTAACAATAAATTATGTATGCAATTGTTTTCAGCAGTTTGCTTCATCTAAATAATAGAGAACGGTGTATAGGTAAGTAGACACGACTTGATTAGGTGAAAAAGAACATCACAGTTTTTGGTTTTGTGTCATGCTACTTGTGTTCTACTTGAGGTTAGCTTATAAGTGCCTGACAATGTATACTCTTAATTGGTAACTGTGACTTCAGTGCTTTCAACTGAAGATGGATTTTCTAGAAACGCTTACTGGAGTAAATTGCCATATTTAGCAGCCTTATCCTCTCAGATATTTTTTGAAGCCATGGGAATTACTTCTTGCTGTGCTAAGACAGCAGGACTTTTTCTCTTAATTTTTATCATTCCATTAAGTAAATCCACTAGCAAATAGCTGTTATTATGGTAGTATAGATTTTCCTCTGTTCCATTAGACTGAAAATAAAGTTGATAATTGACCAATATCTTTTTTACAGCATTTATCCTGTGTCTTAATCTCAATTTAGTATCTACTCAGGTATTTTGTCTGTGGCATATAAACATGAAAACAAGTGAAAAAATACGTGTCAGTAATAAATTCTGGTTGAGTGGACTGAACCACACAGGCTCTGAGTTAACTTTCAGCACAGAACAACTTTCCTCCAAAAAAAGACTGACTATTACTCTCTGCATTTCAATTTTTTGATTCATTTTCACTCTGTTTAATTTAATTTGTTTTTGTATTGCTGATCATTTCATGAGTTTAAATAGGGTTTTCAGAACAGTTAAATGCTAGTACCTAAATCCAACAAATTTTGTACTGTATATGTGACATACTAAAACTGTTGAAAACTCAGTCAGATTTAGCTTCCAACAAGTTCATTTTATCTTGGAACACTTGACATAGCAAGCGCTGACATTTTCTTTGTTTCTCCTTGAGACCTCAATAAATTGGCTTGTTAGAGTAAAAGCTAGCTTGAATGAACCTCAATATCCAGACACCAGAATCAAGAAGAAATCCAGCTTATTCTGAAAAGTAGAGTGTTCTAAATTGCATTCTAGTCTTCCAGTGCAGAGTCATTGCAGCGCAGAATAAAATTGCTTGTCAGAATTATTCAGCCAAGAGTAAGCTCTGGAAGAGATGTTGCTACCACAGAGGTTGTTTCCCTATATATAATCAGCTGTTAGGAAGGATTAACATTTGTAACTGCAGCATTTGCACCATATTTTCAGTATAAGTCCATGGATGTAAGTGCAAGTTTCTCCAAAGATAATTTTTCAAAGTCTCTTCTTCATTCAAATAACATCCGGTAAAAGGGAGGAGGATGCCCTCCTCTGACTCAGGTGCTCCTTTTTGATGGGTCACATTTTGTGATGGGTCAATTTAGAAATTCAAAGATAATCAGCATGGTGGAAGAGGCATGCACAGTAGACAACCAGAAAAAGTTAAAGCAAAAGAGAAGCCTGAGCCCAATTTAAATCTTCAAGAATTTTATCAAAGTCTTTGTATTTAGAGGCTTGAAGGAACAAAAAGCAGAACTGTGAGAATTCAACATTAAGAAATGGGCAGAATTTCAAAACAAGGGTAAAAAATGAGCCAAGTGTAGAGCAAAATACAGACAAGCCCCATAAATTCAAGAGGTATTACTTTCTTACTGCATATACAGAGGACATGGAATTTTTTTTTTCTATAGTTAATGGTTACTTCCTAAAATATACAACATTTCAATTTCTCTGTGAAGAGATTGAGCTCACCTAGCCATTCTATTTAAGAAAGCAGCCAATGGTGGGAATGTGGTTTACATGTTAACCGCCTGTAAGTTGTTTGGGTTGTCTCATTCTTGCTGTAGCTTTGTTTAGATCAGAGAATGGTTTCCTCCTTAGTTCAGCATAAAAGACCAACAGAGATTCTAGGAGCTGAAAACCTCAGAATCCTGATGAAAAGTTTCTATTAGTTTTCCAAAAAGCAATTTATGTTCATGGAATAAGTAAATCAGAGAAAAAGAAACATGTTATAGGAATCATGAGTAGTTTAGTTTTCTTTACATGTCTTGGCTCTGATTTTTCCTCAGTGATTGGAGTAGCTCCTCTCTTTGAGGAGGACTGAGTAAGTCAAGCCCCTTTTCATTCCTTGACCAGGTTCTGCTCTTGCATACCTTTTCTTTTTAGTTTTTGTTATTGTTGTTCTCTCTTTAAGTGCTTCAGTTTATTTACTATTTATAGTTCCCACACTCAGATATGGGAAGAAGCTGCAGCTACATCCTCTTTCTACTCTGCAAAGACTTCAAAGTCTTTCTCAAAACAGAGAGTAGCTTATGGTTTTCCAGTTAACATTTTCCTTTTTTAACATAGGACTTCCTGTTATAAAAAAAAAAAAAAATGTCTTGTAGAAGGAAACACCAAAGCAAATGTTGAGCTCATTAAGTTTCTGGGACTAAGTTGATTTTGCTGTGGTTTACTGTCCTTTGGGAGATTACTGACTTATACAAAAGAAGTGAAAAATAACAATATTCACATCTGGATAAAACAAACAGTGAGTTACACATGGAAAAACAATAGAGGTTTTACATTCACCCCCACTTCCCAACCTTGCAATGTATTCCTAACACAAGTATAACAATTGTATTGCATTTGCAACTCATTTAATTCTGACCTCTTAGCAGCGCATACAGTGGCACACACTGCTGTAATAGTTAACAATTCCCAGTTAATACTGTCAATACCATGAATATATATAATATGTAAGTCTAATTTCGCAAGCAAGAAACGGATCCAGAAATGTGGCCCAAACATTATGCTGACATCTCTTGGCTTTGGGAGTGTTTTTTAATTTGGTTGAGTTTTTCATTACTCCCTCTCTCTTACAGAAGGCACTGTATAATATTTTAGAACTTCAGAAAAGACAGTGCTGGAGGATGAACAAGGTTGCTTGAAAGACAATTCTCAAAACCAGGTGCAGGTTTTCTTCCATTCTTCCTCAGGACCTGAAGTAACCAATCAGCTGATCCACAGATATCATATATATAGAAGAGGCTATGTGTTCCAAACATTTGAAAAATACAGATCTAGTGCAATCTTGTCTGGCTGTCTCAGAAAGCTTGCCAATACTTTTCTGCCTCTATTCCAGTTAAGGTTTCCATTCAGGAGTATTTGTATTAGACAAGGAATGTGAGATTAACCATGGCAAACTAAGAGATAGGCTACAGAGGTCTGTGAGCTCTTTGTTAGGTATCACATGAGCTGAACATAGAAAAAGCTTCTTGTAAATGCTCTGTTGAAAATCTAATATTTAAAGATCCCTTTTTTTAAATACAAATAGTTTACGTAGCTCGTGGGAAAGCACTTTTTGGTACAATAAATGTCTGTTTCTATAGATCTTTTATCTCATTTCTGCCTCCTCCCAAAGCACTAATAAAATGCAGAAATGCCTACACAATTAACTGCTGGAACCAGTGAAATAACTTATTCACTTATATAAGATGCTACATCCATGGATTTTTTTCCTGCAACACGTAATGTGTGGCATGCATTTTCGTGTCTTCTTCCTCTCAGTGGCAGGAAGATGTCAAATCTAACTCAAACAGATCAGCAGTTAACTATTTTTAAGGATGGCATTGTTTTCACATGGAAAGCATTGAAACCATATGGTCTCTCCTTTTCTTGTCTTGTGCTTTCATCTAACAAATAATTATGCTTGAAAGTACTGAAAAGCATTTAGCTTCAAAATCTAACCCTACCTTCTGGTGCTCTGCTTAATTTCCACGTTTTATCATCAATGGAACAGTATTTCAACATGAAAGTTTTTGCCTTCTCTCCACTTACCAAATGAAGTAATCTATATTGTTGAGGAATTAGACAGCTGGGGACTTGCTAAAAATGGACAACATGGTATTATTTTTTTCAAAAGTGTGCATTGTTTTAATAAGAGCTATGAGGTTAAAAAAAAATAGATGAAATGAACATGTGTACAAGATGGTACAAAATCTAAAAATTAAATTTATCTGGACAATTCTGCATTTGTAATAATTGAAAATATGCTTTATGAATAAGAATATGAAAGCATCTGACATTCAACAGGCTACTACAAAACTTGTATGTGATTAACTACAATTCATCTGAAGAATGAGGGTTATGGGTCTTGTTTACTTGCAAATCTGATGTGCTATCAGTGTTTCCTAAGGCTGGAACAAGGCTGCTCACCCCCCTTTCTCCAAGCCAGCAGTTCCATGCATGACCAGTCCCAGGGATGTGGTGATTCGCACCTTATGCCACATGGCAATGAAGTAGGGCCCTGTGCCTAAACAGAAGTTAATCTCAGCTCCAGCCGCCTCTTTGCCAGTGTGCAGGTTACAAGAAGTTCAAGGCGTGGGCAGTGAATGAACATATTTAAGGCAACATGAGTTAAACCATGATCCTCTTTGTGTAGATGAATGCTTAGCTATAAGTTCTTCAATCTGCCTCTGATAATCGTGGTCATGCATCATTAGGGATCTATGAAGGGGCAATCATGCAAGAGTAAGTTAGTTCCTGCCTTCTTATTCTGTTCATTACATTTCTCTTGTTGAAATGTGCAACAATAATTCTTCTTCCTGCTCTGCAGGATCAAACTCTTTCTCTTCCAGATATTTCCTCGTGTTTGGAAAGGACTCTATTTTTCTTGTTTTTTGCATAAGGGTCACAAACTTTTGTGCATGCTGGCAGCTTAATTTTGGGTGTTGAATACAAGAAATCTGTTCCACAGAGTGGCATCCCAGATCTAAAGAGGCAGTGGACCACCCAGAAGGAAGATGGGAATTTGCAGGAGAAGTAACACACTAGCCAAACAGACCAAGAAGACGTGGCAAGTCATTTCTTGGGTGTCTTAATTCACTCCTGCATAGCAAGGAGAGAGTGAAAATCCATACAGAATGAAGACTAGGAGTGGACATAGTTATACACGACTATTTCCAGTTTCAGAAGGATTCAGAAAGATAAACCTCAGTATGTGTATCTACACAATTTTGTTTTGTTTTTAAGATGCTTAATCACAACCAGTTATAATTTTATTTACTTTTTAAATTGTAGTTGCTTTTCTTGATACCAGCTGATGCTAATTTCTTTCCTCTGACAGACAACAGTAGAAGTAACTACTGTCCAGAGAAATGTAAGTTCAGATGCAATGTTTTTGTTACTCCCACCACCTTTCCCTGTAACTGGTGTGACGAACCCAACCAGTGCTCAGAGAATTTTGAATTGGAGCTGGTGGCATGAAACAGCTTTGCTACGCTGCAGTTGCAACAGCTTCATGAGGACTCCTGTGTCAGCCTATGCACTGCTCAGTTTCAGGTAAATGCAAAATTAGGGTATTTCAATGAAATGAAGATATTTGGAAGTGTTGGATACTGACCCCAAAGAAGGAGATGGACACTAAAGAATCAAGCTCTAGAGAAACTTTTCTTCAATGATCTGGCATTAAAATAACTAAACTGAACTCAGTAATGTTGGAATACAACAATGAATGAAAATAATGTACTATTAGCCTTATGATATGCATGGATATGTGCAATGCTAGTAAGGTAGAAAAGAACTTCCAACAGTCTGTTAGAAGTTGGTCTAGCCACGTGCAGAAGTTAAGCTGCAAAGACTGAGTGACTTTACACTAGCAGAGTAATCTCAACGTGAGCTCGAGGTCAGTGTCAGAATACACGACCCTATTAGTCATCTGTCTTTGGAGATCTTAGGTCTGAGATACAGCTCACTTTTTTTACTCTGTAGTTACCTGAATCACTGTGGTCTCTTTCCCCAAGGACAACTTTAACTATCCATGATTAACAATTCACTGCTCTTATGCCCATATCTTTGTTTCCTTTTCCTTCAAAATATTTCTTTGGCACAATTGAGAATAAAATCCTTAACACAAAAACCTTTCACATTCTCTCCCATATACAAAGATCTAGAAAGTGCTACTGCATCCCCATGAATTGTGTTGTTATATGATCTATGCCATAGGAACAGACCCAGAGTGAAAGACAAAGCCAGGCTGGCAGAGCAGGAGTAGGCACTGGTTTATTCAGAGCACACAAATGGTGACATCCTGCAAAGCACTTTTGATAACGTGCTATTGGTATAACAGAGATACTGTCCTACTATGTATTTCTTTCAGAGTTGACTCTTAGTTTTAAACATGGCTTGAAGTGTCTAAATCTGGATTCTGTAGACAAAATAACAGGGACTACATTAAGATGTGACTGTGAAGATTTGCACATTCAGGAGTCCCTTTCTGGTGCTTGCCCAAAAAATTACAAGAGCTTCCCTGCAGAGTCAAATGACCTGAAACTGGTTGACTGGTGTCAGTGAAAGATGCTACCTTGAAAAACAGAGACAGAATATGTCCACAGTCAGGAGAAAAAAAGTAAATAAACTGCTAACAGTTTGGGAGGATTTTTGAATCTCATTCCATATAAAGCTGTTTTTCAATCTGTCATCAATCTACAGCAACCCAGTGAAGAAAAACAGAGCTGTGGTATCAGTTTGGATGTCAGATCCAGTTGTAAAAAGCTGCTAAAAGCATGCAAAGCCAAATTTGGAAGATCTCAATTTCATATTCCTGGAAAGGGATGCATTGGCAGAGATACAGGCAGAAATTTTAAGTAATACAAAGAGAATTCCCTAAGACATGTTTATGCTCCTAATTTGACTAACCTTTGGAGTTTGAATTATCCTATCGCTGACTGAGCAGCAAAGTTTGCTCTCAGGGCATAAGAGCTGCTAATCTGCTATTGCCGTGGTTAAATTCAGAAGCACTTGCACATCTTAGTTTAAGATATCCTAACTCTGCAACTACAGAAAGACATTTCACAAAGTAAATACTGTGAAACTCTTATGACTAGTGATTAAAAACTTTAAAAGGCTTAAAACCTCATCTTGGAGCCTGCTGTTACGGGCACTTTTCAAAGGCAACCATAAAAGCTTTTATAGACTCTTTGTACAGAGATTTTGTGTTGACTGCCTACAGTTTTGTCTTCTCAAATTAAATTGATTTTTCTTTCTGTTTCTTTGTTTTCCCACATTTTTTTTTTTTTTTCCTCAGAGTTCATAGAAACTGGAGCTCAAGGGAAAAAAGAGTATTTGTCTGGTGGAATATATTATTAGGAAACATCAATAATTTTCAACCCATCCTTAGTAATTTCAGAGGCAGAAAAGGCTAGGAATCCCTCCTTTTCAGAGATGCCACCTTTTTCCCCAGATATTCCTATGATTATACCTGGCTGACAGCTTGGCCACAGACATTTGGTGAAGCAGGAAAGAGCAGAAGAATGCTTCTGCACTGTTATACAGACTGTTGAACACTTGGGCCTTGGTTACCATGCAAAACCCACTACATGGCTTTGTTGTTTTGTTTTTTTTTTTTTGGCTGTGCTGGTAGCTACCTATCATATATTCAGCTAGGGATCTTGTAGGGATATTAGACCAGGTTTTTGTAAGCATGAATGTAAGAATCTGGCTATACTTATTTTGTAAAGAGAAAGCTTACACAACTTTTCCTTACATAAACTGCTGTTTACTTGTGAATAACAAATTATGTTCACTTACTTATGAAGCATTTCACACTGTTTCCAGGTAAGTTAGAAGTTGAACAATAATGTTCTAATGAGATACTACTTATGCTTTATCATAGGGAACTTATACAACATCAAATTCAGTGGCAAAAGATCAGGCAGAACTTGTCCTTTGGTATTCCCATTAACACAATGAGTTTCATACCCAGATGTGAGCCTTGGGATATCATAAAAGTGTCACAGCTGCTGTTTGACTTTAAAGCTTAACTAAAACATCTGGAGAATCACAAGGACTACTATAAGATGACGAACAAAGGTTTTGATGCTTTGGTCAGACAGAAGATATGTGTATTTTCTTTCATTCTGTCCTAAATACACCTTCTATTTCAAAAGTCATCTTGATGTTGGAACAGTTTCTAAAAAGAATGAGATGAAAATATACTTCTGATTGCTCTTGACTCTCTGAAAATATATAGTAGGTTCTTGGCTAAAAGCAGTTTTTAAATGTTTGCACGTGTTATCTTTCAGATTCAAATTTGGTAACTCTATTGTCAGCTCAACTTATAATTAAAGGATTTACTATCACAAAAGAAAGAATCACAAAAGGATTTGACAAATCTTTTTGGTGTTATAGCTTTCAAAATATACTGATTTCTATAGTCTCTATAGCCCTGGCCAGTGGATTTTGCATATCATGAAGAGCTGGACAAGGTTCAAGATATTTCTATGGATATCTGAATTTGTAATGTAAAAAAATATAATATTCAAACATTTTGTAAGGAATACAAATCCTCATGCTTGCATTTCAGACTGCAAAAGAGCTGCAAAACAAATGGAATGGGGAAAATGTTTCTAGATGACTTTACAAATACAATTTGTCCTGTACATTTACCTAAAGCAAGTGTTATTACTATTTTTAAATTTTTCATGTTGCATTAATAATACAAAATTTTGTAAGAACTAGCATTAATAATTATACAGAGATACAAGACAAGATAGTTTCAGCAGAGTGCAAGACTCTTTAGCCTGCAGAATGGCACCATCATCTCTGGCTTTTGTAGATGAAAACCAGTGGAAGTGAAGAATCATAACATTGGATTTCTTCCCAGTTCCCAATTTTCCATTTCCACTGAGTCTGTGGGAACTGATCTCCACCCAATTCCCTTGGTATTTGAAGAACTATCTTAAATAAAGATATATTTGTGACTACATATTATGATGAACACACACACACTGAAAAAGAAGGTGCCCCAGAGAGTGCAAACAAAAAACAGACTTTCTATGCCCTTTTGCAGAGCAAAATAAAAATCATGGAAAGTCTAAATATTCTGCAGCTTCTCTCCACATACCAAATCCATGGAAGTATAATGCTGGGCATTACTATGGATTTATATAAATCCTGAGAAACTCCCTACCTATACCTTAAGAATAAGCAAAACTAATGAGAACAGCAACTGTAATACAGACAGCCAGAGGACAAGGGAATGGACACTGTGCACATTTGAACTTCAAAATGCATTCTTACAATAGTCTAAGCCTGTAATATATTTCTGTCATGATTTTCTGGTAACAAATCATCAAAAGTTATTTGTAATAACAATACTGGACATTCAGTGCTGCTTTCCAATCTATGCTTACATCTATGCTTGGCTTTATTTGTACGGAATCACAGAGACAACAGTGCTTTCAGAACATTCTAAAAGCTTGACAAGTACTAGGGCACAGATCCTCCTTTCACAGGCACCAATATGCTAAAATCATGAAAGGGTAATATAAGGGTAAAATCATGAAAGGGAATTTCCTCTATATACAATTGGTCAAAAGATGAGCTAAGAAACAGCATTCTTACAGATGCTGAAATTCAGGAATAAATAAATATTGCAACCCTATAGGCTTTGTTTCCTTCGTCACTGCACACATAAAACATTGGTAAGAATAAAGCCTAGATCCAAGAAATAGAATCACACATACCATCTTAACTTGATTATATGTATACATATATATATATTTGAATAAGCAACAGCAAATTGAATACGAGATGGGGGCCTCAATGATATTCCTGAAATCAGGGCTTGAGAATGATGGGGTTAAAAGCAGCAGCTTCTGTGTACCCAAAATGGGGAGGCAGATTCTGGGAGCTCTGCTCTTCCTTACAAGAGGTATTTATCATGAGAACCAGAGAGCAAAGTGAACATATGATAGCTAATGAGCTGCAAAATACAGCATGTCAAGTAGAAGAAAGGAGAAAAGAAGCTGTGTGAAGATCTGACTGCTTTTCTGGAACACGTCCTGCTGTCTCAGTATCTCTTATTTTTACACTAGTATATTAGCTCTGACTGCATGAGTCAAAGTGTCTGGCAGCTCTCATGCCAAGAGAATTACAAAAGATTTCATACAAAAGAAAGAGATGCCAATTCTGTTTCCTTTCCATTGATAACTTTTATATTTAACAGTAAAAGCAGCAGCAAAAATACTTTGAAACACTTCATACAAGAGAATTTCAAAGTAGTGATGAAACGCAGAGGGCCCTGAACATGCGGTCCTGACAGTGGCAAAATCTGCAGCCCAAGTGAAAGAACTCTACTTGCTCTGAAGGGACAGCAGAAAGTGCCAGCACCATCCTCACTGTGTGACCTCAGTTCTGACCACAGACAAGGAGGGGAGTGAGTGGGAAGCAACTGGTTTCACAAGGAGGCATGGCCCACAGTGAGGGAGTTGTGTTTGGGCTGACAGTAATCCACCTGATTTACAGACATCCTGCACTGTGGTGGTATCTGTCAATGGCAATGGAGGAGTACCTGCAGCTCCAAGCAATTTATTGTAATAGAAGTAACCTGTTTCTTGTAAGTACTCACCGCCTTTCCATCTGCTGAACATTTGCAACAGATACTTCCCGTCCAAATTGGATCAGACACTAACTACGCTGGGCACAAATTAAATGCTACAGCCAGCTATTCCTGCCTTGCAAAATTTGTCCCAGACAAAGCCTGAAATCTTCCTCCACTTGCAGCATTTGATATGCTCTGTTTGTTCTAGCAAAAGAGGTCCTGCATAATGAAATGGAAGATTTTGTAATGGTTATTTTTAACACTATTCAAAACCCACAGCTCTGATTTCTCAAAGCTAAGAAAATCAGGAAATTGCAAATACCTCACGCTCTACTATTCCTCAGGGTGAGAATCCGACCTCTTAAAAGACACATTGACTTTTAGTTTCTTTTATAAGATTCACTAATAGCATATAGTTTGTTAGGCACCACTGTGAATGAAAATTAAAGCCTTCTGTTTTTCCTGACAAGAATGTGTACTTACCTTTTCCCCTTTCCCAACAGCCTTTTATTTTCCAGTTAAATCTCTTGCTTTTCATTAAAACTTCATAGAAATGTGATCCTATTCCCTACCATTCACACCGATTTTTGCATTTTTGTGCAAGTATAGTCCCAGATTGGCTCTCATAAGCTTATGCTGGGCCTTCAAAAAACAACTGTATATTTTACTCCAGTGTAGATTGATATATTTTTGCTATTTCATTAAGTTTTAATGTAAAGCATAAGATTTTGAACACTGATACTGGATGCTGTTTCTGCCCCAGCTGGCATATATCAGTTGGAACGTATTGTCTACAAATGTCTAACATGTATAAATGTTTATGTATTTCCTCATGACTCAGCATCACAAGCCATCAAAATGTGATACTTTCTGAAACTGGAAACTATCTGCACATTGAAAGGAAGGGAATTTTTTTGTTCTATACTGCTTCTTGATAATATAGAGCAGAATGATAAAGTTTGGGAGTGGCTCATGAAGCTTGGTTGTTGATATTGTTGTTTTTTGTTTTGTTTTGTTTTGAAATAAAAATTGGCACTGCAATGCCAATGTGGGAAGCAGTTTTCTTTTCACTTTACTTTTATTTCCTTCATTGCTGTCTTAGAGCAGATGGCATTAACAGTGTCTAATTCCAGATGACTTTCTGAATGCATCTTACTTCAAAGACCAAGGAGAATGTATTTTGCTACCAACAACTCAGAAAGAACACAAAGCTCTGTATTTTCACTTTTTGCAACCCTGTAACACTCACACTGATCTTGTGTGAATTTTTTTAAGTGTAATATTAACTTTGTTCCTGCTCTGCTTCTGAACAGAAATTCTGAACACAAAACTTTAGCCCTCCAGACAAAGCAGGCTTTCAAGGAAGCTAAGAATTAATTTAGATATCTACAGCTCACTCACTTCATTCAGCAGTATTTGGTGATTTAACACTATGGCTCCATAATTAGTCCTCAAAGGCTTAAAACTGTAGATGGTTAATAAATTTTGTTTCATCTGCCTTACTCTGGTGGTGTTTTAAAAGGTTCCATAAATCTACTAATTATGGAAAGAGGTTCTTGCTTGTTAGTCTCAAGAGATTACAAGAAGGTGGAGATTTAAAATTAACTCTTCAAAAGGACTCAGGTAAGAGACAAAACTCTTGATAACTGGTGTCACTCACCAACTAGCACTGAAACACCATTACTTTCTAGTTATTTCTCCAATATCAGGACTTCATTAAGTATTTCAGGTTAAAAAAGGACCCTATGGAGGGTTCTTTGGTTCAGCTCAAGATGTTTTCTAATAACCTACAGCTGTTTGAAGAGTGACGGTGATGGGAGCGGCTGGAATCTGTTCTGAAGGAGCTTTTCAGCTAGCTTCTATTGTTTCTTTAGGGGTAAGTGGCCTGGTCTGTCAGCTTAGGTGCAGAGGGCTGTTCCTCATTTCTTCCCAGTTCTTGACTGCATATTTTTCTGTTAGTTGCATGAAGGAAAATCTTTCCATGGAAAGAAGGATGGGTGGCACGTGTACTGTTTAAGAATGATACAGGCATACTATGAAAAAGAGCTTTGTGAAATCAAAGAGTTAATAGTTACTTCTGAGGTAGAATAACTGCTTGAGAGTTGTTTTTAACAAGAAAAAACTTCTTTGAAAAAACTTCTAGGAAAAAAACTTCTTCAAAAAGAAGTCACAAGGAGCATGCTGAAGATGTGAAGAATGAGGTTAACGATCTAAGAAACTAAAGTTTCCAGCTTAATGAAGATGTTTAAAAAATGATACTTGGTTACTGTATCATAAAAATGTTACAGGAGGCAAACAGTAATCTTCTTATATACCTTTTCCGTGAGAATAAGAGTATGGTTTATCCTAGAAAAACAATACTAACAACTCAAGGATCAACATTACGGTGGAAAAGAAGCTACGCTTAGTTCATATTTCTGTACAAAACTAGATCACAGAATCACAGAATTATCAAGGTTGGAAAAGACCTAGAAGATCATCTAGTCCAACCATTACCAATACTGTTACCAATATATATATATATATATAGAGAGAGAGAGAGAGAGATGAGCACACTTAAAACCACGTGCTGTATACAGAGCTATAGAAGAAAAAAGACTCAAATTCTAAAGCATCCTCCTACTCCATAGTATGCTTAACCTGATAGTTAATTTATTCTGTTTGTTTCTAAACTGGAGTGAAAAGTCTGTGCTATGGAGAGGGTTCAACTTCTTGATCTTCAGCTGACTCCGTTGCAAGGAAATGACATAATCACATCAACATTCTCATGCATGGTCTATTCATTATCAGTCCAACAATGTTCTAAGTGGACTTAATAAATTGATTGTATGACATAAAAAGCTAAAAAGCTGTCCTTTATTTTGTATTGTTTTTGTTTTTAACTAAGTTATTATACGGCTTATATATCAACTTTGAATGATTTAAAATCCAGCCTCTATTGCAACTGATATAATTTGAATTAGACCAACATTTCACATTTATTCTAGTTCTTGTACTTCATTTACACAACAGGTTATGAAGGCTGTCAGGAAGCATCTTCCAGATATGCTTCAAAAAAAAACATCAGAAGCTCTCCACAGCAAGTTTCCATATTGCCAAAGGACAAACTCAGGCCAAAAAACATTTTTCTCCACAGTTTCTTTAATCAGCATGAATAAACTTGCTTCTAAAAGTTGATGAATGATTTCTTTTGCCCCAAATTACCGATTCGAGTTGAACAAAGCATTTCTTAAATTTATTTTGATTGTTTCCAACAAAGAAAAACAGAACTCCAAAACCATCCAATGTTGAAACATGTTGCAAAACTGAAAGCAAAGCATTTCCACAACCAAAATATTTTTTCTTGCAAGAATTTATTTTCTATGTAAAAATAGATCTATGTTACTAACTTTTAGAGAAATAAAAAAGATGAAGCAAAGGATTCAGCTTAGATATGAGCAAACTGAATTTTCCTTTTTTTTTAAAATTTTAATTTTAATTCCAGCTTGTCTTAAAACTAATCTTCATCCAGATTCACTCAACCAAATATGTATTCTGTTACTCATAGTGTTCTGACTGCAACCGTTTGCAATTGTTTCTCATGTTGTTTGCAAGCAAAGGATGGAAGACAAACCACAGAGGAACAGAATAAGATAGGAAGAGTGGTTATTAAAAGGGAAAGGCAGGTTGGTGTGATGAAGGAAGTAGACTAGGGAATTCTCAGCTGATATGCAAACGTTACTGGAAAGCCTGAAGAAAAACTGTCTGGTGAGCAGCCCTTTACCTAGTTTACAGGTGCAATGTCTTCATGATGAGCTTCCTATAGGCAGTTTGCAATGCGCCACACCTCTATCAGCCATCTATATCATATAACTCCAACAATGGGGCAGATAGAGAAAGACTCTCTTGGCTATAGTACAAGCTGGACTAGTCATCAATACAGATGTAATTCCGAGATGCTGTAATGTGGAGATAAAAACAGCTAAATATAAGCAAAAATGTCCCATTCCTCTGATTTTGAGTGCCAAATAGCTTGGCTGTTGCAGGACTTTTCCAAAGAGCCTGGTACCACCAGCTACTGGGCAAGCAGTGTAAGGAGAGATACCAACAGGTGAGTAGCAGCATCTTTCCTTTACCACTTCCCCTAGTCCTGTTAGTTTTCCACAAGAACTGTGAAAGAACAAGAAACAGCAAATGCCTCACCTGTCAAATAGTTGCTACTGCCCTCAGATAGAGTAGGATTCATTATCTCCTGATGGTCTGCTGCCCATCTGAGTTCCTCTAACTCCAATCCTTGTCACCCTGCTCTTCCCTGGGGACCATGTCTATCCAACACAATAGAGCTGTTTAAAAAGTGAAGAATGGAGCTGGGCTAGGACCTGGCTGCTTTTATAAAGCTTTGATTAAGGTGGTGTAAGAATTTATATTTTCCTTAAATTATGACATGAGGAAGTGGCCTTTCATAGCTTATTCAGCTGGGGAAAAAGGAGAAACAATAACATGACATTTTCTAATCAGATTTTTTTCCCACTTTTCCAAAAGACAGTGTCCATCTGTTTTAGAATCTGCTCAGTGCAGTCCAAAAAACAACCAACCAATAAATAAGTGAAGTGGCTTTTCTGCCTTCAAAATGTCAACATCTAAGGATTTCCTGAGGGGAAAAAGTTGCACATGTTGTCATTATTACTGCAATAAAGTGTTTCTGACCCCTGCATCTTTAAATACGGTATAAAATCTCCATGTATTTCAGCAAGCCAGGGAGAGATTCTTGACTCAATTTCAAACAGAAGTGATTTCAAAAGGAAAAAAAAAAGTGCAAAAACTTGGTCTGCTCTAGAGTTCCATACTAAAGGCACTGACTCTCCATAGTGCTTTCATTTGGAACAATTACAGCAACGATGAAGGAGCAGATTATGTCCTTGAAATAAAATATCACTTATATCACATTCGATAGACAACACATTTGAAGCAATAAATCAATTGGCACAAGCTTCCTTTCCAGATATGTTTAACAGAAGAACATGGAAGAGCATTATTTGCAAAAGACTGGCACCAGCCACTTTTATCTCGCTCTCTCTCAGTGCCCACTGGCCATACCCATTCTAGCAAGTTCTAGTTCCACAGGTGTGCAAAGCAAATGTCTGTTCTGCCTAATACCTGAATATAGAAAACATTAAATTTTCCTGTCACTTCTACTAATACTACTTTGAATGACACTTTCTAGATGACTTTTATCTCAGTATTCATAAAAAACTCCAAGTTGAAAGGGACCTTTGGAGGTTGCTCAGCAGCTCTGCCTCATTAATCAACAATGCACATACTAGTTCATAAAAGAATCATATCTTAGTGGTCAGAACTCGATGGCATATCAGTTACATGTCTACCTGGTATATGAACTTCTGCTGAGCACTACATTTATATTCTCACTTATTTTTTAAGCACATTTTAGAATGTTCTGCCATTGAATTTATCTGTAACTTTTAGTTCATTTAATAGGCATTGTCTCTGGATGACAAAAAATAATGCTACAACATATTATTTCAGACAACAGAAGTAGACAGGAATACAATGAGAAGCAAAATTACTCTATTTTGGGATGCCTTTTTCCCAGTTTTGATGATCCTAGGAAATTTTCAATACCTATGCTTTACACTGCTTGCTTAACTATGAATTGAGATTTAGAAAGTTGCTTTAAAGAAAGAAGCATGCCTAAGGTAGGGTGGCATACACTAGATGCTACAGTTTCTTCTTGTATCCTATAATTCATAGCCTCTTTCCTATGTGTGCTGACCCTCAAACTCACATGTTATGCATTCCAAAAATGATCTTCTAACATATGTTTCCACTGTTCCGCATTGTCTGTCATTCATGCATATGTATTGATATTACTAAGCAATGAAGTCTGATTTATCCCACATATTTCTGTTTCTTCTTTTCTCATTCATCCAACAGTTACATTTCTTGCTGAATCTAATTAGTATTTCCATGGAAATTGATGCATTATTTTAAAAAAAGGTTTGTAAATAGCAAGAGATGAAGTGGTGACTGATAAATGAATCCCGTTAACGCTGCTAGCAAGTATTAGGATGGACTGCAAAGCACAGGTAGAAGCATCAAGATATCTTAAGAGAGATGAAATAGAGTGTAGAGGGTTTAAATAATAGTTATGGTAATTTCCTATCAAAACAAACACGTCTCAGCGGATGGCCTTATAGAAAGAACATCATTTATATGGCAAAAGCAGTGGAATTTAAATTATTACTTGTAAATAGCAGTAATTAAAGAGAACAAGGCTACAGCAGTCTTCTGTAGAAATGGATAGATATCTGATCATATGAGAGTGTGATGGAAAAACCTCTATTCAGTACATAATTCTCATTAGATTTTCTTCATCTGAAAACATTGCTATAGCTTTAACACTGGAGTGACTAAAATGGAACTAATTAAAATGTCATCTGGAATTAAGTCAATCCTTTTGTTGTTATTCATCTTACCTCTGGAATTTGTACATGAGGATGGAAAATAGTTTGTCTGATAAAATTAGCATTACTAGCAATTTCAACATGAAATGATTATTGTTTTCAGTACATTTCAGTACTCATTGAATCAACGAGACTCTGCTGGCTTTTGAATGTGAACAAAAGCTGATCTATGCATAGGTTTTGGTGACAAAATTCAAGCAACACAGCCACAAATTTGGGTACATATTTTTTTTTAATAATGTTTTGGAGTGCTTATTTACTGTTGGTATAGTAAGTATGTTTCTCTATCTTTTTAAATGGTAAATTCTGTGGAAGCTGTGCTCCAGGATTAGTTGCTTTGAGTCAATTTGTGACTGAATAATGAATCGGAGAGAATAGTCCACAGAAAATGGAAGTGTGTTTTACAGATTGTTTAAGTGTTAATATCAATCAGGGAAGGTGGTTAACAGCTGAAGCTGTGGGTGCAAAACACGTTTCTTATGTTCAGAGCGAAAGGGATAAATCCATAAATCAGAGATACATATACATGTACTGATTCTTACAAAAGGTCTCATTTCTGAAGGTTGGTGAACGTAGGGATACCCCTTTCCTTTATAAAGCACTTTTATGGCAACAGAAGTATGACAAACTCCCTTTGCTCAGATGACTGAAGTGGCTAAAAGCTTCCTGTACAAGGAAAGCTCCAAGGCTGCTTTTAAATTAAACTATGAATCTCCAATGCGTTTAGCTAATATTTTAACAGGAAGGGAGGAGAAAACTGGGGAGTATGAATTTTACTTTCCCATTAATAATAAAAATAAATCAAGGAAACTACAATAGGGTGCTAGGTTTGTATATCCTGTAGCACTGCACAATGTTTAATAGCATCTGGGAACTGCCTCTTCTAGATCCCAAGTATGCAATCCTAAATGTTCTGTAGATGTTATATACATGAAAATTATGTCAGTGTATTTAAACCTAAGCATAGATGAAGTATAATGAACAATCTGTTAACTGTTAATACAATTTATCCTTTCTTAATTTACAAACATGACATATTGCATGCATTTAGTGTTAATTTGTTTTAGACACTCATTTGTTTTGACCTATGTCCATAATATATTATGTACCTTGAGATATTTATCTTGTCACTTTGAAACAAGATTACAATTAATATGACACACATGAGTTTAAATTAGTGCTCCAACTAGAGATGTGTGAGTAATGAATTAGCCACAGCCTTGAACTGTTGGCAGACAATTTAAATTGCCTGCCTCTTTCTGATGCATGATATGGAATCACTAAATATGTACATGGTCTTAAGTCAACATGTTATTTAGACCAGTACCTGAGCAATGCTATTGAATGCACTTCCTCTAGAGGGAATTAACAACAACAAAAAGTTAGTTTGGGACTGCATTGTCAGATGTCTGACTGTAAACATTTCTTCCACAGATTTATTTTGTCACACCACATTTGGTTTGCTATTGTAAGGTCAAGGCTAAAAAGTTAAGTGTCTGTCTATAGGAAGGAGGACTGTAATTGTGATATCATTCGAAATACCGAATTGTGGATAATACTTTATATTTGTACTTGTCACTCGTCTGGTTTTTGACAAGAGGAGGCAGTTTTGATGGGCTTCCTGTGGTCCTTGTGTTTTTTATCCTGTTATCCAATTTTCTGCTGCACTGCTCTCCTTCTGTCACACTGACTGCTAGCCAGCCTTGCCTCCTTTGCTGGAAGGGCATACAAAGCTTTTCGCTATAGTGGACAGAAATAAAGGGAGAGGCAATAATAGGGCTGAATTTTGATAAGTTCCTTATGTCCCCTGTCCATACTAAGTCATACATGATCTATGTATTACCTGAAAGTCTTTCAAATATCATAAAAAAGTAACATTTATGGAATTTGCATATATAAATATATATTTTCTGAAATCATATACATTCTGAAGAGTGGGAAAACAGTATAAAACTTCAAGGGCCATTTGTAGATGATGGAAATACCCAAATGGTGACTCCGTATTCCTTGGAAAAAACAGAAACAAAGAAAAATACACAACAACTACAAACAACAATGTATCTTAAAACATAATAAAGTGAATGTTACCTGCTAAATCTTTACCCTTTATTCAGTTTATAATATCCATTACTCTTTTGGATATGAATTTACACTGAGTTTCTACATTTTTTTTATTTGGAGTTTGGCACAGACAGGACTGAACTTATTCAAGGTTTATACCCTTTATTCATAATTACATGTTGATTTAGTCTGTTTTAGATACATCTTATGTAAAACTGACTTCGTGTCTGCTAACAGCCACATTTGCACCTTTTCACGGCAAACAAGTTCCCTAACACTGTGCTGTTCCAGGCTCAGCAGCTGATGTCACTCAATGCTTTCACCTGTCCCTCAGAAAGATCATGCACACGCATGATTGTATCCAGCTGAACCTCCTGAGTGTCCTTATGTTATGGCCCTGACATTACATGACCCCTGCCTTTTGGTTCTCTTACAGTGTTTTAATATTCCTATACATTCCAGAACAAGAGTGTAATGAAAAATGAGCAAGGCAACAAGGCTGTGTCTGAGCTGGCAAAGCTTGGATTGCTTTGGGTTTTGCCATTATTTGTTTATATCTATTGCTCAGTTTTGCAACAGCAGTTATTCAGTAGCTCTAGGTGACTACAGTTGAACACAAAATCCATCTAAGGAAAACCACCAAAGACTAAACAAAGATAAAAACCATTATGCACTGGAATGACAAGTTTCCACATTTCCTTCACCTTGAAAGAAATAATAATCACCGTTGCTGGACAAGCTGTGGAAGCCTGAAATACATGCTGCCATTTGCAAAAGCTCACACATTTAAATTTTGAGTTACATGGTCATACTTGCTTCATTCTGCCTGCTGTGGGTGATACTTGCAGAGAAATAAGACATTAAATGGAAAAATCTCATTCCGTAAGCAAATGCATATAGCTGTGTTACTAAAAGAAAGAACATCTAATGTGCTCCCATCATTATTGATATGTGTTGAAAGAGTACTTTTCTAATACACTCTTAATCGTTAAAATATATTTTCAGCACAGGAAATTTCTGGCTAATATAGAACACTTTTACGTAATATTTTATCTGTTATCCCTCTTGCTAGACTCAATATGACTGTACCATGTGAAGGAAGAAATAATTGCCCCAAACATTTGGGAAATTTTTACAGTGCTATTTTTTGAAACAAAGGCAGTGACCAGAAGCACCTGAATCCTTGTTAGTCAGTACTTTTAAAACTAATATGAATGATGTAAGAAGTTATGGGATTAGAGACGAAAACCCTACTTTAGTCAAGAGTTGAGCTGTGAGTTAGTAAATCTCTTTTTATAACTTAGTTTTAAGGAGATTTTTTTGTGTGCCATATGGGGTGTAGGATGGAGCTGGAGCAGATTGTTGTTCATTAATCAGTAATTCATATTTTGTACGGATCAGAATTAGTGCTCAAAGTAATGAATTCTCCAAGCTAATATTCTCAGTCAGGGATACAAACGCTTATGAGGATAATGGTTGCTGTCCTTACAGGGCTTCTTCCACAGCCGCGTCCTTCATTCCCTCGCATTCCCATTCAGTGAGCAGGAATGAGTGGCTGCAGAAGTCAGCATTCACACTGAACTACTGAGGCAAAGGTGGTACAAGTTGATGTTAGTTATTTACACTGTCAGCAAATCTGGGATCAGACCACAGGAGTTTTGTGGTATCACAAGAAACCTGACCACATAAAAGAAACTTACAGGGTATCACCAAGCTCTGAAGAGACAAGAAGGAAATTAGGTCAATCTAAATACTTGAAGTTTTGGTAGATCAGAAATGAAGGAACATTTGTGTAAAGAAAAAAAAAAAAATTAATTCCATAACTCTGTAACTATAATGAAAATGGACTACCCCATATATTAGCAAGATGTTTATACATATTTTTATATTTTTTGTTTTTATACCATCGGTGTTACTAAGAAACTTTGCTTTTTATTAGACTGCTTGGTACCATGCCTACCTAGGACTGCAGTCAGCAGAGCATGCATGATGGAGTCTTTTTCAAGGTATAAAAGATGACCAGGAAATTCATTCAAGTGATAAATGGGAAAGTGTCTGAATTCTTAATTACTTCTGTGACTTTCTCATGGGGTCGTTTAATCCTAACATATAATATGGCCCTATCTTGTTGACCTGTTTGTAATGGTACATATCTCTTCTACTTTCTGTTCTCTCTGATATATTTTGCATAATTCTTTCCACGAGAAATGAGAATTAGCAACTTTTAACTTTTGAATTTATTTCTTTTTTTATACTCCAGGCATAAATTAGTGTGCATGCCTGTGATAACGTGTTCTTTCGGTTCAAGTGGAGTGTCACAAAACTTAAAAAATGGAAGAGCTGAAATAGCTTAACCTAAGCCCAAATAGCTGTTCTTGCCATTACTGTGCTGTAGAATACATAAACATGCAAAAGAGATCTTACAAGTTTTAAGATTCAATAAAGTACAGGCTGGATGTCTCATATTCATCAAAGCACAGGCAACACGAAGACCTATCCTGCTCAAAAGCTCACCTACATTAAAATCCTACTCTCTGTCTTAATGCTCCTTATTTTAAGATAGCTTTTATAAGCTCTGGTGGTTTACTGCTGATAAGTCAAATGTGACTGTGGTACTCATTTGAACTTCTGGATGTTCATTCATACTGAAACTCCAGATGTCTTGTGGTTTTTGTGACACAGCAATGCTGTCACAGCTCACCTGGGATGTGAGCAAAACATTACGTATCTGGATTTGAACAACACAGTTCAGAAATAACAGGGTCTTTTTTTTTTTTGACCCAGTGACTCAGGTCTGGAAATGTCAGTAGCTTCCTAACTGTATGCTCTCTGGATTCAACCACAGTAATAAGGTTTCAAGTTTCCTTAGGAGTAAACAATTGCAAGAGAAAATTGCTCTTCTAAACAACAATTAGAGCATTAGCTGAACAAAGAGCTTCATCTGGCAATTAGTATTCCTGTGGTGAACAGAGAGAGAATTAGTGAAAGATGCAAGAGGCTCAGGCTGCAAGAGCTGGAGCAAAAGGCTCCGTGTGCAAGCTTTCTGATGCTCCAATGCCTTTTCTCCTCCCAGTTTGAGAATATCTTGCATTTATTTTTCACAATAGGTTAATGCTCTCATGTTGAAAGAATACATTATGGCTCAAACATTCATCTGTGCTTCAAAAGATAGGCAACAGCTACTGGAAACAGCAGGGCTCTCTGCTGTGTTTTCAGTCCTGAGGCTGATCAATAAACTCCGGTGACACAAGGGAGGAAGGGGTAACACATTCGCACACTGTTCAGCCCCAGGAATGCAGAAAGGATGAATAGAAAGCTAAATGTTTCTTTAAGGAATGAGACCCAAGCACAGATGGCACTCTGTATTCATGGAAGGCTCCCACATGGTGCAAAGAATTAGAGCCTGCAGGGCCTCATAAAAATAATGGAATCACCTATATTTAAAATCTTCAGCCTGATTCACTCTCAGCTACATAGCTGTAAGATAGTAGGTGTAAAGGTATTAAAGTCATCAGATTAACTCAGTGGAACGCCATCCTTAGAACTGAAGCTCACACCCACTGTGCAAAGTGGTTATCCAAAGGGCTTGTAATGACTGCATCATGAATAAACCAGCCAATAAACCTAAAACTTCATCTTTAACCATTCTGAGTCAGATCCTGGATATTATTTGGGGCCTTCAGTACTTTCTGTTGAGGTGGAAACAACCCAGAAATCTAGTTTGGCAGAGCAGCTGGAGATTTTACAACAATGGGAATTAGCTGTTGTATTAGCCACTTTGACAGTGCTGTTTCTATATTTCTTTTCTTCAGCTTGAGTAATGGGAAGTCATGAGGAAAAAAGAAAGCCTAGCTTTTCGATCTAGTAATCATCAGAGGCCTGAAGCTCCCTTAAGAGAAAAATAAACTAATGTCATGCTCTGCTTTCTAATTTGCAAGTGTAGAAGAATAAATTTCCAGGTATTCCAGAATTTCAGATGCCCTGGAACAGATTAAAAGCTTACTGCTGAAGGAACATGGCTAATTCCAGGAATCTGTACCTTAAGTGAAAACAAGCAGACTCCTTTTGGTGTATATAGGTAATGGATACAAATAATCTATGCCACATGGAGACAAATATTTTTATTACTAAGTCTTCTTACAGTTTCCTGATCATTAAATTCACTCGAGCTACTTAGGTTAGGACTACGGAAGGTGAAAGAAGAAAATACAACTGTCTCTTGATTTTGATTCAATGAAAAGACTAGCAATTTAGTTGTATCTGTGTGATGTTCACCAGTAGGTCATCTAGCAAATAATGTCATTTCTTCAGATTTTGGGTCTCGTGGGTGTATTAGTTCTGAATTCTCTCTTGGTTATGGGAAAAACTAGTTAAATGTCAGTAATGCATTTGCTGCTTGCTTGAAAATCAGCCTCTATTTGCTTCTGCTTGAGGACTCTTTCTTGTCTGAGTTTTTATGAAGGAAAGAACAGATGAAAGGGGGCCCTAGTCATCTCACATCATGTATGTCCCAATCTCAATGTCCTCAACCATGAGTGAATTTTTTGTTGTGGTTTTCTCCTGAAGACTGGGATGTGTGTTGAGTTGTGCTCCAGCAGGGACCCAGGGAAGGCTTTAAGAAGCCATGGCTTGCCATAAATTCACTGAAACTGGACCCTGGTTTCCTGGTAGCAGGTAGGTTAACAACTGTGAGAAATGTTTTGTTCTGAAATATGCAGCTGGTTTTGGAGGGAAATAAGCATTATCAAATGAGATTCAGGGCCCACCACAAATCTTGCTTAGCATGTTTTGAATGTCTGAATTTGGGGAAAAAACTGGAGGCTGAGGAAGGAGAGAGAATTTTTATGTGAATAGCAATAGGATTGTTCGTATTTAATGAACAGTAGTATGTGTTTTAATTATCATATCAAATGGATGCACTTTTGTCCCTGTACAGATTTAGAGCATCATCCTGCAAACCCATATCCTGCCTGGCCATATATTGGCCCTTATAAAACCACTCTTTCAGTCCTCTCACAGACTAGTGAAACAGCCTGCAGTGTCCCTGTGTGCCACTACTAGATGCAGCTGCTGCTGCTAGGAAGGACACTTAAGTATAATACATTGCTTATCAGATTTTCTACAAGTGCTACAGTTTCCTAGGTGGATGCTAGGTTGTTCATTTGATGGAAATGCATCCAAGAGCAACATTAAATGTAAGAGGTCTGACTAGTTTTAGGAATGCAGGTTAAATGCTTGCTCTTAGATACTTGAGTGTGGCTAGATTAAGCACTGCTAAACTTGGAGATCACAGAAGTGAGTATCTTACAAATATACATGCTTATTAGGCATTATAGAGCCAGTACATAAACTAAGTTGGAGTAATTAAATAAGAGGATGGCAAAGGGGTGAAAGAAAACACCATCTGCTAATTCTCGATCAGTCTTATAAGCAAACTGGAATATAATGAAGGCCATTACATTCTGATCATGAATGGATCCTTCTGCTCGCCTTGTGTTATTTTTCCTCAAAAATAGTGCATATGTTTTGTAACAGTTTAGTAAACACAAGAAAAAAAGGAGTAAAAAGAAAACCAAGAACTCTGCTGAGCTGTATGAAAAGCAGCAATTTGGGTGCTTCGCAAATTTTACTTACTAATTTTTCAGGCACTCACAAAACCAATACTTTGTAAGCGAAGGGTTTCATTATGCACTGTCAGCAGTTTCTCATCATCATAAGATCGTGGCATTTGACAGAGGGACTGCAATTTGTTTGGATCAGTACTCATTCATGACCTTCCATTCCCAGTTATTTATAGCCATTAACTCATGTGCTGATTTTTGTTAGCTGGCTGTTAAATGTAGACTATTCGTGGAATCTCCTTTAGGGCTGATACAGCAATTGTTTTTAAGTGTGTGCACTTTCCAACATGAATGATGACTTTCTATGCTATTAATATAGAAGAATGATATAAAATGGCATACCCACCTGTTGTGTCAACTACCAGCAGCCGATAACATATGTTAACACAAGGCCAATGCTCTTTAAATAATATTTAGAAAGCGAAATAAATCAATTAATACTTTGTTAGATGCATGTAATTGAATTATTACAAGAAATAAAACTTACTGTCATGGACATTCAAATCCTGCTCCTGAAACACTTTAGCAGACAAATGACTTTGCATGAGAAAGAATGCACAGTAAGTGAGATAATGTATATTTAAGCGGGTTTTTGAGAAGGGATTATACTGAGATATGCATACAGTCCTTTAAGGAGACTTCTAAGGTGATGAAACACTCGGCAACTTCACCTGTGGTGAAGTCCACTGATGTTAGTTCTACTTAGTTAAATAACTGAAGGAAAGATTTGGGAATCTTTTCAGAAGTTGTGAGGTTGGTCACAAAATAATATTTAAATTTCGTTTCTTAGCAAAGGATTTCTTTTTTTTCTTTTTTTTCTTTTTTAATCTGGAGGACATTTGTAATTGGAAAACAACAGTAAATATCATTTGAATGGAATTTTGAAAACAAGTTCATTATTAAGTCATTTAGAATGAAAACACCACGTCCCATTTTCATTTTTGAAAATTGATTTCGCTTTCTACTTAAGCTCATTCTGTGCCTCCTTTGACACTGCCAGAAGGGAGTATGATGAATAGCTGCATGGGATCAGTGTCAGATTCCCTATTGTTTAACAGTGACTCTGGAGTTAAGAACAATCAAGTCCTTGTTCTTAAGAAGTCTATCAAAGCACCCCTTAGTGGGGAAGGCAGACTCCTGCAGCTGTGGAAGGTGTGGTTATGCCTGATAGTGCAATGGGGTTGCACAAGATGCAGCTGATGAACTGCAGCAAGAACACGCCTAGAGGAAATGTCCTGTCTGCCCCTCAAATGCATATATTTTCTTACCCTGGCTTTCTTGAGGAAAAGCAATATGCTGCTTAAAAGTAACATAAATAAACACGGTGCCTTTACACCAGGTGTTAATTAGGATTTCTAAGTACTTGACTAGATGTTAACAAGAATTTGTATGATAACTGTTACATTTTCTGCTTGCTTTTGGTTTAATTTCAATTAATATTCTTTAGCTGTGAAAAGCAAACTTAAGTGACACAGAAAAAGTCATGTTTGAGATGTGCTATTATCGCATGCACTGGAGTCTGCATGTTTGCATCTTTGCCAAAAAAGCATCTTAGGATGCTTTTAAAGTTATGCTTCCAGGGATTGCAAAGTCATTTCAGTGCATCTCAAATTGTTTTTAAGGCTGTTAGGTCTGGAGGACAAAAGCACAATGCTTGGCTGATGGTATTTCAGTCCAGCAAACCAGGACAGCTCACTCTCACCTATGAATAGAAGCATGATTTCTTTTCTTTGGAGGACTCTGAATCAGAGAAAAGAAAAAGTCCATCCAGAAAGCTTGAAGATTTTCTCTAGTAGCAGCTACTTGTTACTGAAAGTGAATTGCTCCATTTGCACTCATGGTAACCCAGCTATTACTAAATACTTTTTTTTTCTTTCCAACAGATAAGGCTCTATAAGGACCTTTCCCCGAGGTCCATATTTTTTTGCCTGCAATTTCCACAAAAAGAAATGGAAAGTGCTACAGAGCTCTTTAAATGTGAGTCTTGGGAAGCTGCTTTCTATCTCCAAAATACAGCAGAACAATATCAGAACTACATCATGATAAATGTGCAGAGGCTGCTTCTCTCATTTTATCATTAAGGCTTCTTTTTCCTTTACATTTAATTTCTATCACATAGTCATCGGGGACAAGTGGGTGTCATGGAAGAACTATCCTGGAGAAAATTCTACAGCTAAACTCTTTACATTCTATAGCTTAATACAGAAGATGTATCTTTGCTGTGACTGTACTATTTCACTGGAGTTATTTTGGCTTAGCTGAATACTGCAGTGAATTCCCTGTTGCAAAATTACCCCCTGCATGCTTATTTGACATCCAGAAACTTGAAGGGACTGGCTGCTGCCTAACGTCATAGTCAATTACTTCTTAGAAGACAGTCTTACCAGTTGGCACCCAGCTAACTGACCGTAGCTGCCCTATCCTTGGGGGCAGTCTCCCTAGGTCAGCTCTGAAGTACACAGAGGAAGCATATGCACCATATCAATGAGAAATAGATGACATCCCCACATAAGGAAAGATCTGATCTATCCTATTTTGCTGACTTACATGCAGGCAGTGATAGAGCTTTGTTGTCACCCCTATTTCATCACAGAACTCTTGTCATACACCCATTCCTGTTAAAAATTGTAAAAAGGAGGGAAGTATATTTTAGCATCATGTAACACACCATTATTTGCAAATCATTTCAAAGCATGGTCCCTGTCACACTATTACTAGGATAAAAGGACTGAGTCATAACAGTCAGACAAGCTACAATGGAGGTAGTGCAAAGTTGCTTTGCCCTTAATATTTGAAAGTCCAACAATGCTATAGAAACTGAAAAGGAGTGAATTGGTTGGGTGTGGTTTAACTGAACAGGAAGGGAAGGAATATGATGTGATCCTGTAAATGCAAGCCTCCAAATAAAATAAATAAATAAATGCTCTTTCAGATGAATGTAGGTAACATCTCTCTGGTTTTTAACAGAAACACACAAGGGTTTTCACAGCCATGTATCCTCTCCTTAACCGTATTGGCCTAAATAACTGTTACATACTGAGGGATTGTTTTCTGCATTTATTCATGTTTTGTTTTTTTTAGAATCCCTTGCCTCCCCTAATTCATATCTGTTCACATTTGCGTAAGTATCAAGTATACTTTAAATCATTACGAGTTTTTTTTCAAGTAGCTATAGCTACACATGGAAAGATGTAGGAAAACATAGTGCTGCTTTTCTTTTCTAACGTTTAGAAGAATGGTATAGACTATCAGGCTTTATAATATATAAATGCAGTGAAAAACATGAACAGTAATTAACATTACTCTGCTATGTAATTGGGGTAGTAGTTAGCAGAGGGCACTGAGATACATTTTCTTGCAATCAGCCTCTCACCTCTTTTGTATTCTAATAAAGATTCTACATTTAACAATACTTAAGTAGACCAGATTTAGAGCCTGTCAGCATCTCGTTGATTTATACATGTTTTCATGTTACTAACTCTCATAAATACTTTATATTAAGAGAATTAAAATATGGAATTTAAAGACAAGTGGTTTTGTCTTCCTGGGTGCTAGCAGATAGAAAAAGAAAAGCAGCATGAAGGAAAATTGATGAGAACCCACAATCAGTAGGTGTTTTGGACCTATAACCAGTTGACATTGGATTTTATTTTGAAACTGAAATAAAGAGCTCTTAATATTACTGGGTGCTCTTATTCCTTTCAACATCTGCAGAGAGCTGCTTACTAAGAAAGTAAGTTCATAAGAAGTACACAACCAGTCAATCTAGACAAGTTTTCCCCTCCAAAAAAGACAAAGGGAGATAGGAATTCAGGATTTAACCGATGACTTATTTAAAGATAGTACTCAAACATGGCCTGTTTAAGTTATGTAGTCTATCAGTGTTCCCCAGCAGACACAACAAACTCCTGTTGTATCAGGAATATTAGGAAGTGCACCTCTCCCCACTCTTTTACTACTCAGCTGTTGACTTGCTGTCCATTAATTGCTTTCAACCTTTTTGTCCCTGCTAACAGTTTCTGCCTTCCCACCTCCTTGTGGCAAAAAAGTCCCAGAAATTCACTAGACAAAAAACCTTTGTTTTTCTGTTTATGGATAACTTCAAGTTTCATAGAACAATCCTATTCATTTTCCTGAATTTTAAAATATTATCTCTTCTGCCATCTTCATGCACTCCTTCTTTTCATGCAGAAGCATTGTTTGGTTGCATGAAGGACATGTTTATTGCTCAGCTTTCAGATTAGTCACAGTGTACTCCAAGTCTGCTTGGCCCTTACCTAATCCTCAGATGACATGCACACTACTGAATCATTAAACAGTTAACAATATGTGATGGATGGATTTTATTTCCTCAGATTTAAAAATATTTTAGATACTCTGACCATAGACCATAGACTGCTCTTATTGAGGAGGAATTAAAACGGTTCTGAGGTTTCACACTAGAAATATGTATTCAAAAATGTTCATGTGCTATACTTGGCTGACAACAAGAATATACAACATATTCAAGATATTCACACATAGGAAAAAATAAAAGTAGATGCAAGCTGTTGGAATACTCCTGTGCCTTTGCAAACAGTTGGCATCTTTTGCTTTAACAATTTGCACCTTTTCACTTTATCAGTTAAGTTTAAATAAACCTGGAAAATGAATCCCAGTGTCTGCTATGAAGAAAACAGAGATAAAATATTAATAATAATAATGAAAATATGAGTGCAAGCTTTTTTAGCAGAGGATTGTAAACAGAGAAGTAAAAAGGAAACAAACTGTGGAGAAAGTTGTGGAAATGACAAGGTGTACTGATGAGAAGGTGAAAATTATACAGACTTAAGTTTTCATGACCTGTCTTTGATCTGTTTCAGTCAGAAGTATCATGTGCTGTGATCTTCACAGCTTCCCAGGGGAGTGTTTCATACACCACATTTTTCTCATCGTCCTTGGCATAGCAGTCTTCTCATGAGTAAAAACACAAGCATAATCAGAGATCATCTATAAAGATTTAATCCAAGAGGAACTGTACGGTTCCATACATTGCCTGTAAAAATTCCAAGCATCTCTCTCACAAACAAAAGACCACAAACCAACCTATAGAAGCAGGAACCATGAGACTCATTTGTCTGTTATAGACAAGAATTTTTTTTAATCTATGAGACTGTATGGACCACAGTTGTAACCCTTGCGATGCACCTCAGAGTTACTGTAAACATGAGTAGTTTTTGATAAGTATGAGCACCTATTGTTGACTTGGATGATGAATAAACTGATGGCCATGTACAGCAAATAGAAATAAAAGAAAGAAAAAAAAAAAAAAGAGAGAGCTCTTATTAAAAAAATGGTAGAAGTTACCCAGATCTTGCAGGCTATTCAAGATGCATGCAAAATTTCAGAACACTGCCACCTCCCCAGACACAGCAGTTTGGGTTCTGAGCTTACAGTACTACATGGTCCAAGCCAAAAGCCTGAGCTCTACCATTTAAAATATTTGCACAGAAATATACAGAAAGATAAAATCCAAATTACTTCTAAACATGCAAAAGTAAGCCACATAAATTCCTTTCTATTCACCTTAGTTGCAGCTAAATGACTTGTTTTGGATGAGAGTATTCCATAGAATCATGGAATGTTTGGGTTGGAAAGGACCTTAAAGCCACTTGGTTCCAATGCCCTGCCATGGCAGGGCTGCCACCCACCAGATCATGACCAGGGTCCAATCCAACACAAGTATCTCCAAGGACGGGACATCCACAGCTTCTCTGGGCAGTATGTGCCAGCTTTCACTGTTCTCTGACTGAAAAATTTCTTACTAACATCCAATCTACATCTCCCTTCTAATTTAAATAATTTCCCCTTGTCTTATCACTACTGGACCATGTAAAAAGTCAGTCTCCCTCCTGATTTTAAGTTCCCTGTATGTATTGGAAGGTCATAAGATCTGAACATTGGAAGTTTAGGTAATATAACTAGCTGACTTCAAAAGCCACCTTTAGTTGCTTCAGGTGAATCTTTCTGTGAGAAAACAAGCTTTGAATTATAAGTGATACATGCAAGGCTGCCCTTTGACTCACTTGGCTGATTGCCTGAGAGCCTGAGGGCAGATGAAAGTGTGTTAAAATAAATGAGTTAAAAAGAATACCTAATTATTATTATAAATACGTAGGATTTACTCCTCCTTGTATTACATGTAATACATACAAGTTTACTATCTCTGTATTCATGATTTTCAAAGTAATTCTAGTGCTCTGCGTCATTATAATTTTATAATAATGTAATTTGGTTTTTAATATTATTTTGGTTAGCTAGCTAAAAGTAATGCATTTAAATATCAGATTAGAACATTTCCAGAAAACACGCACTGCCATTTAATAAATTTTGTATACCTCTAACACATTATTTTCAAGCTAGCTTTGCTTCCAGAAAGCTTACAGAGAAACGGAATTCACTGAAAATAGCAATACTATTCAGTGTTGTGTGTGTATGGGTGTGTTTGAGCAGAGTGACCCGCTCCGGTCTCTGAACTCAGGGGAATGGGAGCTCTTAAAAGGATACATAACTAAAGCCTGATCTGTGTTTAATTAACAGTTCATGAAGTCTGGTAACTTTTTGAAATACATTATCATTTAATTAATACTGGTAAGGTTATACATTTTAATGACAATGAACGGTAAAAAAGCATTCACTTAAAAAAAAAAAAAAAGCTAGTTGAATAAAACTAACAACATTTTCTTCATAGATTCCCAATATTAGTAGAAATAGCCATATTGGGGTTCATATTCAGTACCTGGAAAATTTCAAGAAACATTTAAGTACATTCAGTATATTATGAACATTTAAGGACCTTCCATGTTAAGAATCCAGAAAACATGATTTTAAAAATTCATTTTCATGTTATTCATAATTTTAATACTCTATAATGCATTTTAGAGTTCCTCTTTTTTAAATCTCCCACATAGTCACATAGAAAAAAGAAATGTGGTTATACAGAGAAAAAAAATTAGTCTATATTCTCTGATATCAGACAGAATTATACCCCTCCTTTGTAGAACTATATCTTTGGCAATGTTTCTGAGAAAGCTTTGTGATATCATTAAAAAAATAGCAAAATTTTAGAAGAATTTGAAATATTTTTTTGTTTTCTTTCATACTGATACTGCAGCAGGCAAATCACTAAAAGAAGCGTGGAACATTTGTACGGGAAGAATATGTGATCTCACTGTTGGTTTTAGAGATGGCTCCCTGCTGATATTCTCAGCATCTCTGCCTTGTATTCACAAAGGAGAATTAAAAAAAAAAAAAAAATTATCATGTATACCTTCTGTGAAAAACTCAGCATTCACTATCATCATTTTTCTAAATAATGGAGATTAAAATGACTAGACTCATTAAAAAGTCACTACTGTAATAAAAATGATTTTGAAGTGTATAATCCTACAATCAGGGACAAATTTTAAAAGATAAATATCTGTAAAGTTATTTGAATCAAACATTAAATGCTCCAGTACTTTGATAGGGGGCTGGAGCACAAGTCATATGAAGAGTGGCTGAGGGAGCTGGCATTGTTTGGTCTGGAGAAGATGTGGCTCAGAGTAGACTTGATTGCTCTACAGCTCCCTGGAAGGAGGATGTGGGGAAGTGGCAGTCAGCCTCTTTTCCCATGCAAGTAGCAATAGGATGAGAGGGAATGGTGTCAACTTGCACCAGAGAAGATTCAGGCTGGACATTAGGAAAAAATTCTCCAACAAAGCAGTTGGGCACTGGAAAGGACTGCCCAGGGAGGTGGTGGAATCGCCAACCCTGGAGGTGTTCAAGAAATGTTTAGATGTTGTACAAAGGAAGATGATTTAGTTGGAAATATTGGTGATACATAGATGGTTGGACAGGATGATCTTACAGGTTTTTACAAGCTTGGTGATTCTACGGTCTGATCGTTTATTGCTCAAATTGGAAGTGTCACTAAATATGACAATAACACAGAAAAACTGACTAATTCTATTTTCCCAAACACACAAAAAGACTATTCTCTACAACAAGTAATTGGGTGTGACCCAAGCTGCAGCTTGCCACTCTCACCTAAGCCAAGAACTACAGGGTCTGAGATCTTCAAAAGAGTTTCTCTTAGGTTTAGTGAGGTTTCAGTCAGATGCTTAGATCAGAACATTATGATAGCAGTCAGCACTCGCCTTCTCAAAACAAGAAATTAGTTATATAAAGTGAGTTTTGATGTGCACTACTTTTCAGTGGGTTTGTGCGGTTTATGGAGACTAAAGGGTTCAGCCTGCAAACGTGAACATCTTTCCCAGGGTTTGGATGGTTAAGATTTATTTTTAATATAGTAACTTCAAGGGATACCAACTAAAACATCCTTTTTCTGCTTATTTTTGTTTCGTCTTTCACTTTCCCAAGTGTAAAATTATACTGTGGAAATTAGAGGGAGGCATTTTCCCTGCATTATCCACTTGACAGTACTTGGTCTTTTCTTTCTTTCAGCTGTTTCCTGTCCATATAGTGACATGTTTCTTCTGTTGATTTTTTTTTAAAAGTGTTTTTCCACTGCAACAAAGGCAGCAAAGACACAAAACCCCAGAAGGATTACAAATTGTTAGCAGAATTCTAAAAGCCTAAAAAAACCCACTCTTGCAGACCTCAACCTGGCTTCTTACAAGAGCAATAAAACACACTGACTTTGGTGGAAGTTCACTGAGTGTAATGACTGCTGCAAAAGAACTGACTCATTGGCAAAGGAACAAGCAGACATGTTTTAAAGGACTGGTTTTCAGGTGTTGGGCTTTTTTGTTTGTTTGTTTGTTTTGGGTTGTTGTTTTTTGGGTTTTTTTTGTGGCTTTTTGGTTGTTCTGTTTTGCTTTGCTTTTTGCCCTAGGATGAAAATGAAGAAATAAATTATGGGAAGATATAAAGAAATATACATCAACAAATATGCTACTAAAAACCACACATCTGACTAAGGATTTCAAAATGTCAAATCCTGTAAGAATTATAGAATCTTGCCATGTAATTTGCATCATTCTAGGAGCTGTGAGAAGAATGCCATGTATTTATAAGTCAGGATATTTGTGTCTCTCAGAGGATCTGTGGGTGTAGGGTAACACAACATTTCACTTAAAGGCACTGTGTGTGCTTCCCCTATTACTCTCTCTGTTCTGCTCTCATTTAGTCGGGAAGAGACAGAGTCCTGACGCTGGAAATCTTCCTAAGTGAGAGATGCCTCATTTACATTCCTTGCTGTGTCTCTTTAGGCACTGTCTTAACATTATGAAAAGCCTATGGGGCACTTTAAATCCCAACATGTAATGGCAACATGTCACCAAAATTTGATTTAATCTCTGTTTTGCCATAAGTTTCAGATTCACACTGCTTGAAAAAATGTTGTAGTGTTAATGGCAGACACATATTGGCTTGTTTCCTTAAAAAATACTTGTTGTGCATGAAATTTCAGTAAAACTGTCTTAACAGTAGGCTTTAAGCAAGGAAAAAAAATTACTTGTGTATAACACACAATACATCACTGAAGTTGTAAGCACTGCCAAAGTGTAGTGGAGTGAAGCATGTTTTGGCCTGGGCAGTTACACAGAGAGTGACTGCTTCTTTTATGCAAGTCTGCAAGCAATCATTGAAGTATGTTGGTAGTTGTATTAACAGTTTAAGTTTATCCAGAGCAGAAATGCAGAACGTACTCTTGAGAAGAATAAAGGAATGTTTAACATCAATACATAACATGTTTGCATTCATATGAATGAGAGCTCTATTGTTTCCATTAGCAGAAGCAGGAACAGATTGGGTATTTTAAATTCCTTTGATCAAAGTTCATAAATAAGCCATGTTAAAATTATTCTGGGAGGTGAATCTAGTCAAAAGAAAATATGTAATGAAGAAATTTTTAAATGAAACCCATGCTAAAAATAGATCCATAGGAGTCAAAAGTCATCTAAGCATCCTTTTCTCCCAGTGACCCTCAGAGGGACTTCTCTCAATGGACATAACTTACTGTATGGGAACTTGCCCAGGAGGTATTTATTATTTCTGTGAAGACTAATAAAAAAACTTGTGAATGTTTCTGAAAGCATCCATTTCAAAATCAATTAAAAAATTACTTTATGAACTTCTTATTTATTACCAAATGAACCTCTTTCTGAATTCAAAGTGAAAGAATATAGGAATGTTCTTTGATCAAACTGCTCTTTTCTCTATTTTATATATTAGTATGATAAAATTAATTTATCAGTGACACAAGCTAATTCTTGTCTTAAAATACAGAAGATAATTGTCATTGATCAGCCACGCTGCTATAGAACAGAAAAAAATTTGAAAGGAAAAATATCAGAAAACAGAAGATATAAAACATGAAGTTAATAATTATTTCAATAATTCTGTCTGCTTCCTTAGGAAATGCTTTTACTTTGGGTATCAGAGAGGGCTGGATTAGGCAGTCTTCTGGTGTGGTTTTTTATAACTGCTGGAATAAATGTATGGAAATTGTAACTATAATTAGTAGTCTCATTTAAAGGAGACTAAATGAGAGACAGAAGAGTTTTCAAGTGTACATTTATGCGTACTAAAGATGTAAATTCATGACCTGTGCCTCTTTGAACCTTCATCTGCCCTGTTTTCAAGCCTTTATCTACACTTCATGAGAAGAAAGCCAGTCAAGCACTGAGGAAAAAAGGAGATTTGATGAATTTATTCTGCAGTATTTAATCAGAAGATGGAAAATTGCATTGTGTCCTTCTATTCACTTCATCTTTCTAAAATTCTGCTCCATACCCAGAGGAATGCTTGTTTGTGTTTTCTATAGAACCACATGGGAGTAACTATCCATCATACAAACTAATGTACAACACGTAACTTGAATACACACAACCTGAATTCAGCAGAAGCATTGCCAGCAACACGATAAAATATCATGACACTTCTTCATACACAGTTGCCATGTCCTATGCGTTTTACTCTTATAATTTACGTTCTGGGGAAAGTAATATGTGATAAACTTCTCACAGGTGGTAATAAATTAGTAAATGCAGAACTGATTCAGAGCAGCCACGTCCACCCATTGCTAGCACAGATGTTTTGCAGAAGATTTAGAGACAGTTTTGCAGGCCCTCAGCCCCTGAGGTGAATTAGTTGCATGTTTGTAAGGAAAAATAGGAATTGTACTTTCGTGCTTGTGCTCTTAGTTATTTGCTTTTTCCTTCTTCCACTCACCTTCATAGAGCCTCTTCCAAGCATGGTGTGTCCATATATTTACTCTGAGAGCAATATTAATATATAATCTGCAGCATAGATCTTGGTGACACAGCAGGGGGGTTGAAATTAGATGATCATAATAGTTCTTTTCAACTCAAGCCATTCTATGATATGACAAACTTGCTTCTGATACATAATTATCTTCCTTTAAAGCAACTTTTAGTATCTTTACTCAAACTTCTAATAATTGAGGTAAATGTGCTCACTCAATAATCAGAAAGTACTTAATCTATTTCTAAGAATTGTTATCAGATTAGAGAGGCAGATTTGTTGTCTTCTGAAGGGCTGGTTGATCTATGGGATTATAGTTACTGTAACGTAACTAGGATTATATGCACGATCTTCAGACTGTTATTTTGCTTAACTCCCAGTGCTCCTTTTCTTAAGGAAGACCTCTGTCAGTGTAATTTTTGATAATAATAGCTACTTTAGAGATTATGCCACTATGTTTAGTCAATCTTACTGGGGTTTATTACATTATTCTTTTCCTTGGCACTAGCCTTTTATCTCCAAAATCTCATTTAGAATCCAAACAAACTGAGAAAGGTCTGTCTGGGCTCTCCTGTGACAGATGAAAAAGGTTGGATGCAATATATCAGATAGATTCAGCAAAGCTGTCCCTCTCTACTCTCAAATAATTAATCTTTTACAGATTGGCAGTAATTCAGTTGTTAGTACATGCAAGCTCAAGTTTTTATATTAATGTGGCTTCTCAGCACTTTAGCATAATATATTACTTGGTTAAGGATATTTCTGTCCTTGCACTGTCATTTCCCTCACGTTGTCCTATCTTTAAACTAAAAATATAACAGTGACAGATAATGCTTATAATGCGATGATGAACTTGTCTCACAGTGTCAGTAGTGTTTCTATTAATGGTGGACAGCAACTTTGCTGATCATAGGAATAAAGACCAGGTTGCCCTATGGAAATGGTGAATAATTTGAAAATATAGAGCCAAGGTAATCTGGGACTAATCACGCTAACTGACAATTTGGGGACTCCATGAATAACATTTTCATGTCTGTTCTCAGACAGCACCATGCCATAAAGCAGTAGCAGAGCAAAGAAAGCTCATATAAAGGCTAACCCTACTTTTCTATGTGCTACAATACTAAAGTAAGGCACTGTGCCATGCAGGATTTTAGATGTTCTAAGTGCCCTCTGCCTTCATTTCAGCATTTAAACCTCCACTGTGACAGATGAGTTTTTAAGCAACTTTGTGAACATGTACCGACTTCAATAAATGTGGGATTGAGTCTAAAGTTACAACTTTATTCAATGATTGCTGTGATCTAGTTTTTTATACTTAATGACCGAAACATGAAAACAAGAAACCAACATAAAACTAATTGAGTGTCACTGCATTGATTCTTGGTCTGATGATGTGAAATAGCCACAGATCACAATACATTTACAAAGCTGCCAATAAATCTTGCAAATGCAAATTATGCTCGTGTAAGACCTCACAGTGTAAACACACACCGAGCAGCTGCACAGACCACTGCTAGATTTGTTAGTGTTTATATCTCACAGTCTGAGAATACAGCTCTGTGACACTTGGGGTCACAAACAACAACACTTGTTCTTGGGACACAGACACATTTTCTGGGTCTACCTGTTCTCAGCGCACCAGTAGAGCTCTTTGTGGATGCAGTTCACAGAACAGTCTCTCTCTTGTGTTTCTTTCTGTCTTCTGTAATTCAGATGTTATTTCTTTTCAAAATTGAGTTAGTTAACCAGTGTTAACTCTGGGGGAGACAACTTCAGCTCACCACTAAGCCAATTTGCCAGTGGCCACGGAAACATTTCTTTCATACCTGTTTGTAGTAGCATAACAAGCTAAGAGTCATTAAGAAAAGCTATTTTTTGACCTGTGTCGTGATAAACATCACCTCTGCTCGGCAGGCGTCGTACATACATGAACGTACCTGCTGTACTGCATTCCATCATATGCACAGTGAACTGCTGCATGCTTTAATATATAATGAACCTTAATCCTTGCTTAGCATCAGCTATAAGAATGCTCAAGATTCACCCTTTCCTTGGGATGGACACACAGAATATCTAACCTGTCTTTTAAAATTGTGAGTGACAGAGAATATATCACAGCCCTTGGATAACTGCCACTGCTGATAACAACACTGGTTTTATTTTAGTCCAGTCTGTTCTAGCTTTAATGTCAGCTATTTGCATCTTTTACCTCCTACTTGATATTTCCTTATAGCACACTGACAGCAAGTACAGATGTGAGCTGGTATTTGTAAGCAAGAGACTCCCGCCCACTTATTCTTGTTTAATACTATCATACTCTGACAAATATTGTCATATTTTATTTTACGTCACTTTTCCTTAAGCAATCCTATTCTCAACCGATTTGAAGGTACCAAAGCCTTTTCCTGTGTTGAAATGGTCTCAAGTGGAGCCCAATTCTATGTAAACCTCCAAGAACCTAATCAAAATAATTATGACTACCCATGGTGTGTCATCACCATCAGAAAGTTGAGAAGAGCAGCTTCCAGTCTAGGGACTTTTCTGTGATAAATCAACAAAGACAAGCATCTCAAGGAGTTGGCCAGGCTTCCAGCTTCTGCAGAGCTGAACAGGCAGTGGGAGCTGAGTGCCTTCGCCTCTCAGAGAATATTACTTTTTTGTGTGCTGTAGGAGTGCAATCCAAACCACTCTCATGCCCTGAGTGCCAAAATGTCTTGCCCTATGTGATACAGTATACTGATGATAAAGTTGCACATAATTTAATGCGGCATACAGCTACTGATTCACAGCTGAACAGACCTGCAAAGAATCATATTATTCCACACAGAGGAAACCATGTATGATATGAATATGATCTGACACAACTGACAAAACCTGACAGTATGTATCAAGCTAATCATGCAGACAATAAAAATGGGCAGTTTTCAGAGAACAGGTTTTTGACGTTGTGTTATTTTCCAAAATACAGCATAAAAGTCTATTTTTTGTTGTTGTTTTGACCTTTGCCCACTTCACTGAAAGCAATGGAAAAATCTTTGATTTCATGGGTTGTTGGCTCAGACCCAGAGACTGCAGTAGTGTAGCAATTTAAGACTGAAGGGCACTGTCAGAGCTGTGCGGAGGCAGAGGGTTAGGATAGCTGGAGAGATTCAGAACAGAGCCAAAATGCATAGGGAGAATTATTAATGTGGAGCTCGCCAAGGCCCTGCTCCTACTGTGCATACCTCTTTTGAGGAAGATCAATCACTCACTTCCACATCAACCAAATTTGTCCAAGATTAGGAAGATAGTAATAATAAATAATTAGCATTTACATCACACATTTCATCTTCAAAGCATCTTACAAACATTTACTAATTAATCTTCACGACAGTCTTGTGAGTTCTGGATTTTCATCCCACTTTTGCGGTGTTCATTAAGGACTCAAAATTTACAAGGTAAAAAAAGAAAAGCAATGCCTAAGCTCTCTCCTCCCTGACTATATGAGTGCTTACTGCCCACCAGTACATGAGAAAATGCAATGTGTCTTGGGAACATTTCTGTCCCAGTAATTCTTGCCTTCTCTGAAAGACAAATATGTACATATCATAAGCTTATGAATAAAACATAAGGTAAAGTAAGCCCTACTATTTTAAGAGTCTTTGTGATGGTTAAAAAATATATTAAATACATGAATTCTGAAACAATTACACAATTATTTAATCTTTTACCAGTAAATGTGAGCATCAATTATACTTTCCTATTATAGATTCCCAAAATATCAAGAGAATCTTTGCAAGTATTTGTTAACTATCTACTTGTCAGATGAGTGCTGGGGGCATAAATGCAGTGGTCCTAAGAGACTGTAAAACAGCTGTGTTTCTCAAAGCAGCTAAAAGGAGTCATGAAATATTGCTTGTAATATCTTTTATATCCAGTTTTACATTCATTCTGTGCAAGAAGAGGCTGCTAATGTGGAAAGGAGGAAATGTTAATGAATTCTATCCCTACCTCTTAATGCAGTTTACTTAGAAACAAACAATATCTTCAAATCTTTCTGGCTAGTACGTGTGGAGAATGAGTTATAGCAAAGGATAAAGAACTGCACAGAACTACAACTGCTTGTGGCTCCCTGCTCCCCACTGTGTGCAAATCAAAATGTATCTACTGAAGGAGATAGCAGGCAAAAATGCGGTGCGCCTTTGCAGCTTATAGACCCTCTTTGTCTCAGAGTCTCTTCAATAAGCACTTAGCCAAATAAAAAAGAGCATGCTCAGAAACTGCTCGGGAGCCAGTTTCACTTTATGGTTATTTCTTGGATCTTCATTTTAACCATATGCAGAAAAGGAAAGTTAAACAAGTAGCTTCATGCTTTTTTCAGAAGAGACAGGAGCATGTGCAAGATTCTGTGTTTCACACTAATCAAACTACTATTAAGGTGAAAATAGTTCAATTTAACAGGCTAAAAAGCTTCTTTTCTTTCAGTGAAAGCCAAAATAGAAATAATCGTATTCTTGAGAAATGCACTGAAATCACATTTTTGCTTTGTATTCTATTTCTACAGAGGCATTTCATGAACTATTCAAGCTAGTTGTTCTCATATTACAAAATGGTACAAAGGCTACAAAAATGAAATAGTTTTTACTTAGCTTCCTTCCAATTAATTCCACTTAACCCTGTCATGGACTTTCTCTGATTTGTTGTTTTGGTTCGTTTTTTGGTGGGGTTTTTTTTGGTTTTTTTTTTGTGTGTTTTTTTTTTGGGGGGGGGGGGGGGGGAGGGGAGGAGAGGGAGTTGCTTGTGGGTTTTTTGTTGTTGTTGGCTGGGAGGGACAGCAGCACAAAAAAGAGTTCACCGTTGAACAATTTCACACAATACTTTGTTTTATACCTGTTCAGGAGATGTTCTGAGTTATATTACGTTGTGCATTGCTTGTTAGGAGTTGCTGGAGGACAATCTGAGTAACCAATTAAACCAACCTATCCTACACCAATCTAATCAGCATGAGAAATACAGAACATAAGATACAAAGCTCGTGTATGCCAGAGCTTTCTTAGAAGTTCCGTTTCTTTCCAACATTGCCAGACTTCATCTGTGGTAACATTTGATGTTCGACCATCTGACCACATATACATGTAGTACATGACATACATCATTGCAATATGTATATGTAGAATGCTTACAAAGAGACTTACACACTCTGCTACTGTGAATTTAAAAGATTTTTTAAGTGGATAACTGGACAGCAGAAAATTGCTAACCCAAATAAGAAGAGACCGTGGGAAAAAAAGTTTGATGAGATTCCTGGGGCATGCCTACTATATACTGCACCTACATGAAAGCAACAGGGTACTTCACTGATGGAAAGAGGTCTAAAACAGTCTTTGAAAACAGTTTGAAGAGCTTAGGAGGATTTTACCAAACACTCCAGGAAATCATCCACAAATATTGACTGTTAGGACAATTGTAATATTCACAAAATGTAAATATTATTCAAGCTTTGGTCACAATTATCATACACAAAAATACAGTAAGAGAACAAAACCATGCACATTTTATCTCGAGGACAAATCTAGCATTAAACACTGCATATTTTTAAATGAAGGTGCAAACTTTGCAATCGAGTAAATATATGAGCTGTATTCCTTTCAGTATTCACCAGTTTAACATTAGCCAATCAGAAACAGTTATGAGATTTGTCTGCTTGATTTCTCTAGAAGCAAGGACTTCACACTTCTGATTATGGGAGGTGAATAGGGGTCAGGAATCCACTGAGTTCAGTGAATGCATTCACTGTCCTTGGGGCTTAAGTGGGCAAGCAGGACAGTCAGTAGCAAGAGCTGGATAGAAGTGGCTCCTCTCTATGCCAGCTAGAGTTGTGTTGTGAGTGCTGGCTCACAGCTAACATCAAGATGAGCAAATATGACTATGAAAACAGGACAATATGAAAACAAGATTTTTTTTAATGTGGAACATTAAAACAATTCCAATTCTACTGGAGAAGAATTGTATGGATCTTCAAACACTTAGGAGAAATTAATTAACACCTTTTAGTGAACTTAGCTTGAGCTTGAAGTTTCAGAATCTGGAAAGTGTGTGTGGTTTGAAGATTAATCATAACCATTTTACAGTTTATTCATTTTCACCAAACCACAGATTTTCTCTCAGAAAAATCATCACTCCATTTTGTCAAATAATTGAATTTGATTTCATTTTGTGAACTTCTTCACAAAAGCAATTTGAATGGTTTGTATTCAGCAGCAGAACTCATTTTGAACAATATGTAGGTAATGGAGGAAAAGATGTATAAGGTAAAAACATGTGCTGAACATATGTACCCCCCTGATGCATGCCAAACTTAATTAAAAATCAGACCCTAATTTGCTGTGGGATCTAGACAGTGTACTGCTTTGTCCAGATGTTTTCAAAATGAGAAAAAAATATATTCTCTCTTGTAAGTTTTCATTTTGCAGGCTCTGGGAAACTATTGTCCAAGTGCTACACAGTCTCCATTCCTTAAATACCAAATACATCCACATTGTTGAGAGTGTAGCTTATAAATCTGAAATACAATTGAGGCCACCTGAGAATTGTTCCTTTTACGTTAGAGAGACTCAATGTGTAACAATGAATTGAAGTCTTAACAGAGCCCTCTGAGGATACATGTTCCTATGCTATTCAACAGGACCCTACCAGCCTGTCACCTGAAGTACGATGTAAGCAGTAATTTCAGATTCTGATATTACTTTTGTATAGAGCATGATAAATGAAGAAAAACGTTTTTTTCTTTAATATTTGATTTTATGAATCATATATGGTTTATAAATATAAGATATTTTTCCTTCAATTATTTCAGCATACTACAGAGCCCTTTATTTCTGCAGTGTAAGAATGGTTGGAGGACTTTGCAACATGGCATATTGCTAGATGTACTCATTAAATGAAATTTTGGAATGTTAATAATAACTATTCATGCTAGGAAAATAACTGTATTTCAATGAAAAAAAATTGATTTTGAATTACCCATTTACACCATGTGTCATGATCTATTCAAGAAAAGAAAACAAGTGCAGAAAAATCTCTGGGAGTTATTTAGGCAACAAGTCCATCAAGTCAATTTCTTTTCAGTGAATTCCTTCATGAAGGTTGGTGGGTGGGAAAGGATGCTGTACATGGTTTAAATGTTTCCTCCACATAATTACTTATTTTTGAGATTGTTAGATTGTGATGAAATTTTAACAAAGATGTAGTTTATAACTAGCAGTGTTCACTGAGCTGTAGTCATAGCAGTAGTTCACATTTCACATAGTGTAGCAGTGTTCACATTTCACATAGTGGAATATGGAAAATTCCTTGCCTCTATGGAAATCACTGACAAAACCTGACATGGTGTTTTGCATCTTTTGGGCACCTACACTGACAAACAGAAGACGAAGTATCCCTAAATGATCTTTAATTGGCATGCAAATGAAATTTTATACTTGCTAGCAGAATGACACTTAATATTTAACAACTTTAATTATTTCATTATACAGCACATTTTAATACTCCTATTTGTTGAGAAAAAAATAATTACTAGTTAAGAAGGTTAAAAAATACTATCTTTTTTCTTTTTTTTTAAATGTACTTTTCTATACTAATAATATCCAGTCATGCAGCCTGAGCTCGGTATCAATATCAGATGTTAAATAATATACCTGGAGAGTAGCTGATGGGCCCAAAATGACAGGGATTCAGAGATGTGATTTCCCAATTTCAATTGTGCAAGAATTAGAGATGTTTAAAGCTCTGCTCCTCTCGTTGTTCAGTACTGGCTTTGTATTTTCTTTGGATTTTCCATAGGTCTGGATCCAACCCCCTTACAAAGTCTTTTACTTAGGTTGTGAGCTCTGAACATCTCACTCTTGACATACTCATTATTTAGCCCCTAGTAGAAAAACTTTCTCTTCCTAGGCTATCTTCTAGTGATAAAATAAAATAAAATAAAATAAATCACTGCTTCTGTGTTCCTGAGGAAAGACTTCTTTCTGGAATAATGTTTCTCTATGCCCCCTTTTGACTTCGTAAAGAACATCCCAGAAAGATTTTGGATGAAATCTTTAGAGTTGCAGAAAGATCATGAAAACTTGCCAGATTGTAGCTTGCTAAGAATGTTGTGAGGAAGAAAGCAGCCTTGGCTCAGACAATACAAAGAATAAAAATGCTGAAAGTTCTCAGGGTATTAATAAACCTGAGAATTTCTAAATACCTCTGAATATATTTTTCCACATATAGAACCCCCTTTATAAAAGGACTGATTCACTAATTGTTTTACTTCACACAATTTCAATTGACAAACATACTTTAAATATTTTTCCTGTTATTTTAACCATTATTTAAGTTTTCACCTCAGTGGAATTCTATGGCCTATTGTGCCATTTTCTGGAACACCTCGCCACAAGCATTTCTTCATTTGCCTTCAGGGCTGACATATTATTGCCTCTGCTGATCTACTATATGTGTAGATGAGTTCAATGGAGACTCAGCTCTGAAGAATGAGGGAGATGCTGAAGATCCTATTATAAAGCCTTTCTTAATAGCTATCTGTGTGGTGATGAGCAAATGAGGAAAATCACAAAGACAGCAGAAAAAATTCTCGTGAGGCTGCCTGATCCTCTCACCTGACATTTAAAAACTTCCTCCAAGGAACATCACTGCTTGTATTTCGTTTTCTGTTAACCAGCTGTTTTCCCTTCAAGTATACGCCAGGTTAGGAAAGGCAAGCCTTGCTTTGCACATTTGTAAGTCAAAGGACATGCAGCGCTCCTAGTAAAATATCTGCATTGACATCAACAGGACTATACACTGTCATTAAATAGGACTCACCCCCACACACTGTAATGAGAACCATTGTGCTTCCCACCTTAGAGCCTGCATGAAATTTTGCCCATAGAAAAGCTGGTTAGAGAGGAAACGGGGACAGATTGTTGGATTGGGAGCACAGAGGCACTGTGCAGGTTTATAAAAGGAGAGAATTCTTACAGGTGAGAGAGAAGATATCTGTCAGGAGCTTTGCTACCATCCAGCAGGGTGCTCTGACTCTCTCTCAAGAGACTTGAGGTTAAAAGCAGGAACCTGCAGCAAAATATGGCTAATGCCCCAGTATTTCTACATGGGTTTAGTGTGAGCAGGATTCTGCTTTTTTGTGTCTCGGTGTTTCCATGTGATGACAGTACATGATGGTTAGCGACAAATAATTACCAAATATAAATTAAATAAATAAAATGTTACACATTCAGGGAAAATAAATTTTGTATGAAGATAGGTTTGAAATAGAATTGGTTTGGTTTCTGATTAATATTGTTTCTGTATTTTCATTCTGTGGTTCTTAATTATTATTCACAGTTCGGAGTTGTAAGTGTAAGAATCATAAACCTAATGTGAAGCAGTATTTTTCCTTACAGTGTAACTGTAACAACTATCACAATTATCTCTGAAGAGCGCTTAAGTGCACCATAGACCAAAGCAGCTTCAAGGGTTCAGGTATTCTGGTGAGGCAACACAGACACAGCTAGTGCTGATGCCTGATGTTCAGTGGATTAATACTAAAACTATGATGCCAGTGTGATTAGTGACTATTTGAAGAGGTCTCAACAGTGAGTCATGTCTGAAACATACAGATCTAATCCTCTATAATATCCATTTGTCTGTCCCTTATACGAGTAAATTTCCCTTTGTGCAAAGAGACTATTGGATTCTTTCACTAAGTATCAAGACTTACTTTACTTTAGCTTGGCATCATTCTTGTTGCTGTCCATCAGGTAAAGAACAGAGAAGTAACTCCTCACCAACAGACACTCATAAAAGGTATTAAATAGTCATTTCTTCCCACTTTGCTACACTAAAAGACTAGTGAACAGACAGACTTAGGGTGACAAAGAAGTACTCTTGAATGTATAGCTAGACCAAGTTATGAGGTGTCCATCCATGGATCAAAGAAGATATGCCAAAGTGAATACATGCTGTATGGTGGAAATACTGAGTACATGCATTACAGGGATAACAGAATAGCCACAGAAAATGTTACATTTTGAGAGATGAACATAATAGCTAGGTCCCTTCCACCTCAAATCTTTATTAGAGGCAAACCATTATGTTTTTAAACAACTTATCTTCTGAATGAATTCCCTAGGAGGAAAATAATAATTCAAGTATTGTATTGGCATTGATAGGAACTTGCTACTTGTACATTTGTGTGATAAAACAGGACTCATCTCTTACAAATATTCAGTATTCTATAATTTACAAATATCAAGTATTGTAGCCAATAAGTAACGTATTTGTAGTCATCAAAATTTTAACTTGCAAGAAACAGACTGTCTATCTCAGTACATTGTTAACTTACCTATACTTAACAGTTTTGATTTATATTCAGCTAATTATGCACATTCTAATTTTCACTCTTGTATATCTGTCATTGGAAATACATAACATGACTACATTGTCTGCAGGAACAACTGAACGGCCATATACCCAGGCAGATACAATTGAGAAGCTTGCAAGTGTGGTTAATATTTTCAGCTGGCTATTAGAAAGGTTGCCAGCACATACTTTCCCTTGAGTGTAAAAGCCCAGGAAGTGAAGCACTCTTATAGCATGTGAGGGGGTAGCATAGCAGGGCCTGATGATGGGAATACACAGTCAACAGGGTGTATTTTGGACACAAAGTCACAATCCCGCCATCTACCATTACCATAGTGAGAAAACAGCTTGGGGAAAATCTCTGGCTGAAGCAGCAGAAAGACAAATAGCTCCCCAGGGCAAAGAAAGAATGAATGGAGCAGAATATAATTCTAGAAATATCTGAGAGGGAAAATTTAGCTAGCACTCATTTAACCCTTTATTAATCAATCATTTCAGACTGAAACTTCCAAATAATGATTCATTGAGGCTCTAAACCTTATCTCCCAAATTAAACCCTTTTGTCTTGTAAGATGTAGGTAAAACAATAAATGTTAACGGTCTTGTCTTCCATTTTTTTTATTTGGTTGGTTGGTTGGCTTGGGTTATTACTTCTTAAATATTGAATGCTACTTTCACAGCTACCTCAAAAAAGAGTCAACTATTAAAGAAAAACTTTCACATTTCATGGAGGTCCTTACCAAGCAGTTTCTGTACACACATGCAAAGAAAGATATGAGCTATACTTAGCATTGTAAGCCAATTTCCTCATGTCTTTCAGGGCTGCAGAAAACCACCTGTCTGACTGGGGCAGGAAGCCAGAAAACAACGTATGATTTACGCCCACTACTTTCCTGTAAACTGTGGGAGTGTAATCTTAACCACCACATTCTGTAAAAGATCCTGAGAACCACTTTATTTTATTTTCTTTTCCAGAAGGGCATACTCTGAATGAAATATTTAATACACTTCCTGCCTCCACATTCTCAGCGTCTGACATGGATAGTATCTCTTTAAGAAACCAACTACTATTTTTCATGCAACTTGAGAAATGCTATCTGAGTCAGGAATTCCTGTGCTGTGGCAAGAGGCTAACTGTATAACCTCTATAAAATTAGTCCAACCTAAATTTCAGTGGTATTAGTGTAATTAGGCACCTAAATACTTTCCAAAATTTGACTCTTATTCTACAGTCAGTCTTACTGCAGAACCCAGCATCAGCTCTGAAATAGTAAACCATGCCTCTAAAGCGTCCATTTCTACCAAGGGATTTGAATGTGCCACGTTGCTTGTAGTAGGTGATAATTCATCTTATAGACAGTTATGTAACTGAATGAAGAATTTATGAAGAGTTACAGTATTTAGTAAATTGGGGGAAAAAAAATACAAACACATATTAAGAGTTCCTTTATGAGAAGAAATACAGTAACACAAAATATATTATCAAAAAAAAAAAAAAAAGACATCATGAGGCAAACTATTTTCATATCTGGAATATCACTCAAGATAAATATATAACAGAGACTTCTCAAAATCCCAAACCTTTACAAAATTATAGGTCAAAGCAACATGCAAATCAATATGCATGTTAAGGATAGGCTTTGTGTTGTGTCTGATTGTGCACACAATATCTCTCATGGCTAATGCCAAAGAATCCTTTTGCTATTTCCTACTCATCACCTATGGAGAGTCTCCCATGGGTACAGAAAAGATCAGAATTTCACTACCTGATGAGAAGTGAAAACTCACTCTTGAGTCTCTAAGAACGTTTCCTGGAAAAGCACCACAGCTTTCTTCTTTGAATGCATTGAATAGGAAATCAGCAAAGTACATCCTGACTGCAGATTTCACTTCCTAACAATTCAGATATCAGTTATGGGAAACCAGAAGAAGAACATGAGATACAAAGGAATAGGTGGTGCTGGATTATCTGATTATGTTGTGTTCTATGTAGCTCTGTGAAGACCTAAGACCAATTTCTTTATGTACTACATCTTTGTACAGCTCTCTCTTTTGAAGACATGTACAAGATTTTAGAATGAAATGCATTTATTATTGGAGGATGACAAAGCCTTCTTCCCAGCACTCTGCAACCCTAATGTCTACATCTGATCTTCCGTGGTTTCAGAAGACTTCGTAAATATAAATATTTGCCCTGAAATTAGAAAGAGTAAAGGAACTGCCTGTAATCAGTATCATTCCACACTTCAATCGTGTCTAGTGACAGGAACTGCTTTAACTACTTCAGATCCTGGGAAAAGGTTAAGCTTTTATTCCCAGATCAATCAGAAAACTTTGCAAAGTTGTGTTCTCACTTTCCTTGCTCATACAACTATATGAGGACAGCTCCTCACTTTGAAAAATCCTTGTGCCCTTTCTCATTTGTGGTCTGTGAACTATTGCAAAAATAGAGTTCTTCAGAAGCAGCTTTTATCAGACATAAACCTACCCAAATCCTATTAATTGCAGGGAGATTCAGCACACAGGATGGTTTAAACCATCACCAGTCATCCTTAACATTTCTCAGCAGCTTCAGCTATAGCATTTTATCTGCTCTTATCTCTCCTGATTTTCCACTCAGGGCCTTTCTGTAGCTCATTTTACCCCCACTACCATGTGTTTTCAGTAATCGTTCAGAGTCAGATAGTGTTTCATTCAGCGCCTGTGCCCTACCTCACCAGCAGTGCTAGGCACAAGCTCCCATCGCAGCACAACTGGTCCCAGCTGGCTCGTGCTGGGCTCCCTTGGAGGTACTTGCTGCCCACAGAGCTGGCTGGCTGTGAGCACACGGCAGCCTTCACGACAAGCACCAGCTGTTGCTTCGCAGCATGTGGCCTGGCAGACATGCTGATTCCAGCCTTCAGGAGAGGGAAACAGCCCCAGCACTTCTGCATGCAGCTCAGCTTGGCTGCAGTGCTGTTACCTGGCAAATCATACCCAGAAACACACAGCTCTTAGTGCCAGAGAGGTGATAATGTTGAGGAGGGAGGACAAAGTTGCACCTCCTAGGTTACTAACAGAAATCTGACTTCAGCTGATTAGATAATCTCAGGTGTAACATTTCAATTCAATAAGACTTTAAAAGGCTAAACATATATAGCCTCTTTTTTACTCTCTCCATGTCTCATCCCTGTACAGATAAGTGTTCAAACAGCATCCCCCAGCATGACCTGTTAGTCTTTTTCCTCCTTTCACCACCATGTGCAGCAATGGAAAGTTGCTTCACCCAGCCCAAGATAATTTTTAATTCCTGAGTGTGCGTTATTTTAACTCCTCCAGCATTTTGCATACCAGGTAGAAGGATCTCACAGGAGAAGGTCAGATGTGTGGGAGCTCACAGTTATTTCTTTGCTGACAGAGGGATTTATATGTGAGGGAAAATGATAACTGCTGTGTGTATCTTATCATGAGCAGCTTTGCCAGGAAGTATGCTAGAAGTATGCTAGATGTAACATGAGGGTGGAAGATGGGGGTGTCTGTCACATCTCCCAACTTGATTTCTTCTTTAATACATTTTTGGCCAATTATCAGAGTCTCACACACCAGCTCATAAGTACCTTCTCTCTCCCTTTCTCATTTGTTTCTACCTATGAACTACTTTTTTTTTTGGAAGCCGGGAAGTGAAGTTAGCAGAAATATTGTTTGTTTCTCTGTTGCTAATCAATGAGTCCTCTACTGAACAGAGGTTTTCTGTCACACAGCCTTCTCCTACATTCCCTCCACTGGCAAATTCTGTTCCTGGTTCAGGTTGTTCACCGGAGCTCTATGACCCCAAGAAGTGCTTGTCATGCTGCAGTATTTCCTCACTGACAGTTTCCTGGCTATGAATTAGCAATTGATATTTTCTCTGAGAATGGACAAGAATTCACAAACAGCGATGTAAACTTTTTATCCTAGCAAATGGTACTGCCACGTTATAATGGTGTTGATTGCTGGAAATGGTGTGTAAATAAAAATGGATGGTGTGTAAATAAACTCACACTGGTTGGAGGAAGTCATGAACATAACACAAGTCCCCATAGATTAAATAACTACAAAGAAGTATTTTTATAAAAACTATATAGGAAAAAACAAAAGACATAGTAATGCACTAGCAAAAGATGTTCCTTATGTTCATCAGATCTCGTATTTCCTCTTCTCATCTATGCTTTATGCTCATTGCACTAGGTCTTCACTAAGTTACATGGATGTTTATGGAGGTCAGGTCACCCGTTATCACTGTAAATAGCTGTGCTAAAACAGCAGTCAGCGTTCATAGCTAACGGGCATGTTTTTATAGTAGGATGTGCAATAAAAATGTAACTGCCGTTTGTTTTTTTTTCTTTAAAAGCACATTTCCAGCACTAAGAATCTAATTCTGTCTTCAGTTCTAAGTAAATCTTTGCCATTCCAAAGATCAAGCACTTAATACTCACAAACTGCCTTTCAAAATATTAGGATTAGGAGTTAAGCAAATGCAGTTCACACACTCTCGTACAAATGTCCACGCTTCTCCAAAGCTCCTGTTTTGATGTTCATAATCAAGCAGGGTTTTTGACTGTCGATTTTTTGTTAAAATTATGTGCAGTAAGTTTGATCTTATTAATCCACCCTGGCCAAAGGAGGGAGGGAACCACCTGTAACATAAACTCCTCTCTGTTTTCTGTCTTGCAAATGTGAGAGCCTGGTTTCTGCAAGAATGTATTTTTGAGAAAAAAAATACTAATTTTTTACTCTATAATTCACAGGTAAAGGTCTTGGTTTCTGTTGCAAAGCTGTATAACATCCTTGAATTTGTGCATGCATGATAAGCATGCTAAGGGCAGGTGAAAATGGAAGCTCAACTTAAAAAGGTATTATGGAGAACACACCTACATGCAGCCAGTACTGGGAATATACCACCAAAACTTACAATATCTAAAAGAACAGATGCCATTCAATCAATTTAAGGAGTCCCAAAGTGGTCCTTAATTTCTTTACTGAACTGCAAGTTTTGTATAGTCCTTTATAAAATGCTTTGTTTACAGACAGTACAATAGAAACTATATCTACAGTACAGTGAAGTAAATTTACTTCTGAATATCTCTGTGAATCTGGAACACATATGTCAGTTTCTAGTACTTTGTTTTGCACTGAAATAATCAGTAAGTCCCACATCAAGACATTAGGCATTCTGCAAGAAAAAGAAAAGCTAGGGAAATTATTCATAAATGTTTGGTTGAATTCTAAATTGCTTTTCTATTCAAATGCGTTCACACCCCTTTTGGTGATTAATCCATGAACATTTGTGCTAATGGACATCTGCCCACACAAATGTTTGGCTCTTCACTAAGTGACAACTTATTTTATTTGCAAATAAGGCATTCGTGCCCCAACAGGGCACTCACCATTATCCAGTCAAAGAGTAGGAACAGTGCCATGTGATTTATGCTACTAATCTTATATAACAAATTATGAATAGGCAAAGATAGAGTGGGATTAATAGTTGAGGAATACCACATGACTATAGATGTGTTCTGGTTTGGCACTATAAACATTATAAATATATATATATATATATGTACGTATATCTTTTTCCCTTTTCACAACAGCCTAAATATATATATATATATATAACCTAATATATAATATAAATTAATAATATAATAAATATTCTATTATAATACTTATTTATAATACATATATATAATTTTCTCAATTTTCCATAATATATATTAGGCTATTGTGAAAATGGAGAAAAAGCTGCAACAAATTAAAATGTTTCTGTAAGTACTGCCACCTGTTACAGCTGTACTTCGATAGCCTGCTTTCATTTCAGGCAGGTCTAAAACTTGTTCACTTGACTTTTTGGAAGAGAATTGCAGAGAGAAGACACTTCTGAGAAACACACACAAAGCAAGAGGCTGAAGAATTTATGTAATTAGGTGCACACAATACCAATTTGCAGGCACTCAGGTGCACTACTGAAATGCTGAAATAAAACTTCCAAGCTATTAATAGTTACTGTTGGGGTTCAAAAAGCCAGCCAAAAGCCAACATGCGTTTTGTACCTTTGGCCTCAGAAGTGGGCTGGAGGTTTTATTAAACTTTTTTTTCAAGCTTGGCTATGTGAGACATTTCTTCTCTTAGCTGCTGAGTTTTTGGTTGGCACTCTCAGATATTTAACCACTAGCTTCAGGGAAGTAGTCTTTTCATGTATCTCTTTCATCAAGATTTCATCAAAGAATTTTCAACCTTAACTCTGAGTTTATTGGACATCCTGTAAGAGCATCCAGCAAGAAGAGTTTTAAAATTCAAAATTTTCAGTGACCAGACGCTAAGAAGCAATTCCTCCCTTTCCTGATACATATATTTCTACAAGTTTACAAACTTAAACAGTTGCCTTATAGATAGTCCAGTACTGTTTAATTACACTCTTGATGGATTTCAGATGTTAGGGAAGGTCAGGCCTAATCAGTACACAGACAGGCAACCTGTCTGATGGAGAGCAGGTTGTGATGATTCAGCATGAGGAATTTGCATTGGGGCTGTCTCTCAATGAGAACAAGCGAGTAATATGTTTCATTTTGCAATCTTGACAGTTCATAGCCTGCTACTCCTGCACTCTTTGTTATCATTAGGACATTAGCTGTCAATCCTGAATCTAACCTTCAACGAGAAATTATAGCAGGTTTAATTCTGCTCATGTTAAAGTAGTTAACCAGGCTTTAGTGGGAACAGGATGAAGTTAAAAGTCCAACAGCTTAATTCTGTTTTGGTAGCCAAACTTTACTTTTTGTCTGGACTTACTGGATAGTGTTAAATTCCTTTTAAGCTGCTCTCCTTTCCTATCACAGTTGCGTGATAGATAAGTTGTCTCTTTGCCACATATAGTGCATTACGTACTTACGTTATTGCACAATAAGTTCTGGGCTATTATACAACCATCACTGCTTCTCTTGTCTGCTTAGAGACATAATATTCTCCATCTACAGTGGTAGTGTTAGCTTGATTACAGTTGTGATTTAAAAAAGAATCACAAAGGGAAACTAGGAGAAAGCAAAGGAAACTGCCCTTCAGCCATCCTGAACTTTCCAAATGTATTTAGTAGCAAAGCTGGTAGACATGTGTATAAGTCTCACTTCAGCTCTCTGGAGCCATTTTCTGTATGTGCCTGTTTTCTATCTATTTCACAGTAACATCCACTAACTGCTAGTATTAAAGAATGTAAGAGGCAAGATGAACCCAGCATGTTCATTCTTGAGTTATGTTACTTCCCTCAAGGAGACTCAGACAAGTAGCTTTCTCCCTTCTTCCTGTTATGCCAACCTTCATTTTAGTGGGAGTTCTTCGTAAACCATTCCCTCCTGTTCACTGCACAAATCCAGCATTGTAAAGTCCACAATGAGGAACAAGGACAGAGCAATCCACTCTTGCATGCCCCCTGTTAATCTCATTCTCTTGTTCATTAAAGGCTCCTATTGACTTTGAAACAGTTCCATCGGGCTTTGTGATGACAGATATTTGCCCAGAGACAACTTGGCTGAATTTTGTTTTCAAACATCAAAGAATATTTTGCTTGTATATGTAGTTCAAACAGAATTATTGATAAAGTTGAAGTGGGATTAACAAAAGTGCTGCTGGAGCCATGGCTGTATGCTCTGAACCTGTGATGTATGATGAAGCATTGGATTTTGCATCTGACCTTCAGGGCTTCCCATAACATTATGAATTTGTGACTCAATCAGATTGTACTGTTAGTTTTCAACTGTTTACCTTTTTTAGGCTTTCCAATTTTGCACAACAATTTTTGCATGCATCTTTTAATACAAAACTTCAGTCTGAAGATGCTCATCACAGTCAAAAGGGGGAAATTTAAGACTTTGTAGCTTGTAAAAACAAGAATTATTCTTACATAGTATTATCTTTCTGATTTATAAAATGCTAGAAACAGTTAAATCTGAAAAACTGGTGTTGGAATGCTTGGAAGGGAAGTCTAAAACTAACTATTCTTGTTTGGTTATTTGTATTTTAAAATATATATTTAAATCCTAAAATGAAAACTTCAGATGTTTCAGAAATGGTGAAACAGCACATGACTGCCTGAAAGCAGGGGGAGCAGAGAGAAGGGGACCATAATCCAGCCTCTGGTATTTTTAGCCACTTTAAGGGAAGTAGGCTAAAGAATTGCTATGCCTCTGATTTATAATCAGGTTAAATGACAACAGCTCTTTGTTCTTTCCTCTGGGTGCTTCACCCTTTCAGCCTAATGCATGCAGGCCTTTGGCCTAGGATGCACATTTTTAGTCCCCCATACAATATGACTGCAGAGAGAATCCTAAGCCCCTTTTTCATCAGAATAATGTCATTATCAGAAATCTTGTGTGACCTTTGTGGCATCCAGCTATTCTGTCAATATCTGCAGCCATTAGCAAGCTGCTAAAAGGATTTTGCGTGTGATAAGGGATGTCAAAGTAAGTCCTTTTTCTTCAGGACTTTTATTCTTGAAAGAATTTTTACTGCAATACTGCATAGAACAAGTTCAATATATATTTATCACTGAATGATGAGGTGAAAAATGCCAGGACAGCTTTATACAGTAACTTCTCTAATCAGAGATGGTATTTATGAATAAAGGTATATATATTATACTTCGTTTAAAAATAAATATAGATGTATGTATGTCTAGCTACATGTAATACATGTATACATTTTTTCTATCTATAATTATTCATTTTTATTATTATTATATTTATTTCATTTTTGTATTAATTTGTTTGCCTACATTTAATTTATTTCACTGTATGTAACATGTAATTAAAAGTAGAATCAGTGTCTGCCTTGTGTCATATCAGAGGGCTTTCACCCCTCTACCTCCTCTGCCAGGAGAACGCAGCACAACCCAGACCTCTCTTCTATTGAGACTTCTGAGTGCAGGCATTGTAACAGTAGGACCAAATCAAAGGAAGTACTATCCTACTTCTTTTCTGTTTCTGTCCCTTCTGTGCTACAGTGAGCGCTGTTTCACTGAGAGGTTGCTGGGTTTATTTTCCTAGCCCCGCTCCTGGATTTGCAGACTGAAGCAGAAAGATGACCCTGCAAACAATTCACAAATACCAGTCACTTTGCAGGACAGGAGCAGTTTCCACTTGTCTACCACAGCTGCTGCAAAAGCCCAACACCTTCTAGGTTGGAATCTGCCTTCTCTGTCCTGGCACTGTATTGCTTTGATCCCTCTAGACCATAATTTTGCTCAAGGGGCCCAGAAGAACCCCAAGTCACAGAGCTTAAACTTTTTATCACAACCACCCAGAGGAAAGCCTCTAACATCTTGGCACCTACACAAATGAATTGTGAAGTAGCCACTGTGGCTTGGAGAAGTTTTGCCTCAGGAAAGGTTAGTGAGAAGATTGCAGAATATCTCTAGGCACCCAGAAGATGCCTGTAATAATATTTCCGTAGAGAACAACGTAAGCCATTCCTTCCCATAATGAATTAAGTTCCAGATAAGCTGTTGTCAGAATTGAACTCTCATCAAGGTGAGCAAACACTGTCCAGACTTAAAGGAGTACAGGATACAGTACCCAGTAATGAAGATATATCACAGAGCGCCCTGGGTGGTGCGGTGGAGGAATGGATAGAGATTTTGTATATTTAACTCCTCACTCCTTATCTGCTTTGAAAAGATTGATAAATGTAATTAACATTGAACATATTGGTTGTAAGTTCATGACTCAAGTAGAGAATTATCTTGAATGGACCTATTGTCTGAGATAATCAGGAAATGAAAAATATCCTACAACACAGATGACTTGTGTTCCATGGAAAAGGAGTAATCAAAGTGCTCAATTCATGTGCGCCGTGGCATGGGATCTGTTTAACAGTGCACCACGAGATAGGTAGTAGGAAATATATTAGTAACTGAGAAATTTTGCTTCAAAATAATTTCTGTTTCATGATCTGAGTAAACAAATGAAACTGTAGAGTGCTTAACACAGGTATTTGTTACTTAAGCACATTAGACAGATATTTCAAACAATGCTCTGTGGATAGAAGTTTTAGTATATTCTTTATAGATACTTTAGTGACCACCTTAGCAGCTGCTTGTAGGAAAACATTTAATGATGTGAGAAAGAAATGTGTTTTTTTTTCTTTTCCCTCATTCTCCCAAGAGGAAGATGCATGCTTTCTGGAGCTACTTGCTTTGGAGGGTTTTCATTTCATAGATTTGCTTTTGCTTGAGCATTACAGAATCATGGACAGGTTTGTTTAATCGCTCCATATTTCTTCTGACAGAGGCATTAAAAAATTCACTGTGTACTTGAAGCAGTAAATAGGAGGCTTATAGCATGGGACAGATCATTTCATTTTCATAGAAATTTTTCTGTCAAGCTTTATTTCTTCTGCATTAAAAGACATCACCTTTGTCTCAGAATCTTGAGGGGAGATTATTTTGTTTTCAATGTCAAACTATAAAGACATGAACTGACTATTAAATTTTTTCTAAGTTTATTGGTAGTTTTCGACATGCCTAGGTCTTAAAGACCTTTTTCCAGTTCACAAAAAGAGTGAAAAAAGGTGTTTAATTATATCCACTTTGACAAGTACTTTGTTGTTTGGTTCTTTTGGTTGTTTTTGCTTTTTTGCCTCAGTGGATGCCAAATTTGATCTGAAATTGACTTTTTGCTGATATTTATGGAAGCAAAATAATAAGTCTCAAAATGTCATGGGGAAGAACACAATTCACATTATGTCTGGGCAGGTTTCTAAACCTTTTTTATTTTTATTCACCCAGTCATAATACAGATGCTGTCTGCATTGCTGCAAACCAGAGTCCACAGGAAGCGTCGGATTTGCTTTCCTACATCTTATACATCAATAACCCTTCATCAGGTCCTAGCTCAGGAAGCCCAGGTTGCTATCAACTTGCAGTTTTTGATCCATTGTTTGTGGATTTTTTTATGAACCAAAACAGATAGGTGTGAAAGGAATATGAGAGAAAAAGGTTTGAGTACATGTTCTTTAATGCATGGAATAGTTTGGTTTGCCTTTCCAAGCCTGCAACTCCAGCAGGAAGAATTATTTATTCTGTAGTTTTAGATGATCCCTGCAACAGTTTTCTTCTTTATTTATTTCTAGTAGTTTTTCTTAGAATATGTGTATGCAACCAATGCGCACAGCAACCTGCTAAAGCAGCCTGCCTCTGCAAAACCTTTTGGTTAAGGTGTGGTCTGATGTTAACCACAGCAGGTCTCTGGTTGGAGCAGAGTAAAAGTAGAGTTTACCTTCATGTAATCTTATACAAAGAGAGCAAACCGCCAACAGACTTGTTGCATTTCTGGGTGGAAGATGTTAAAGAAAGTTTTAGAAGTGCAGTTTACAGACACCAGCCTCACTTACAAGAGAAAACAAAAGGCTAATACATTTCTTTCTTTTAGTTTTTCAGTAATGCCTCAAGTATCATTTCAGCAGACTACTCGACTCAGGCGCCTCCTTCAGAAGAAAAAAAACAACAAACACAAAAGCCAACTCTGTAGGAAAGGAAATGGTTGGGCTTTTGCTTTTCTACCTCTGCTGTGAAAAATATACAGGGCTTCAACTGTCGCATGTGTTCCTATAGATAAAATACATTGCTGAATATGCACACAGCCCTAAACCACTTCTTATTTACCACAGACCACAAACACCTCCTTCACCACTAAATGAGAAAGGAGCTTTAACATGTTATCTCCCCACTTTACAGAGAAGCTTTTCCTTTTCTAACGTCTCACCCTTCCTATGTGCTTAATTTCATGTTTTCAAGAGAGAACTCAGAACAAACTCTCAGCGCTGCCCAGCTACAAGTCGAACTCAGTTGTGGAGTTGTCCTAACTGAGGAGGAGTTTCTTGTTCCTGGCTGCAAATGTGCTAGTTGTGATCCAGCTGGCAAATGATCAAAGGTCCACGAAATGGTATTCTGTTTGAAGACGCTTGTGAAGATCCAAGTGCAGCAGACAAGTCTCACCCTTCCAGCTTTCACACCAGCACTAAAGTTTATGTGCAGACTGTTCTGTTCTGACAGATTATTCAAAACTGTACAAAAGTGGCTTCTATCCATGGGCTGCAAAACAATCCAGAGGTGTTATATTCTGTTTCTGTGAGAGATACGCTAATAATTCATCAATTTTAGCCATTCTAGCCAATTTCATTTTTGCGACGTGATGTCATAATCAGTTTAAATGAAGACAAGCACATTCATCCATATACTCCAGCTTAATGACACTAGCCCAAAATTAACTGACCAACATCTATTCACCATGCACGTATAGGACAGAAACACATTTTTTTCTCTAAGCACGTAGTTCTTTTCAGAAATGCATATATAATTTTCAGATGAAAACTAACTTATGAAGTTCAAATGTGGAGATTAAATACAAATGAAAGGGCTTCAGTGAAAGGTAAAATTTTCAAGTGAAGAAAAAGTTATAAAGTATACTGCAAATCTGAAAATAAAAGTTTTGTAAAAAATTTCACTTCCAGTAAGTCCAGTTGAAATTTTCTTAACTGAGACAAATTAATTGCAGCAAGGGCTATTATGAATACACTATCTTACAGTAGCAAAGGAAGTGCTTAGCTCTCTACCTGAGCCAGAAATTTCAACATCTGCTAAGAATTACTGTTAGACAAGAGTTCTTCCTCTCTTTGAGAAGCCATCCACCATAACTGTGTATGAAGACGCAAAATAGAAAAAAATCCACTAGGTACACGGCAGATTTTGGGGTTCACTTACATTTTTCTAATGCAGCCTGGCTCTCATTGGTCAGCAAGGGAGTAGTTATTCAGAAAAGCCCTACCTTGCAGCTGTGACAGTCTGCCACTATGAATCTGTCGTGCCCAAGCCCTGAGTAACAAATTTCCTTCCATCCATCTGGTATAAATATTTAGTAGTTTTAATGTCACTATTTCAATTGAATTGACTTGGGCTATTTAAATATTCACGTGTTTCCTTCCCCAGATGTATTTTGAAGAAAATGACATATCTCCATTCTTCATCTACCTTTTTTTTTAATGACTAAACAACTAATTAGCGATATTTTTTATGGTGACTAGAACAGTGGCAGCCTTGAATGCCATTGTGAGTATTTAATAATAGTTATAATATTCCTGTCATTCTAAGCACCTAAAGGATTTCCTGAATGCTTTTCTTCTCTGTTAATGAAAATAAGAACAGCTTTGGATTTTGCATTCTCTGGCAAGATCTAATCACCTTCACTAATAGTAGGAGCATTGCTCTGGAAACCTCTCTGTGATGTTTTCTGTTTTGCAGCAAGTTTTCAGGCTCATCAATTCTCACGAGGTCAGTGTTTACTGTCAGGCTTTTAAAAAGTGGTTCTAGAGTTGATGGACATAGGAGTATCAAAAGGACTGTTTGTGTGCACAAAGAGGAAATGTTTTGCAATGTTTTGCTTGAACTCTAATGTTCTCAGCATCTACTTTTTTTGTTCCACATGGTTGCTGAGGAAACCTCTGAAAATAATTGATATTAGTAATGTTTTCTAAGTAGCATCCATGGTTGGAACATCATTTCAGAGTATTTCAATTAGGCTTTTCACTTTTTCATGCATTTGTTGCTTCAAGAAGGAAGAGAGAATGAGAAATTTCTCAAGGTTTTATTCACATCTGAAAAGCACCCATGCAAAATAAAAAGCCATCCAGGTGAGCCCTGGCCACCAGTTGATGAGCTCAGCTGGAGCTTCTTGCAGATGAATTTTATGGTCAGAGAATGGCATTGGTGAAAACCAAATTATTTACTTGAACAGATTATGCACTGCACTTGTTTCAGTTCTCCAGCCAGGTATGTTAATGCTTTCCTTTCTCCCCCAGCACTCCCTGAAAGCCACTCCCTGTGGAGGGTGCTAGAAAAAGCCTTACTTGCTCATATTGCAACTAACTGCAAAGACACAGAAATAGAAGAAGGTACTTCAGAACAAGGTTATTCTAAGAGACTGGGACAAAGTTATGCCTTTTGATTCTGATGTTCAATCAACACTGGGATCAATATGCAGACTCATATTGTTTAGCCTTTGTCCTGTCATTTTTATTCAGATTTTGTTGAAAACAAAATTTGGCTCACCAAATTTTGTATTTGAAAATTGGTCTGAAAATTCCCCCCCTGACAAAATGAAGCAAGTCATCTGCTGCACAAAACATGTGCTGCAGACCTAACCCAGACAAAGCTTCTGTTGCTTTGAATTGTGTGGATTATATTTCTTAATAGTTTTGTTTTTAGTGCATATACATTTCCTTAACAGTGTGTGAAGCAAAGCTGGATTAGAAATAAATAAACAAACAGTTTTAAACATAGTTTGTTTCCACACTTGAAAAGGCAGCTTCAGCTAGAGTTTTATTGTGCCTGTAGATTCAAGCATAATTAACATTTCTTCTGGTGAGTTAGTATCATACAGCTTTTTAAAATGGATTTTAAAATGGTTGATGAAATCATCTTAATTAAATGATTTGCTTTAGCATTTGCTGCTGTTGTCATTTCATTTGCAGTGCTTTCATTTGGTGAAAAGATCTTTTCTTTTTCATCTTCTGAAACAATGTAAGATCTGCATGCACTGCATGTAACTGTAGAGTGTATACATGTATTTTTAGTACACTCTATTCCTTCAGCTGTGCTTGGGTAACCTGGTAAGCTTCATTTACTCATGTCTGCGTGACCGTGATGCACAGCATGGGAGGACTTGTGATGTGATAAAAGAGCTGTGAAATCTCGCATTTTCTTGCAAAAACAGAAAAAAAAATATATCTGTCTCAACACCACAAAAGGGAATTTTGTAGGCTTCTAAAGCATCTTTAAAATAAACACTAAATAAGGAGTGGGACCATGGTCTATTGTAAGTGCATGGAGAATTATGTATGCTTTGAGTAGGTGAATATTTAGAACTTAACAACTGTTTCCTGTTATTCTCTTGGGTTATTTTCAACACTTTTCAGACTCAGTCAGCTGCTGAGATGTTTCCTTCATGTGAGACTTCAAGTTTTCATCTCTTTCTTACAGTCTAGCAGCATTCGTTGGGAAAAGGTCTGGGAGCTGAACACCAGAGGAACAGAATAGGCTGAGGCTATCCTGGAAATGATTCTTTTCTGTGAAGAACTAATTCAAACTACTGGAGCATCAAAATGTTACAATATTACTGAAAGGTTTCATAGATGAGAAGCAAAGTGCAGGCATAAAACATAATACACCATCTTGGTTTGCTGAGCAGAAAGAAACCGAATCAGGTACAGAGTAGGTAGTATAAATTTCTGTGTCTATATCTTTTAATATAAAGGGTAAAGTGGACCAAAGATCTATCAAAATGTTTCTCTCAATGTGTTTGGCTGCTGTGTGAGCTTTGCTGTTCTCCCAACCTTGTTAATGCCACTAAAGTGAAGATGATTCTTATTAACAGTGGTGATTTCTTATCATACCACTGACATGACATTTCAACATCTCAACCTACACACTATTTGGGAGCGGAAGGCTGCAAACTAGGTTTATAGGCTTTCTTTTATTTGTTCTCTGTTATATTTTATACTAGATTACATCACGCTCACTGCCAGGCCATTGTAATAAGCACCCCAAAACTGCATGGAATGAGACATCTCTACTGTGCCAGAATTAAGTGGCTAAGATTATTGAGAAAGTGGTGTTGGAGAACGTGATGGAGAAAACTTTGAAAAGAAACAATGAAAACCCTTGGTTTCCACAATAGTTTGATGTTCATTTCTGCTGCAGTTTCTTTTGACAATATTGTATTCGCAAGTTACACAAGCACACAGGCTTGTGTGATCTAAATCCTCAGCAATAACCACAGACCTGTCAGCACAACATACCTTCTATTCCTGGCTGTCTGCAGCATTTATTATTTTGCAGACAGACGACAGCTCTTCCTTTCTAAATGCTTCCAGGAAAGCTAGAAGTTAAGTAGCAAGGTGGAGATCTTGTATCGCCCAAGACTGAAGAAATATCAGGTAAATGTCATCAGCTTATTGCTTAACCAGACATCCTGGAAGTTAGCTGATAAAAACCTGCTGTAAAGGCTTTCATGTCTAACAGAAGTCAAATGGTGGTGAATAGGTCAACCACATGTCCAGTCACACAAAGGATCTATCAGTATGGAGGAAACCATGTGTAGGATTATCTGCCCATGATATACAGCGTTACAAAGAAAAATTAGATTTCTGGTGGTGTATGTGGTGCCATTAGTGTGGGAAATATTTGTTCTTGAAGGGGTTCTTGAAGGTTCTTGTTCTTGCTGTACCTGATGGGTAATGAGTAAGAATCATAAGAAGCATTACCTCCATGTGCCACAAACACCATTTTACTGTCAATATTGCTGCTAACCAGCCATGCAGGATCCCATGCTCAGGACACCTGGAGAGGCTGGTAGATGGGCTCTGCTAACTTATAAGATTATTTTTAATTACATTTTTCAAAACGCATAATACTTTAAGTACTATGGGATTGCTAAGTAAATGAGCTGAATTAATATATATTTGAACTACTAATTACAAAATGAAAGGAGGAGATATTAAATAAATAAATCTTAAATAAAGCATATAAAAGTTTGAAGGGCTCCTTAGAGACAATTTTTCACCTGAAAATGCTTTGCAAATAACAAAGTTCTCCAATAAACAGGGCACAGACTTGGCCAGTCAAAACTAGCTGGCAAACAACACTGTAATTTCTATGCATTTCTTCCTCATTTTTACATCAAAATGATAACAGTTTATCTTGAAGCATTGATTACAAAACCTCGTGTCCAAAGATGTCAACTGAAAAAAAGGTGCACAAAAAATTCCAAGTATATTAGCTTTTCTTAAAAAAATTAAAAAAAACACTTAAAATTACAATCCTAATCCAAGAAATTCCTGTGTAAGCGAATAATGGCTGTGCTAATAAGAAGCTCTGCACATCAATGCAATGTCACCAAACCTCCTATGATATTTTACATAGAGTTCAGCTATCTTCTTCAGCTTCCTGGAGAGTCTTTCCAAAATGAGAAGGTTACAAAATGGAAGAAACACGTTACTACGGTGATTCCTCAGTCATTCAACACCGTCTTATAAGACATTTTGCTGATTATTCCAACAAATATGTGGTTAGACTATTTGGTTAGTGCTTTTTACAATGGGTTTTGTGGAACTTTGTGGGACTATTTCAGTATTTGCTATTAACAATTGACAAGCAAAATGAAAGCTTCCTCTGGACGAAAAATGCTGCTGAGAATACTAAAAATACTGCTGCTTCTTTCTAATTCAACTCACATATTTAACACTTTAATTTTACATCGATAATAAAGGTGGCTGAAAGTCTAGGTTACCAAGATGTTACTGCAGCTGATAACAAGTAAAAAGAAAAGCTCCAGGAAATAAAATATCTGTGGAAGCTTTTACTGTGGATGTCCAGTTTCCACAGTAGTAAATGTAGGATAAGCTTAGAAATGTAATGTTTCAGATCAGACTGACAAAAATAAAAGTAAAAAATCTGAGTAATTTATCTGAGTAATAATATTTGGTAATAACTCAAGTACAACATCACCAGGAGAATATGAGACAACATGTGAAAAATTCACATAAGTGAATTGGAGATGTAGAAAGAGATGATAAAACAAACGTGTTTTGAAATAAATGTTTTGCTGAGAATCAGGGAAAGAAATCCACTCTTTCATTTACTAGAGGAAAAGGTGAAGGAAACAGCTAAGAACAGATAGGAAAGGATGAAAATTAGAAAGAGAAGAAGTTTCAAGAATCAATGATATGTTTGAGTACTGGTTATAGAGAGAGCAAGCAGAGTAAATCATTATGAGAGGAAAGAAAGAGGAAAGTCAAGACAGTGGTTCAAGTTTTTTCAAAGATTTTGCCAGGACTTTAGCAAGAATGTAAACATTAAACAATCAGAGATAATGCAGAAAACACCGAAGTTACAGTGGCTAAGAAGCTATTCTCTTAGCATATCAGAATTGTCCTTAGGACAGGGAAAGAGATTCACATTGTAAACCGTGAGTGTAGCACAAATATTTCAGCACATCTCCACTATGCTTCTTTGGTAGCAAATGTAAAGAATGAAACCTTTTAAAAACACCATGTAAAAACACCCTGTTTTCCATGACTCTAGAAGTCACTTACAGTTCCCCTCAAGGAAAGCTCAAAATAGTTATCCTTTTCAAAAATATTATATGCAGGTTTTCAAGGTAACCAAACGACATTAAGACCTAAAATTCTGTTCTTCGCTTTAAAAAAAAAGCCAATGTACCATATGCACAACACCACTGACTACTGTGTGAACTCCAAACTGAAAAGTAAACCAACCTGTAGTTCCATGTAGTCATATTCTGACCAAGTGGTTAATGATGTTCCTGTCATTAATACATCTGCATGCCCACGTTGCCAGCTGTGCTTAATCACCATTTTGTGAACTTTCTTCTCTAAATCAAAACTGTATAACGATCAAGCTCTAACAAGTCACTTCCCTAATCAACATCTGAGAAGAAATCATATCCTAAACTTAGTCCAAGTGGTGACCATATAAACTCTGCTCTGGGCTGGGATCTTGCTTTGCTAAAGGGTTGGCAGTGTAAGAACGTAGCTCTGAATAACTGAGACTCATCATTTTGGTTCTTGTGGTTTGTGTGTGCAACTTGGGCTTTAGGTACAGGTATCAGATCCCCATAGATTTCCTGCTAAACGTTTATTTGCTTTGCTGGGTTTCTTGCTAAACACTTTTGACATTTATGGGCTTCTGGGCACTATATGATGTAAATTATCCACAATTTTTAAAGATTATAATATATATTTTGAATTTCTGTGGTGCTGATCTGCAGACCCTTCAGAATCACAATACACATTTAAAAAACAAGATAAGCAGGTAAGCTTGCAACAGGAATGATAATTGCCATTTGCTGGACCAGAAGACAGCTGTTGTGTTCTCTAGTTTACGCGAAAACAGTCTCTGGGAAAGGAGTCCAACGTTCAAGATCTTTGTCTCCAGACACTTCACTACAGTAAATTTCAAACCATCCTCCCCTCAAATAAACAATTAACTACAATTTTGGAAGTCTTATTATGTTTGCTTGCAACTACAAGTAGGAAAAACAAAAAAGAAGAAAAAAAAAAAAGGCTTTGTTTAAGTGTCTCAGCATGAAGGATGACAAATGATCTCAAATAATACTTATAATACTTACTCCATCTTCAGAATTTATTTACAACAAGTTAATGCCCTCAAGACGAAGAGAAGGCATTTAATGTGGCAGATCATGATGTAGGGGAAGCGATAAAAAGGGAAACACAGCTTGAACTGTAATATTGCTGGGTAACTTACATCTCCCCGCTGAAGGCAGCAGAGTTGCAGTTACCGAACTGCTAATCTGTTCTACTGTTTTTTAATCAGATGTTGGCATTATCTGCCACTAATTGCTTTTTCATTTCCACTTGTAATTATTCCATTGCATGTTTGTGGTGAGAAGCTGAAAATGAAGCAGATCACCAAGAAAGAATTAATTGTTAATGAATAATCATCAGTAGGAAGCCAATTTCATTATCTTCAAAGAGGTAGCCAGAGATTAACTACTAACTGGTGTTCTCCTACTTTCAGTGCATGACTGTAAAGTAATCACAAATAATCACACCCTCCAATTTCATCAATTATTTTCTATTATGTGAATTGATACCCATTTTTGTCTTTGTTGTTTAATGTTAATGGTGGTATTCAAGCTGGGGTGTGCTAATTGGAAGGTGTTGAATTCAGTGGGCTTTGGGCCTAATTATTGGAGCATCTTTTTCATTAGCATGTGATCCTAGGAGGGATACATAGTGGTAGTTACTAAATTTACAAGTTATAAATGCTTTATCTTTGTTTATAAATTTTAGACAGCTGCTTAAAATAGAATGATATATGCAAAGCTTCTTTCTCAGCAATGCACACGTGTAGGTCTGTGTTAAAATCATGTTATTTAATAACTGTTTGCTGAGGAACTCTCCACCATGCTGAAAGCAAAGGCTGTTTGCGATTTGAACAATGAGTTTGATTGTGTCAAGGTCTAAAATAAATTAAATAAAGAACCTGTTATATACTAACCAGAAGTTTTAAAGAAAAATCCCATCTGCCTCATCATTATGACATACATGGCTGTCCAGTTAGAATTATTAACTCTAAACTTTCCATTCAGCTTTGCTACTAGTTTACTTCTTCAGACCTCAGTGATGCCAAGTGTAATTGTAAAGAATAGCTCGCCTAATGATTTTAAATGCAGTCTACTACAGTTTGTATCAATTTGTATTGAACTGCCATCAAAGAAGTAATGCCAGCTGAGGAATAGATTCAGTCTCTGTATTACTGCATTCTTTGAAGTCTATAAGGTTCTGTATATGAGGATATCGGGTAAAACAGTAGAAATACCGCCTGCATTTTCTCCAGTTTTGTACTTCTCCATGAAAATCTCCCTGAACTTCCACCAAGGGAACAGTTGTCACCTCTTAGTTCACTTTGGATGGAACTACAACAAGCTGACTTTTGGCCACAATTTCATTTTTTTTTCCCAGGACCAGGGGATGTAAGACAACCCCATTACCTGCATTTGAAAGAGCAAATACATCAAGATAGTTTCACTCATGGTCCTCCTTAGCAGATTTATTATTTAACTGAGAAGAATGACAATTCATCAGTGCTCTGAAAGCCTACAGAAAGGAAGGTGAGAATTCAACAACTTCCAGATTTTCTACAAGAGAAAGAATGGATTTTTAAAGCAATCTTTTACACTATCTGGCAGCATCTGTCTGCCATGTTGCTGAAAATCATTGTAATTAACGTAGAAGTTTGATCTTCGTGCAGTTGAGAAGAAAAATAGGGCCTAACCAGACAAAAGATACAACCTGATGGAGATTTAGGAAACTGTAAAGATCCATTCTGACGCATGCAGCTTCTTAAAAGAAAGTGGGTGATAGCCACTTCAGTGGCATTTCAGTGCAGCCACTACAATCTGTTAATAACTAATCTAAGCCATTTTTTTCAAGTAGCAATGTTTCTTCTTCTCTGTACATTCAATGCTTTCTGACAGAGCTTGAAATTTTCAGCCAAAACAGTCAAATGTGGCCAAGGCAATTCAATCTCTAAGGCAAAATCCTTTTTCCCATCTACCATGACAACATATGATGTGCTGATGTCACTGTTGCAGCAAAATATTCTTCAAATTGTGCATGCTTGCATTCAGAGCAGAGTGGCTTCTGTTAAATTTATTTTTTTGGCACAGAATCTGACAATCTATTAAATAAATATTAATCCCTTGCTGCCTTCAAAGCTGTCTCTGCCATATTAGGATTTTAAATATCTTCATTAATTGCTTAACTACCTTTTCCTAAATTCCCCATGGGGTCCTTTGATACTAGTCATTCTAATGTGTTACCATGTGATTCATGGCATCACTCTGCTGTAATAAAAAAAGTATTTTTAGCAGATTTTTTTATACAAATTTATTTGTCAAAAGGAAAATCTTTACATACTTCAAAAGCAGACAGACCTTGAAAGAGTCACTAAAATGTAGTCACTACTGTATTTCTAGAAGCGTAGGAAGCAGTTTAGTGTTAGTTCATATCTGTAGAAAACATCTGTGATTAAAACAATTCCATGTATAAATATCTTCAGTTTATAAGCCAAATAGAACTCATTAATGTGAAAGTGGCAAAAGCAAGGTTAATAACTGAAATATCTATGGTCTAATTATTGTATCAGGTGATTATTCACAATAAAAAGTTTTTAAAGTGACAGTGGATAACGAGGAAGTGCTAGATCAAAACTATTGCGCAGAGGATTATTTAAAGCTATGCTCTCATATGTAGGCCAAAATTCTAGTTACCCAGCTACCAAAATTAGCAGACAATCCCCTTACGTTTCTTTTTAATTGCTGCTTGTCACAGGTTGAAGAAGTAGATGAAAAGGCAGCAATAGTGCAGAAATCCTCATGTTCAAAATGCAATGACGTTACATTTATGGAAAAGCTCTCAAACTCAATGTAGTTACATAGCCAGGAGAACAGAGAGGACATACGAAAAGCGAAATGGCAATCTAAAAAAAACATGGTTGTACTTTGTGATATTCCTGAAATGTAATAAGAGAAACAATAAAATAATTTTGGTCAGAAGCACCAAAAATGCTAATTTATGTATGCATTTGTATTTTTAATACGAAAGTCTAATGCATTCACCATTCAAGTTCACTACAGTAATTAATTGTCCTATCTCCTCCAATCGCTGCTAGCTACCATGTCATACACATTTTTTCATAAGATACTTCATGTTGAAATAAACACAATGTTTATTATATAAGCCAGAGGTTGTGTTACTTGTTTTGTTGCTTTCTCTTCTGTTTAATTGTCCTGTTTAGGAGGAACAAAAGATCTGAGGAAGTGTCTCCTGGCTCCCCCAATTAGAGATTTGGGTTCAGTGATGAGAATACTGATATAATTAGCTATGCATATTCTTTTGTATTTGGCCAGGACAAACTGTTTTTCAAGAGCATTTTAGACTTTTTTGCTGTCTTATTCCGTGAAGTTTTTGTCATTCTACAAACTCTGATGCGAGTGCAAGAAATAGCACTGGATTTTTCTCTAAGTGAGAAAGTTGGCTAAGTGTTCATCTGTTGTTGGGCTTTCTCCTGTGAACTTTCCAGCATTCATTTCTGACCTTTCTTGTATTAAAGGAAGCATTCTAATTTTTGTTGGTAATACCTAGCTGTCACACTTAGCTTGATGTATCATAGGCATAGATAATACAGCAGGGTTGGGTTTCCCTTGTGTTTAGCCTAAATTGAAGCTTATACAAGAACACTTTGAGTGTAACTCTCTTTGAAGTAAAGCGAAGCCTTTATACAAAGAAAAGAGTTTTGAGAAAGTGACATATTGATGGCACAGTAGGAGATAAAAAGGATGCCATCCTTTTGTTACCAAGATTCATAGCCAAAGGGTCTTCAAGACTGTGGCTAATTTTATTGTTTCCAGTCAGGAAATGCAGATCAAAAGATCAAGAATTCAGAGGTAGATCCAAAATCCAATGCTAGCTAGTTTTTTTTTTTTCAAGAAAACACCACTTTTTCTATTGGCTCAGGCTCTCATCTGATTTTTGTTGCTCTTTGTCTATTTAAAACATATATTTTCCTACCTTACTGGCTTATTTTTCTGCAAGGGAGATTTTACAGAAACTCAGAAAAATTCTCTGGTATACTTTTAATTTCTGGAAATAAAAGAATTTATCAATTTAGATTACTAAATAGATCTTATGTCCTGTTTTATAACTGGAATAAAGTGGGGTACTTGAATGGAGAGCCTCCCTTCTTAGAAAACCTTGTGCAATTTCCTTTTATAGAAATTATAGCTGATTCCTTCATGATTGTATTAGGAGGATGGGAATTTTGCAAATGTGGTACATGATGTAGAAGAAGGAACTGCTGTCTGCCTCTAGAATTCAGCAATGGAAAACTATTGGATCAATCACTCTCAAAAACTGTGGCACTGGAACATAAAGTATCTTTATCTTTACCATTATCAGCAAACAAAGGAAAAGAGCTTCCTTTAAACAATAAACAAAGGAGAAAAAAGCTTCCATGGGGGTAATTCAAATTTCCAGAAGTAGAGAAACAAATGCGTCCTCCAACACTCACTATAAACAGAATTGTATGACATTTTCAGTATCTCATCAGATTGTTTATTTAGCTATCATAATGTCATGATTTTATGATTTTTGGTTATCAGTATTCCATGTCATAACATCATGTAGTGCAGTGGAAGTGCATGAGAACTATTAAATCCACATGTAGTTAGAGATCCCTGGCATCTGTCATACAAATCATGATGGGCTGTGATCTCAGAGCTCCCTCTCCTTTGCCTTTAAGGAGAGCATTGGACACTGCAAAAACAAGGAAACGTCTCATGAGTTATGAAAGCCAGCATCAACCAGCATGGCATTTCTAACCAACTATCAGGAGTCTGCAATCCCTGCTTTCCTTGATTCTTCACACCACAAATCAAAACATCCCCAAAACCAACGCAGAGAATTTTTAGTTTCATTCAGGCACTCCCCAGGTCATAGATTGACACGATGGACTGTGACAGCTCTTTCAGAGGCACTCCAGTCCATCACGTCCTATGTGGCTGTTGTTCATGGTACGCAAGTCTGTGCACTAAAACTCCTTATGAAATATTTATCCCCAGAAAGTTAATGTGCATAACCAATACAACTTCCCCCAAATAAAAATAAGTTAGTCATTTGTCATTTCCCCTCAAACCACTGCGTGCATCACAGATTAATGTCTTAAAACCTCTAGCTAAAAAAAAAGACAGCAGGAAAAACTATTTATAATTTATAGGTGCCTGAATAAGCTAGGTGAAAATTTTATGCATTTTGAACATTTTAAAAGGGCCAAACAACCAGCTGCAGAGTGGAATTTATAATTGGAAGCAGTGACACGCTACACCCTACAGCAGCATCAAGAGTACTTTCATAGCACTGTCACCTGAATACACCGTAATTTTATTTGGCAACAAAGTCCTATATCAATCACTCCTGAAACACACTCGATTCAATAATGTAAAATACACAGTAATATTTTTGCATTTATTTATAGGTTTTCATTTTAATTCCAGAACAAAATTTCAACGCAGCATACATAATTCTGTCTGGTTTTAGGGGATTTTCATTAAACTATAAGTGAATTGCCCTTCTGGCTGAAAATCTGTTTTCTTTTGCATTCCCATTCCTCCTATGTGCTACATTCCCTCTTAAATTCCACATGGATTCTATAGATTTTATTTAAGCAGGGCCAAGTTGCATGAACAGATCTGCCCTAGAGAAGTTTGCCTCTTTTAGCATGCAACCCACTACTAATGCTCCTTTTTCATTTAGGTTTTCAATTTGGATGAATTCCAAATTACCATTTATTCCAATAGAAACACAACTAATTACACAAAGCATCTTAATAAAGAATGGAAACAAGATTAAAAGCCCTCCTCCTTCTGGTGTTTCAATGTGTGGCATTTATAAAATGCAGAAAGGTATTTTAATTTCAGTTGTAGTTAGACCTCTTACACATCTTTTCTCTGGTGTTTTAGTACTAGTCAAGTAGAACTGTATTCAACTTGAGGGCAAAATATAGTCGCCTTACATGCTTTTGTTACAAAGATTTGCTTACGCGTATTTTTCTCATGTTCTGAGAAAAATAACAGATAAGATGTTCACATACTGTGTGTTCATTCTGCCCTGGATAATTCCCTGTCCTAACGAAGATGTTTCTGTTTTCAAGAGATTTACACCCTATGGGGAGAGAAAGAAGTATGTAACAGCCAGGAGAAAGAACAGCAATAAATATTTTACATATTATACATCGTGATTCACTGCAATCAAAACTCAAATTTTTGTAATCTCTGAATGTATCATCCAGCTGGATAAGAAAAGTTTCAAACAAGCTCTTAATGGTTACGTAAGTGTAATGATCTAAGCAGAAAGAATAAGGACAAGGGTGATGACACAGATGGAAAAGGTGGGAATAGAAGGTATGTTTAAAGATTATTATGTGAATGTTTGAAGGTGATAGTAGAAGCAGCACCGATGCCACAAAATAATGTGAATGTGGTGACAGAAGTCTTAAAGGAGAATGATGCACTCTCCTAGAGAACAAGTTTGACATAATAGGCTTGAATTGCCTGACAAAGAATAGACTTTTCCCATATAACTATTGCTCATGTTCAAGCCCATAGCATTACAGGCCTGTGCTGGACAAGAAGTGCATGCAAGCGTGCAGAGGAAAGCATTATTTCCTTCTGCAGTCGAGACTCCATTCCTACATGAAGAATCTCTCTAATATCCTTAATGCGTGCTGAGCAAACAAAAAAAAATCTGGTATAGAGCTAAATAAGAGAACTGAAAATTAATGGAAACATGAAGACATATTGGAGAAAGTTAAAAACTGGAGTTTAAACTGGAGTAAAAATGCATTTGGTGCAGTCAGGATGTATTTTAAATCAAGTAATATCTCACTCTGAAACTTGATATTTGTAAAAATATTTGATTAATCTGGTGTCTACCTGTGAGCAGGCTGAATAGGCTGCCCAAAGAGGCAGTTTCCTTCCCTGGAGATATTCAGAATCTGCCTGGATGCTTTTCTGTGCAAGCTACTGGTAGGAATCTGCTTTAGCAGGGCCACTGGACTAGATGACTTCCAGAGGTCGCTTCCAGCCCCTATGATTCTGTACAGTAAAATTACATGGTTACCCAGTAGGGCCACTGCTACTGCTATTTCTTCTCAAGTTCAGTGCATGTAGGAATGCTTAGGAGGTAATACAAACAAGGAGGAATGTTGCAAGGATTGCTAGCTTCATCCTACATTTTTAAACAGATCACTACAGGAGATTAATGACGATACAGAAGAGATTTCCAAATTTCTCCTCTGCAGCTGGTAAGACAGGGCCATATACATACACTGAACTACCAACAAGGTTCATTGTGCTTTCTGGTACACGTTTAGCATATGGTAACAAGTATCTGGAATATTTAAGAGCTCAGGAGTACATAAGGAAAAAAAAAATTAAAGTTTTCCCAATCATTTTAATTGCTCTATTGCTCTTAAAACTATGGAAGTTTCTTTTGCATTACCAATATGTAAGGTATGTGAAGAAGAAATTGGTAACTCTAGGGGAATTTTTCCTCCTCTCAATACAAGAGAAAGATGAGCACAAATCAGTGAAAAAAGTCTCTTTATAGAAGGCTATAAAACATGTTATTTCTATCTAATCCTTCATATGTGTCACTTTTTCAAATTTAGGGCACTGCCAGCTGACAAGCAGCTATTCACAAAACCAGTTTGCAGTACTTCCTGATATCAATATCAAACTCCTGACCAATCTTTGCAGTGCTGTAGGAAATAGGAAGGCTAGGAAATCCCGTAGCCTAATGGCATAAAGGTCAGCAGCTGGGAGTGAAATGTAGAAGAAATATGCCAGGGCTACAGGCAAGTGGTCCTTGCCTTGTCCTGTTGAGCCTCTCCTCTGGTAGCCTTTCTGTTTCCCTTCCCTGCAGCTCACAGAAAACACAGCTTTGTTTCCACAAAAGCCTCCTGGAAATCTCAGTGTTCACATTCTTTCCCCTATGAGTCTATCACAGTTGATAAGATATAACTACTAATAACAACGTTACAAAATGTACAGAAGTGGGGCAATTTCTGTATAGTGTAGACTGTGCCCATCTGTACTAATTCATTACCTCAGTATTAAGTGCTAACATAGTTCTCAGTAATCTCACTTAGAAGCAATAAGGGAACACTGTAAATGCATTGCACATCTGTAATTGAGTACTTATTTAAGGATGCACCTATTTTTTTTTATGGTGTATGAAAAATGTCTTCATAAAACTGTTGGTTTTTTTAATATAAGATCCTGGAAAATTGATTAATGCTGTTTAAATGTTACACATATCTATTTAAAAGGATATTTTCTTCTTTTCACATCTGTTTTTCATTACATTTTAAAAGAGAATTCATTTACATGGTATTGAAGCTATTTGCAGTGATGACAAATTCAGCAATTGGGCTTTCCCCATGCCCACTAAAACTGCTGAAACTGCTACTCACCCCTTTAACTTGTGCTTCATTAGAATATGTTTTCTCCTGACATTGGAATACTGTAAGTATGAACAAAAAAAAAAAGGAATATAAAGAGTAAATAAATTTGATAAAATCATAAATGGGATTGGAGAAGACTTTTAGAAATGCAGGTTAATGAAAGGCTTAAGAAAATATTTTTAAAACATTCTAACTTTGCCTGTTCTTCATATTGTCATCTGTAACACAAATAAATGTGAACTTGGGGAACTAATAGCAGGCATACTTCATTTTTTTCTTAATATTCTAACAGAATGCTGCACATCACAACAGTGCAAGGAGGAGGAGATATTCCCATTCATACAAGAACTGAGGCAACTTTTGGCAACATCTTTATGAATTTTCTTCAAAGTGCTGTGTTCAAGCCCATATTACTGTGACACTAAGACCTAAAATGCAAAGTATCCACACATGAAATGATTTGGAGCCAACATTGTTTGTTGATGCTACTCAAGGAAACTGAAGTCTTATTTCATGCCAAATAGTACCTGAAAATCGAGGGCTATACTAAAAATAAAGACATGGGACATACTGTATCCTTTCAGCATCTATTTAACAACTGTTAGTTCTAAAGTCCATTGAGCTACACAGAAATTTGTAAAGAACACATCTGTAGATTCGGGTACTGCTGAAAAAAAAAAAACAAAAACAAAAAAAAAAAAAACAAACAAAAACAAACAAAAAACAACAGAAAAGAGCCAAGCAGTTTATTATGAGGAAAATAAATGTTTTTTTCATTTTACTGTTGAAAAGAAGATTTGTATGAGGCTTTAGTGTTCAAGGCTGGTAAGGCTGATGGTCTACGCCCAAGACCACTGCTATTCCACACAGCATAGGATGCACAGACCTGGATGCATAGACAGAAATTGACAAAGTAGAAAGATGAGGAGCTGATGCTGTGTTCCCACTGGCTCCATCACCATTTAACACAAAATAACAAAGTGCATTCAGAATATCATACAAACTACCTTCTAAGTAAAACTGAAAGACTTTTTAATGAGTAACTTTAAAAACGGAAACAGTGGAGTGCAGCTTACTAAAGATCCATTCTTTGGATTAATACCCTCATATTTGCAGAAGACATCTTAAGAAAGCTAGATATTGACCTCTTACGTTAAGTTTCAAGTCTCCATTCAAGAAAAGTGGCCACACTTGTTCTAACTATATAAGCTAAAAAGGAACTAACCAGCCTCAGTATCATTTTTTTCCAAATTTTTAGCCCTGTTTGACCGGTATTGCCAAAAATCTAAGCTTCTTCTTTTTTTTTTTTTTTCCTTACTTGTATAACTGACTTGAGTTTCATGAATCTTGCAGAAATAGAACCATATTTTTTTTCAATTTGGGTAGTGAGAACTTAGGCTCTTTCTTAAGCAGTCTTAGCTGAGCTAAATTAACATATTAGCTTATATTTAGACAGAAAAAAGGATCAGTTTCATGGCAGAGAAATCAAATTAATTAAAGAAGAGACTCTAGTCTATATATCAGATTTCAGCTCTGAATCAGATTTCTTCCATGGAAGCTAATGACTCATTCAGTATTTTTTCCTTTAAAAAAGGTATAAAATTACTTGGCATCAAGAGATGGAACTGATTCACATTATGACAGTTCACTCACATGATGTTTACAGAAATGCTCTTTTACTTCAAAATTAAATGCTGAAAATGCTTCTCTGAAAAAAAAAATCTATCCAATTAAAGTCATAGAGCTTCAACTGCTTCACTTTTTCCAGCTTACTGAATCATCACAACTAAATATTCACAGGGTTTTCTTGATCAGGTTTGTTTGTTGTTGTTTTTATTTATTTATTTGGTTTTAGTATAGTACTGGAATGGGTTTAATAGTCCTCCCTGAGAGATGTGAAGTTGGAAATGATACAGACTATGAAATAAGGGCAAAAGATCAACATTATTATTCTTGGATTTTGAGATACAGTAATTTCTCTAAATTTCTTTTCAATATTGGAGTACTGGCTACTCCTTTTGTTTTGATATGGAGAGAGAGAAAATGTCTTAAGTGCTTCTGAACTTACCTAAGCTTTGGAAAATATAAAGAAAAATGGAACACAAGCTGACTACTGCTAATATGCTATTATTACATATGTAATAAACACCCCATCCCTGGGGGCACTCAAGGCCATGTTGCCAATGTTGGTTGGCAGCCCTGCCCACAGCAGACACTTGGCGCTGGGTGACCTTGAAGGTCCCTTCCAACCAAAGCTATTCTATGATTCTATGATTGATTCACAGAATCACAGAATGGCCTAGAAAAGGATCATAATGATCATCTAGTTTCAACCCCCGTGCCATGGGCAGGGTCGCCAACCAGGCTACCCAGTGCCACATCCAGCCTGGCCTTGAATGCATCCAAGGATGGGACATCCACAACTTCCTTGGGCAACCTGTTCCAGTGCGTCACCACCTTCTGAATGAAAAACTTCCTCCTAGTATCTAACCTAAACCTCCCCTGTCTCAGTTTAAAACCATACCCCCTCATCCTATCACTATCCACTCTCGTAAACAGCCATTTCCCCTCTTATTTATATGCTCCCTGCAAGTATTGGAAGGCCACAATGAGGTGTCCCCACAGACTTCTCCAAAATTTCATAGAAGCAGCTAGAGTAAATAAAAATTTGAGAGAATGGTGATCAATGTACAAGTAGAAGACCGTACATGTAATATGTAGCATTCACTCAACATGTGCAGCAGTTATCAGTTCCTTTCTAAAATTACAGGACTACCCAGCTAATCAGATTTATAAATAAATAAATAAATAACAGCAAAGGAAGGAGAAAATCCTTTGTTGCTGTTTAATAATAGAAATCATATATCCAATTTCCACAGTACAGAAAAAGCTGTTTTATGAACCAAGACATCTATAAATGTGTCGAACTATCCAAACAGCTCATTTCTGTTGAGTCAATATATGTGCTTTCCTTACTGCCCAAACTAACGAGTATAAATCACACCTGAAGAACACCTCAGAACAGAGACAAAGCTGCAGTAATTGCTGCCATGTTTTATTTGATTATGTCAAGAAGAAAACTAATACCAATTAATACTGTCAGAAAGATTCTGAATGCTACCACTGTCAAATTCTACATTGAATGAGGGAGATGGCACATCTCTGCAAATGGACAACTGGGCAACTAAAATAGCATCCAGTGCTGTCAAGAATTTAGAAGCTAGGAAAACCACAAAGACCAGGGAACTATCAGCCAGCATGTGTAAAGTACCCAGGTAAACAGCATGGCTTAATTCCAGTGAGCTGCTAGTTCCTGGCAGTGGGATCACAAAGGGGAAGCCTATCAAAATCACTTAAAATCTGTGAATGTAACTGGACTGCTGCTGAAGTAGTGGGACAGGCTTTGGGGATACAGCATGCCTCGGTGTGTAGTGAGAGAAGAACACCAGCAGCAGCTCGAACATTTCTGGGACGTCACTGCACAAGTAAAGGTCCCTGAGAGGGATGCTCAGGAGAAAGATGAGCAGTGGAACTGGCAACAACTGGCACAAACATTACAAATAAAAGAGGAAAAGCAATTAGTTATCAACTGAAAAGCCCTGGCATCACTATAAATACTAACATTAATAGATTTATTGTCTTGGTCTTTCTTTACAGGGTATAAATTTGAACAAGAACGTAATACCAAACAACTCCTTTAATAAAAAAGTTCTTTGTACTGTGTCCTTTTTTCCTCTCCTTCTCTTCACTACTTAAAAAAAATACTACCAGGATTAGCCAATTAATTATTTGTGGGTAAATGCTGAAGAATTTGGCTGTGTGACTTTCTGCAGGACTCTCTTTTGCCTTTTTCTGTATAACTTCATCCTAAGTTTTTGTCTGCTTTTTGCCCTTATGTAACTTACTTCCTCAGGTGGAAACTGCAGTCATGTTCATTCAAGGTACTTGGCTGAGCCCCAAAGAATTCACACGCAGCTATGACACTCAAAACCTCATCACCAGTGACAGATGGCAGAAGAACAAATAGAAGAGATGCCAGACGAGAGTCACTGGCACTAGGGAAGGACCCAAGTTTTGTCTAAGGGTTTCCAGGAGGCCAGCCCTCTGAGCTTGCAGGCAGTGCACCTACAAGTTACCACTGTGAATTTATCAGTCGCATCACTGACTCGTTGCCTCACATCTTCCATCAGAAGACCAGGGCTCTGCCAGCACGTTGCCAAGCAACCTTGGGCTGAGCATTAAGATGGGAGCCACAGGAGCTTCAGGACTGGCTCTGATTTTCCTTTAAGCTGGCAATCTTGCTTCCAATTACCAGGCAGGTCTCAGTTGCTCCAAAAACTTTACCATTCCTGAACCCTCAAGGGGATGTGTGCTGCAGTGGTACAAACAATGGGTCTTTACTCAGCTGCTCTCCTTTAGCAAGGTTGTCAAACCCAGAGTGTAGTTATGGTGCTGCTGCTCTCTGAGTGTATGACCAGCAAAAGATCATCACTAGACTCTTGGCTCACATGCTGCATAATAAGATTGTAATAAGATTCATCATCTAAGAGTCACGGACTCAATCTATGCCACGCAGCAGCAATGCTAAAGAGGTGTTTGCATTCATTTGCTTATTTCCAGCTGTCGTGATAAATGGCAGTTCTTTTCCAGTGGCAGTCCTTAAGCACCATTTTGAAAACACCACAAATGAGAATTAAAGTATCCTTTTCAGAAGGCAGAGGTTAATGAAAGAAAACACTTGTATATCCCTGTTTGTTACGTAGATCTTGGGCAACTGATTTATTCCAGTGACATTGCTCTGGCAGTGCTTTTTTAAAGAATGTTGCTGACTGCTTGTCCATTTTTAACCAAAGTATTCACAAGAGTGTTTTGTTTAAAAATGCACAAAGGTATCTTATTAAATAATGTCACAAACATGAAGTTCATTATTATGCAAATGCCATCCTCAGAACAGATTTGTTAATTGCAACTCATTTGCATAATTAATGAACTCTCAAATGAATAATGCCTTTGCAGATTTGTGCAGCATTGTTTTAAAATAAATTATAAAATACATGTCAAATGAAGAGTGCTTCTAAGATTCCCACTGCATTGTTTGAAAATTAATTACCAAATGCTTGTCAAATTAAAATGAGTTTATAGTTTTTACAGTGTTATTTTAAAATTAATCACTAAATAAAATGTCACAATACTAAAGCAAATAACGTGTTGTATTTAAAAAAAAAATACAGAAAATCCTGCTCAAACTTCAGGCATATGACTTGTTATATTGATCCAGTATTTTAGTCATGTTGCCATAGTATTATTATAGAACAAACTTGGTAGCAGTTTGCATGTTAATGCTTTAGTAAATTGAGATTAATTTAATTATATTGTACTGGATCTCTAATAGCACTAATGATTACTGATAGTGCATGTAAAAATGTTTTTTGGCAAGGTCAAGTTATATTAGTAAGAAGAAAGCCCAGACTTGATGATCATGTACTCATGCTTGCTTTTATGAAGGTTTATTTATCTTCAAAAATTCTTGTCTTTCTGGATTTGTTTTAAAAAGTATCTTGAATCAATGCCATTTCTTGTCACATAGATTCTATTTCCATTTTTCACAGAGAAAAATAACCTAGAAGTTCAGGAAAGTCAAAATGTTCCTACACACATAACTATGATACCTAAAGTAAGTCAGATTGGACTCAGGAATTCAACACTACACCTTGAGTTCCATAAACTCTTTGCTGTTTTAAACCCCAGATTATGGATGATCTTTGAAATACAAAACATCAGGAAGATTCTCTGCTTTCTGTAAATCAGTGTTCACTGACTCTAGTGGAAGAAAAACCCTTTATGCTCTGAGTATCCAATTATCTCTGAAAATGATAGAGCTAATAGAGGACCTGGGTACTCCATTAGAGTATACAAGACATCACTGCATTTAATTTTATCAAAGAATGTAGCTTCTCCTGAACTAAAACTTATAGGATATTCAGTTTGGGGATTTTTACTCCTTTTCTGTGTAGATCTCTGATTCTTAAATGCATCTGATGCTTAGTTGGAATCACTGCCTGTGGACTGCTTGCAATTCTTCCTCCCACAAACAGGCAGAAATTACCTTGACTGGCAACAGAGCTTGTGTTCTCTGTCAAGAGCAAGGGTCTTGCTCTCACTTACTCTCAGTGGCTGTAATCAACATCTTTCAGTGATTTCAGAAAACTTTCATTTGAGTCTGGATTGAGTCAACTTTTATCAGGCTAAATCATAGAGAGGAAAACCGGAAGGTGCAGCAAAATAAATAAATAAATAAATAAAAGGCTATGGAAGTACTTCACCAATTCTTTCAAAATTAGCCTTGATGGGTAAACAGAGCTTCCAATTACTTCATATCCCTCTGAGTTATGTTGTGATTCATCCCAAACAATGAACAGGAACAATGGCTTTTTCTAAGCAACCTGAGAAAGAACAACTCCGTCATTCACTTTTACATTGTCCCTGCTTCTTCACAGTTGTCTCCTGGAGATGTTCCCTTATTTACAATTTTACTGAGTCTTAAGTGATATCTTGGCAATGCATAAATAAACACATAAAAGTACATATCTGTGTGTTTGTTTTATCTCAAGACAGAAGTATTAAAAGAAGTTTCATATAAAATTAAAAAAAATAAAAAACAAAAACTACAAATCCAGTCCCTTTTCCAGTAGTAACATAAAAGGCTGAACTCCACATTTACTTAAATATTGAAGTGGAAAATTGACAAAAATATACAATATGATAATTCACATCAGGCTACTATATGTCATCTACAATTGCAATTTCATTACTCCCTATCAAACTGAGGTAATTGTGCATGGAATTTACTCTGGGCCATCTAGTTGGTTAAACATGTACGTGGAGTGATGAGAGAAATAATAGACTTGTAAAATAGATCGACCCATTTCAAATTGCCTTCAGACTGACACTCTTAAGAACTTTATTTCAAAGTAACTTATCCAAGCAACAGACTAAGTAGAAACCAAGTGTCTGATGAGATGACAAGGAACCATTTTTCCTGCCCTTCTAACGCAAGAGCTCTGGAATTCACACTTTTGAGAAGAAATAGGGATTGTCAGTAATAATGTCCCTGCAATAAAGAGGGACACCTACTAGATCAGGTGTCCAACCTGACCTTGACTGTGTCCAGGGATGGGGATTCCACCACCTCTCTGAGTAACCTGTGCCAGTGCCTCACCTCCCTTATTGTTTTATTCTTTCTTATATCCAAACTAAATCCCCTCTCTTTTAGTTGGAAACCATTTCCACTTGTCTTAACATAAAAGACCCACCTAAAGAGTCTGTCCCCTTCCTTCTTACTGCCACCCTCCAGATACTGAAAGGCCATTCTCAAGTCACTCACAGCCTTCTCTTCTCCAGGTTGCACAGCCCCAGCTCCCTCAGCCTGTCCTCGTAAGGAAAGTGTTCTTTCCCTTGGATCCATTTTCTGGCTCACTTTCTCAACGTTCTCTAACGGGTCCCTGCTTATAAACTGTTTGCTTAGATAGAAGAAATGTAAGATTTACATAAAAATAAGATTTAACAAGCAAATATTTAGGCTTTTTGCTATTGGATATCAAATTGTACTATTACTAATACATGCTGCCAACCATGCTATATTGAAATACAGGCTGTTCAGATCACAGGCAATGTCCCTACAATTAAAATTGTTTTTAAAATTAAAAATTGTTTTTAAAACTACAACTTTATAAGTTTCAAAAGAAAAGCATATATTTTTGCAAATTTACTATATTTTGCAATAGAAATGAAAAGTAATAGAAATGAAAGATGCACTTTATATTTTCATATGCATGGTGAGTAACCACAAAGCGACTTGCAAAAATAATAAAGCACTGAAATCTTATTTATTACTTGAAGAAGCTACAGAACATAATAGATAAGGACCTTGCCTAAAGTTTTACAAAATGTTTAAGAACTAAGAATAGAACTGAGATCTTAATCTGATTTTCTGTTAGTTTTGTTTATATTTCTTAACCATAGTGTGAAAAATTCCAACATAAAAATTTCTTCCCTGTAAATTTACCATTTAAAGCGAGTTAAGAGAGTTTTGGCTGTTAATCACTCTGACTTTAGCTCCAATAAAATCAGTGGAATTGTATTGATTTGTTAGGATAGATTCAGTCCTGTTGTACTCGTGTTTTACAAACATTCCTATCTTATTTTCCTGTTCTATGAATACTCTTTTTTCTTGCATTATTAAAAGATTTCTTCACCCAGTAAAATTCGATGAGTATATCATTAATAAAATAGTGGTTTATTTCCACTGAAATATGTTTGAGTAATTTATTGCCTTTCAGCATACTGTACAACCAGTTGTGGATAAGGCCCTGGGGCCTGATGGGCAGAAAACTGAATGTGGCTCAGTGCTGTGCCCTGGCAGCAGACATGGCCAACAGCAACCTGGGAAATATTAACAAGGGCTCAGACAGGAAAGTAAGTAAATGAATTGTTTAGCTTCCTGTACTCAGCACTTGCTAGACTAATCTTGACACGTCAAGGTTTGGAGCCACCTCCATAGACAAGAACGACACCGAGTTCAGCAGGGAGCCACCATGATGACTCCGGCTGGGGCGCTCACTGTGCAATGAGAGGCTGAAGAATTGCGTATGTCCAGCCTCGAGAAGGGGCACCTTCTATAGGCCCTAACAACAGCCTGTTCCTGTCTATGGGGATATCATAAAGATGATGGAGTCAGGCTCTTCACAGTGATGCATGTGGGCAGGACAGGAGAAAATGGACATAAGGTGAAACAAGGAAGGATCCTGCTGGCTGTAATTTATTATTATGCCATGAGGACAGATCTGCAGTGGCATAGAGACCCAGAGAGTTTGTGTCATCTCTGTGCTTGGAAACCAGACATGACAAGGTCTGAGCCACTTGGTCTGACCTCAGAGCTGATCTTGCTTGGAATAGAAAGTTGTATTAGAGATCCAACCTGCATTATCCTTCCATCTGTAGAATTACAGACCTAGAACTCTTGCTTGCTAAATCCCTGCAATGAAAGCCTGTTACACGTCTTTCTCTATAATTCAAGACATGAAAGTATTTTAATACAGGAAATCAGCTGTTGTTTTTTTCTTAAGTTATTTTCCATCTTGTGTCTTTGAAGCCCTAACCTTCTTTTACCATGTATCATACACTAGGCACTCAACTGAATGTAGAGAACCAAGTAGTTTTATCCCTGATTTGTTAAATAATTATGTTGTTGAAATCCCCTGAATAGGTCTGTAAGCCAAACTGTACATTTCACCAGAAGTACACTGTAGCAGACAGCTGAGTAATTAAGGCTGAGGATGCCAGAAGCCACAATCAGGTTTCTATAAGTTATAAAATCTTCAGTTGCAATTTAAATTTGGATTAAGCAAACATGAAATGTGGCAAACCAACTAAAAATACCATAAAGACAGAGAAAGAAATCTGTATCTTTTTAATGTCTCCTAGATAATCACAGCAAATAGTAACCCTTATATTATGGAATGGTTACTGAAAAGTAAAGCTAAATGTTCAAAAGGTTTTGTTTTAATAACAGATTCCTTCAACTTGCTTAGAAAAAGAAAAGCAGGGAGGGATACTAGTGAAGAAACTTCTTTCTGGATAAAAATAAGCATAAAAACCTCAACCCTCATGTTAATAATAATCAACTTGCAGATTTCTCCACGAGTTATGCTCAGAGTGAAAAAGGATTTTTTAAATCCTATAAAAATTGCTGTGAACTAGTTACATAAGACAGTCCAGTGCTCTAAAAAATAAAATTAAAAAAAAATCACAGAATGAATTAAACTCTAATAGACCTGCCTTTAGAAAGTCACACATCCAATGTCAACTAGAGAGGGATTACAGAGGACTTATTCTGTAGTAATCTTCAATTTATAATCACTTAGTTCCTTTTGGATTAGATCCAGTCCATTTCATTAACCTGTAGTAAGGTTTTCCTTTCTTGCTTTTTAATCCACTCTAGCCTGATTTATAAAGATTAACTTCAGATTGAAGTTCTTAAGATCTACAGCCTCAAATAAGAATATTTGACTTAGAAACACACATATCATAAAACATGACTCAAATAATGGACATTTTCTATTTTACTAATTAAAAATATATCAGTCTGAAAATGACTAATCAACGAGTAAGCAGGCACAATGTGTTCTTCAGACACTCCAAAACGTACTGTTGAGCCAAAAGCAAAAATCAAATTTAAAATGCCTTTAGTGACTTTGATTATAAAAATGATTCGATCAGATCTAAAGAAATAAATAAGAATTAAGAAAGATACATAACAAATCAATATTAGAATGAGAGATGAAGGGCAAACAAGACAGCAGCTATTTAATAATAAAGCCTGAAAGAGATCTTACTGCTTAACAACCATAATTTTGGTGAATAAAGTATATAAGTATGTAGTAAGACTGTAATTTTCAGTTATCACAATGTAAACTCAGTCAAACATTACTGAATTGCAATAGGCTGAGTATGGCACTCGAGAACACCTCATCTCATACATTTTAAATATTAAAATATATCTGAAAATAGGAGGGCAAAGAGCTGTATTTTGAAAAACTAAAAGATTATCAATACTTCTTCCAAATTTATAGAATCATGCATACAGATGGTGACTACAAATCAATCAATATACCTGTTCCAGATGTTATAATACATCTTCATTTGTGAAATAAGAAAACCAAGAAGTTAGGATGCGTAATGCTAAGACATTTAGCATATTTTTTAACTGGTCTGTATGCAATGTAATCTTGATATTTCAGCTTTTCTATTCTGTGTTTTGTGATGGATACTTCTTTCCAAAGCATTTTCATTTCAGAGTAGTATTTGGATTTCTAAGTATTTTCATATAAAATAGTTAAGAAAACATAAGCCTTTAAGCCTTCTCCAAATACGATTTATGGATTTTTTTCAATCCAACCTGCATTTTTATTCTGAAAGTCCTGTACTGAAATATAAATAGGTTACCAGTTTTCTCACTGTATTTTATTAACTGCGATGACTAGAGTTACAAAATTCAGAACTCATGAACTAGCTTAGCCTACACACTGGCCAGTGACAATCACTTTGGGGCTCAGCAGGCATTTTTCTCCCAAGCAATCATATCTTTATGTATCTTTAAGCTGATGTGAAATACAGAGAAGAACGTGATCATTTTATAAAACAAAGGTGTAAAGATCCATTTGTGAGAATAAAATACATTAAAAATAAGAAAAGCAGAAACTGCCTCTGATTCTTATTTTAGACTTGGGGCCCTGCCTCGGACTCCAGAAAGGATGTTCCCCTCTACATGTCCAGGGTAGCATCACAATGCACCTTCTAAATGCAGGGGTAACTGTGAGAAAGTACTGCTCAAATGATGCTTTCAAAGTCTTTCACATCCAGCCATCATCCTATCACCTCAGAGGCAAGTATAAGTCCCTGTGTCCTGGGAAGGCTGCAGATCATCAGCTGACTTGTGTATTAATGGGAGTGTGCTTTGACCAAGGGGTGGAATATCACACAGCCCTGTTAATAGTCAAGACTACATTTCCTTTTCTCTATATATTACATAACAGAATTTTTGACACAGTCTCCATCCTTCTCTCTGTTCACCTGGTTCATCCTGTTTTTCCTTTATCTTGCCTACTTAGCTAGTTTAAAAAACCCACAGGTATCCTGGGGTGGATGTTTTCTATCTCTAAGGAGAGTGATATATCACAGCACAGCCTTCCAGCAACTACTTGCTGAATCCATATTTGCTGGGATGGGGACTCCACCACTTCCTTGGGCAGCCCTTTCCAATGCTTGACCACCCCCACTACAAAACAATTCTTTCTAATTTCCTGTCTAAACTTCCCCTGGCATAACTAGAGACCGTCTCCTACCATGCCATCAATTGTCATCTGAGAAAGGACACAATACCCTTTTTGCTGCATCCTCCTTCCAGGTATCTGTAGAGACTGATGAGGCCTCCCCACAGCCACCTCTTCCCCAGAGTATACAACTCAGCTCACTCAGCTGTTCCTCATAACTCTTGTCTGCCAGTCCTTTCAGACTCTCTTGCTTCTCTCTGCACATGCTCAAGTAACTCAGCATCCTTGGAATGAGAGACCCAAAGCAGAACACAATATCCAAAGTGCAGACCTACCAGTGCCACATGGAAGGGCTCAATCACTACTCATGTCCTGCTGGCCACACTGTTTTTGATGCAGGCCAGGATTCCTCTGTCCTTTTCTTGGCCACCTGGGCACACTGCTGGAGTACAACAGGCCTCTGTTGCTTAGGGAGGATGGAGATTTCAGCATGAGCCTCCGACAGTCTAAATGAACATATTGGCCACTCGGCTATTTGGAGAGTTCTCATATTGTTTAATTTTTAAAATTTGAAAGCTCAAGGTTGTGGGCTGTTTTCTTTTTCCCTGATGTAAAATAAATGCCAAAAGCTTGAAATCATTTGCAAAACAGAATTCTTGTTTTATAGCCAATCTCACAGATGAATTCACTAGAGCTATTTGTGCGAATAAGGGAAACAGATTCTGACCACAGTAGCTGTGTCTAGACTAGTAGATTTAAGAGTGCCAGGGAAGCACTTCCATGCTTTAGAATTTTATTTTCTACATTGTTAAATTGTTAAAAATATTCCCTGGCACACTCCTGGCTTCTCCCAGCTAAAGTAGTTCCAAACAACTCACACAGACCTTTCCCTATGGGTAGTGTGAACACAGACACCCTTTGGACAGTCAGTTTCATAGCATGGATGTGGGCCAATCTGTACCACATGCCAGTGAATAGTCATGGGTAGGTTTAATTTACTGGTATAGAAATAATCTACAAGGATCAAGAGAGAAAATTAGAATTTTGACTTTCTCTTCAGGGAAGGGAAGGAAGGTGGGAAGAGAGGGGATAGGGGCAATACAATGATTATGTAATTTTCACAACCAAGTGTTTCTAAATAGAATAACTAATTTTGTCAATGACAGAAAAACCTAATGGTCCTTTTGACATCATTCACACTGGTTTATTTTTATCTCACTTCTCCTTTCAATTGCTTTGTAGTAGCACACCAGCAAAATGACAAAGAAAAAAGGCATGGTTTTAATTTATTAGTAAATTTCACAACTCAAACATGCAGCTACATTAATTCTGAGCAGGCCTTTGTCCAACCCAAAGATTTTACTAAAGTTTCTATGCCAAAGGGTAAAAAGGGGGTCTATACAAATCCTTCTCCCAAAGCCAGAAGAAAATATGCTTTTGAATAACAAGGATCAGCTCACACATGAGACTAAAAGCTAAATTATGTTTGTGCTTTTGCAGGGATAGCTAAGGGCAGAAGGGCGTCTTCTTCAGGCATTTGGTCCCTGCTCAGGGTCTGGCACAATAGCAGTGATTGTACTCATGGAATCACAGGATGCTACAGGGATAAAGACCCTAGAAATCATGTGTGAGAAGGGATATGCCTTCTCACCCTCTTTACTGTGCCTTTTATATGGTTTGAATTAGAGAGCAGAGTTTTCTAGCTCCCAAGGATTCATTTTGCCTGTACTGATGACATTCACCTTTAAGACTCTTAGGACTGAACTGACCAAGGCATTACAGAAGGCATCTCTGAACTCTCTGCTACAGCTGCTATGGTCCACATTCTTTTCTAGAGTCTTTCAGAAAAAGACAGCATGTGCTGTAGGTTAGAAGCAGGTTTATTCTGGTGGGAATCTCTGCTAAATTTGGTTTGAAATGGTTCAGAGAATCAAGATAAAGGGCCTGTTTTGCATTTATTTTTCTTCTAATTGGAGTAAGGCAGCATCCCAAGTAAAAATCCATAGCTAGCTTTCTATCTATGCACCATAATCCATCCCACAGAATGATTTCTGACATAGTTAAGAGATGAAAAAAAGAAGACATTCATGTCTATCTTTTTTGAGAGTGCTATACAGACATATAAACTGTCTTAAATAAGAAAAGGTCACATGAATTAGTTGATTTGAGAATTCTTCTAACATTTCAGAGGGAATTTATTTCAAACCATGTATATTAATAAAGCAAAGCCCTTGGTGTTTCCAAGCATGCTTGGTAACATGTGCAGAACTGCCAAATGCTCCATTATTTCTAAAAATTATGTGTCCCAAGGCAGTAGCAAACTTGTTTTCCAGACTGCGGGCATCAGCTAATGTGATGCATTTAGTATGTCCCTTTTTTGTGCTTTCCAAGAGAAGTTTGGTTTTGAAAATAATATTCTTTGAGTAAAATTTATTTTTACACAATACACCCTAAAATGCCTGCTTGTTCCATCTTGTCCTGGATTGTACCAAGCATTACTGCTGTCCAAGACTGAAAATAAATCATTAAGTATGAAAATGAAAGATCTGGAATGTAATGGTTGTGTTATAGTGGAACATAAGGTCTATATAGTAGTCAAAAATAAGATATTGCTGCACTTTTATAAGCCTCGTGTATTTTATCATGCTAATTATCTGTTCATTAATACTGGTGAGAGCAATTATTTTCTTTAGGGGTCCAGTATTCCTTATAAATCACAATGCCAGGATTTTTAGAGGTTTGTTTCTGGTTTGGTAATCTACTGGATTATTACACACTGTAGCGACAGTAAGAAATTCAGACAATGTTTCAGACCATCCACTTATAGGAAAACATGCCATTTCCTTGCATGAGAAAAAGTTCTTAGGAAACAGCATTGTAACTATAGCATTCCATTCAGTCAAAGCTTCAGGTAAGGTATCCTGATAGAGATTCCCTCCCTAAAATAGAGCCTACCAGTAACAAATGGATTTTAGATTGCATACAAAAGGAGAGAAAAAAAACAGACATGATAATGCAACAGGGCAAATTCAGTCTTCTTTACAGATCAAAAGGCTACTCGGGATCACGTCAGTCATTATAGGTACTCATTCACCAACTAAAATATATGCATTTTTTATTCTAACAGTAAAGCACTTCAGTGTAACTGAACTCTACCAGGTCAACCCAGTTGTATTGAATTTTCCCCAAGGAGTTGGTTCTACTGAGAATTTTGGATTAGGGAGGAATCGCAGAACAGCATAGACTGGAAGGGACCTTAAATATCACCATGTTCCAAACATCTGTTGTGGGCATGGTTGCCCACCAGGATTCATGGAACAGATCTCAGCTGTCCCCCCAGAGTCTAAAGGAGAATTCAGGGGATGATGATTTCGGAGAGACAGAGAAGTATATCAAATAGCTACATTGTTCTCAGCACAAAGGAATCCCTCCAGCCTTTAACAGTGGCTGTGAAGTGTGATAGATCACTGCCTGGGCTAACAGGGATACCACTGGCTGCTCTACGACTTCAAGGAAGTCTCTTTCCATTTCTCAGTCTCTCTCATGTTCAGTCATGCACGTATACACACAGAGACATGGAGACTCTGCCTCAGTTTCTGCACTTTGTAGACAGAGATAAAGCTAACAAGCTCTCTAAAGTTCTTTGAAATCTACTGATGTGAAAGAATACGCGTAAGTAAAGCACTACTCTTGTACAACTGACTCTCCTTTTTGCCTTTTCAAAGTTTGGTCTGACTTAGAAAATAAAGGAAAATAAAACTTTCATATTCATAAAATAATCAGGCTGTAGTAGAAGGGCGAACGCTTGGAGTTGATCAGTTCTGCCCTCACTAGCAGAGCTGATAATAATCAGTCACTTATGTGCTATTTCACAGCTGATACCTCCTCCAAAAAAAAAAAATTAATTGCAAAAGTTTCACAGATGTCTGCAGCAGTTGACCAGAGCTCTTGGGTTATTGCTTGTCAGACTATTAATGGGTTTGGCTAACCATGACAGTCATTACTTTCCCCCTCCTGTGAGCTACTTTCTGTGTAATTTATGCATAGGTTTTGCCAAGATTTGACAACTTTCAGGATATTAACATAAAATTAGACTGCAGAGCTGAACAATGGGTGGCATTAAAATTAGCAGCAGTGGAAACCAATCAAAGAGAATTGGTTTCTCTCCTGCTTTGCTTTTAAGTTCATAATTTTTATTTATTTTATCTTATTCCATCACCATTTTAGGAGATGTAAAAGAATAAACCCTCAAAAGTTTTGCTTTGCTAGGGAATCTTCAGAAATTTCAATTAGACAAAATGCCTGACAGCACCTTCAACAGCACCTATCCTGAAACCAATCACAGGAAAAGCTATGTTAGAAGTCTTTTTTTTTTTTTTAGAGAGAGAGAGAGAGAGGGAGAGAAAGAGGGACTTTAAACAGAAAAGAGTCTGCTCCACACAGATTGTTTAGTGAATGCCATTACAGACTGCAATGTGAGTGTTAATAAGTAAGGACATCTGGTAACCAGCTTTTTTCTGATTCATTAACTGGCTGCTTCTATGGCCACAGGGCACGATAGGGAAGGCTGCAAGAATTTTGCTCCTAGAAAATGGGACTATGATGTATGTTTCTTTTCTCTGACCCAACCAAATCCTTTAAATTTCCTCTTATACCTCCATTATAAATATTTAAATTTGAAATATCACTGGAAACACTCAAAAGCCTACAAGAACACATCTTCCTGTTTAAGTGTACACTGCAAGAAGAAATGTTTAGGATTCATTCATCAGTCCTTTATAATAATTCCCTGCATCAACACACATCAGTAAGTGATATTCCCTACTTGTTAACATTTACCATAGTTACATTTAAATATTGTTATTTTCCCATTTCTCAACGTTTACAGTCTTTAAACTATGATTTATGACAATGGATGGAATATTTCTGAAAAAGGACTTAGAACTGATTCCTTTTTTGGGAAAGTGAAATTTGTGCCAAACTAGTAGGGTTTTTTCAAACCCTTCATGACATTAATGAGCTTGGACAGAGAAAGTAAAAGCATCACACTGCTCTGTATCAAGTGCTGTTTTTCTTCATACAATACAAGTGAAACAGCTCCAAATGCTCTAGAGAGAATGATTGAGCAAAAGAAATCTAACTTGATAGTACATGTTGAGGGATGAAATGGACAATGAAGTTTCCATATGTTGTTTTTACGCAGTAATTAGAAACTGTCACACACCGTTTCATTTTTTAGTTTCCTTGGGCTTATTTGCATGTATGAGGTTTTCCTTAGAGCAGAATTGTAAGCATCAAACTGGCACCCAGTTGAAATTTGAGGCAGTAACACGTGGGCTTCTTCCACCTCATGGACAAGAAGCCAGCGGCAGGTATTGTGATGGCCCAGAGCACAGCTCAGCAGTAGCTTGCTGCAGCCTCGCTTTCCTCTCTCTGTGCTGAATTTTCCTTCCCAGTGGCTGTCCCTGTGGTGTCACTCTGTATGTACTTTTGTATGTAGTCTATCTTCCATAGATAGAAGGATTTAAACACATTAACCTGCATGTATGCTCAGCAGGATTTTGGCTCCTCGCTCCTCCAGGTTCGTTCAAAAATCTTTGCAGTTTTTCATGGGCAAGACAGGCAAACAAAGCTCTGATTCTCAGTTTATTCTTCAGTTTTTCTCATGGATGCAGAAAATTGCCCACATGAACCTGACAAATTTTTGCATCTCCATCATAATTATTCCAGTCTATATCCTAACAAAGATTTGGTTCTAAATCTGGCCTTCAAAACCATAGCGGAACAGAATGACCAGTAAAACTATTTGGCTTTTGTATTCGTTATTCTGATGGTAATCATGATCAAGGACTTGATAATAATGGATTTCTTTTAAATTAATTAAAGGGCTATCGATGTACCCTTTCAATGTCAGCTAAGAAACTAAGTCAGAGTGCATTATGCATGTGGGTTGATGTTTTTTCTCTAAACTGTTTTCCAAAGCTGTGTAAAATACCAGAAAGTCAGATGCGTATTTCTCATCTATGCTTGATAGATTAGCACTCTGGATTGTTATCAAATCACAACTCTTAAATGACCTATAACCCCAACAAGCAGGCCTCTGAGTAACATTAATGAATGTGGATTACATTCACAATAACAATCAAGAAGCAGAATTCAAAGACATACCATTAAACTACTTTTCAGTCACTGGACCATTTTCACAATAATTGCTGATTCTCTTTTGCTCAGTCCTGACTAATGGAAAATCAGCTTTGTTTAAAAATATCTGAATACACATTTACTGTAGTAATTACTGTAGCAATCGTTGTATTGTTGTAGCACTGAAACACTCCTATGCCAGCTACCATACTACTTCCTAGAGATCCTCATCCTTGCACTTGGTCCAAAGAGATGGCTCTAACATAAATCTAATTTTTCCTTATAGACTAACTTGCATGGATAACAGGTCATGACTCTCTTCTACTTTATAATATTCACTTAAAAACATAATATAGAGCTTTGCTTTTATATGTATTTGAATAAATATTGCTATTTATACCATATTCAAACTATAATTAGAGCTTTTCTTCCAAACACAGAAGCAAATTTACAGGAAGCAATGTAGATAAGCTTCTGATTTCTAGCAGCAAAATACAATTTACAAAAGCTTTCAAAGACTGTTACAGTATCTTGCTTTATTTTTAAAATCAGAAATATAATGAAAAAAATGAAGAAAAATGCTCATATGGAAAATGGTTTGAGACTAGCTTGAGAGATAGCAGTGTTATTGGTCAACACAGTGGAAGGCATGTCATTGGTTATAGCACAGCTGCTGGAGGTGACTGTGTTGGTATCTGTAGCATGTTGATGTGTGAAGTGCAAAAATGAATCTTATTCCTCAGGAGAGTCCTGCATATGTCAAGTATATTGTCTCATTAAGCCAATCCATTTATCAACCCACTGAATGCCAATTAAATTGCACAGGATGGTGCAGGTATATGGTGGGCTGATGGTGCCAAACTTTATTACAGCTGAGCTTTTCTGGCTCACTACATTCCTGAATAGCAAAATGGCAGACATATCAAAGCCAAATTAAATGTTCTTGAAATAATGCCTTTAAAGAGGAAGAAATGCTACAGTCTGGCACAAAAGAGTATGAAATGTAATGTCACTTCTTAGTGTACTTTTAGTTCCAATGAAGATGTCACAGCTCAGATTCAGCCAGTGCCAAATGTCTTCACAGCGTGCAAATTAGATCAGTGTAATTTCATCAGGATGATGATCAGACTCTGTTGTAGTTATATGGCTGCATACACAGCTTCTGCCTACTGCTGCAGTCAGACTGGCACAGCTGAGCTAATGCTGCCATCCTCAGAAAGAGACAGAAGTTGATTTTATAGCATTCTCCTGATGCCAGAGTTCAAAGGACATTTCTAGATGCTGGGAATATATTGAATTAGTGTCTACTCTGAAGTTTAAACTCAAAGAATTCCCCTGATATCTCCAACAGTGATACTAATATCTGTATTCAACTCATTCTTGTATGTATTATCAGATGATCAGATTTTGATTGATGGCTTTACAGCTGTTGAAATGTGAGAAATAACCTAGAAAAGAAATCCATTCTTTCCCTTTGCTCCAATACATCAACTGGTGCCAGGCAGTAGGGAAGACCTACTGCTTCAGTTACCTCAGCATAAAGTCTGTCATGCAAACACTAAGTTATCTTCTTCAACAGTAGTCACTAGGGATTCTGACAGATGTATTCAGTTGGATTTAGTATTATCCACTTAAACATTATTGCTCCGTCTGTCCACCCCTTTCCTGGAGGGTAAAACCTGCACAGCAGTGGCAGAAGTGAATGTTTCCCAGCTCCTTCAGTTCACAATTCACAGTATGAACTTGAATTGCTAATGCTTAATTCAGTGCATCTGACCTGCTGTCTTAGAATACCCATCCCTCTTCTAGAGTGGCTGGCACATGAACACATTTTGTTCTGTTGATGGGGTCTGAGACTGTTCACCACCAGCACCAGGGAAAGACACTTGGTGGGAAAAGTGTTGTCCTACAAAAGGCCTACTGCCTTTTGCTATGTTCAGTGTACAGGTGTGAAAAACAGACTTGCCTCTGCTCGGAAATACCATCACTGTACAGCAAGATTAAATCTACTAAGTAAACAAATTGCTAACAAATACATTCAGAAGCAGGAATATGTGGTTTTGGTGTTAGACGCTCACATCAGAGTAAAGGTATGTCTTGCATGTTTTGAACATTTGCATTTGCTTAGCTTTTTGCATAAAGAATTTCATATGTCAAGTTGCTAGATTTGGTGATAATTTTTTTTTCCTCCCTAAAGCATTTGGTAAGGAGCAATTACTTACGCCTATAACAGCTAAAATCCCTAAACATCATGGCACACAGCCATTTGAGGCAAGTTGCCAAGTCCATAGCTTCAATTAACCTTCATATATCCCCCCAAACTTGGAATGCTATCAGAAGGCTATTATGTTCAAGCCTTACTCACGGGGTGAGCACTTAGACACTGAAGTTGAAATCAATAGGACTGTGGATACATGATTGCTCATGTGTTCAGACTTGCACAAGCTGACTTGAATTTGTGGCAATCTCTTCTAGATTGAAGCAGGGAAACACAGAATTTTGCAGACATAGCCAGTTCTGTTTTTACAACAGCGATCAAGTCTTTTGTCTCTTGTATACCATCTGTCTTTTACTGAACCTATTTTGGCTCAGACAGTAGATACTGAAGGTACACTGAAGTTAAAGGGAAGGGAGCCCAGCAAGATTCACACATTCCATTAAGCCTGTAAAGTAGCCACTGCTTCCAGTAATAGCTACATGTTCATCAAAGGTACCATGCAAATGAGTTGCTCTCCCTGGAGACTGAAACAGAGACTCTGTGCATCCCAGATGTTCCTAAACAGTTTACTTACCCTCCCTCATGTACATTTATTCTCAAGATAGATGGAAATGGAGCAGAAAGGGGAAATGAAGTAAAAAGTCAGTTTGAGCTCTAAATTGAAAATGTTACTTATGGAAAATATAAAGCTTCACTAAAAACAGATAAAGTTTTCATGTGTTTTTTACAAAGGGCTAGATGCCCAGCTGGTATGAACTGGCATAGCTTTACACTGAGACTGATTAAGCACAGTGTGGTTTATGCCAGCTGAAGACCTGGCTTGTGGTTATTGCTCAGTATCCCTATTGTGTGGGCGAAATCATATTTGTCTAGGCCAGAATACAGCATCCAGTGATGAATGTCTCAAATGCAAAGGGTATCCACCTCTTAAGATTTAGCCTGAAAACTCACACCATTTTTATACCTTCTAAGCAGCATTACCAATTACTAGAAGTTGAGAAAACATACTAACAGAGACTGGAATCCCGAAAGAATTTCTACTCATAAAATAAATATGTTACATTTTAGATAGATAGATACATTTATAGTTAGACATATTTGCATAGTAGCACTTTCATTTGACCATTTCATATTTGTGATCTGCAATCTGAAGAAAATCAGATATTTCAGCTGAGACAAGAAGCAATTCATCCTTTCCTTCCATGAGTGCACCTACCCCAGTGGGGGGGATAGCACCCCAGGCCATTCCCCAGGCATGCCAGGACCCAGATGCAAAGCTCGGGAAGGCTCTAGCAGTAACATCTGGCTATGTGGCAAGGTCTGAAGACAGTTCTACTAACAGATCTGGAATAGCCTCTGGGTCTGGGATCACTCTGTCTCCTAAGACACATTTTCCTTCTGCCCACCTTGGTTTTGTCCAATGCACAATGATTATTACACACTAGAGCAATATGGAAATGCTTGATATATTATCAGCAACGATGTAACCTCTACCTTTTATTCTCTCTCAAATCCAAAATTGCTTTATTAAATGCAGATTATACAAGTTCATGCTACTTGATTTTTCGCCTTTCATTTTTATCACAAAAATCTTTGAAAGACCTGGTTGCAGAGCGGAGATTTGTAACAAGAATTTTCCATCTTATTTTTAGACGAAATAAAAAGGTCTTCTTTTCCTAAAATCAGCTGACAAAGTATCAGACCTACTAATATTTTCTGCTTACTTTAGTGTCAGTTTGGCTTGTGAATTTGATCAACTCACCACTTATAATAAAAAAACACAAAAAATAAGGACATTTATCTATGCAAGTCATTGCCATATTTAAGAAGTCAAGTCTTTCACACTATTTTTATATCAGTAAGCCTTTGCTGTATATTGTAGGTGCAGTGCAAAACTTATGACAGGATAGATCCTTGCATCATTAAAAGTGATGAAACCTACAATAAAAATTGTTCAAAGACCCTGAATTGTCACATCAGCACTTCCAGGTATTGAGAAGTTTCTTTGCATCCTTCACTTTAAAATAAAAAGTAACAAATATAGCACACTATTTTTAAGAGATATCTATTTGACTTAAATGTATCACAGCTCAAGAAGCCACTAAGCTAAACACCATCCTGTAAACAGGACACCAGTGTTCAGCCCCGATCAAGTAAAAAAGAAGCCATTGCATATTTAACGTTCACAAACATCTACTAAATAAATGTGAACAGGATGTAATATTTTTTTTTCCATGATGAGAGAACTGAAAAAAAGATTATAGCATGGAATACGCTATAGTCAGTGCACTCCGTGCATTGCTAAAGGTGTTCAGCAAATTTTAATACAAGCTGATTTTTTATGTATATCTAGTTCTCTATAAAGCAAATAGAGATATATATGGCAGAAAAATAACGCACTAAGCACTTCAAGTGTTCAGTGATGAAAATCTACATTTTCCTCTGACTTCATGGAGATGAAATTACAACAGTAACAATTTTGTGGAACTACAGAGAGTTCTGTTCTTCAGAGATTAAAAACAAAAATCATTCAACAAAGGATAAATCCAGAAAATATAATTCAATGGAAGCCAAAAGGACAGGCACAGTTATACAGAAAAAAAATAGAGTATTAAATGATATGAAATGAAATGTGAAAATAAATGAGATCTCTGATTACATATTGCTTTGGGACTCATGATACAGGTTCAGGCTTGGTTCCTCCTAAGTTTAATCCTAACAGGACATTTAAGAACCCATACTAGCATTACAGCACAAGAGAAGCATTGCAGAGCTGGTTGAAACAGCACATTTAAATGACTGTGGAACTGGGAACAGAGATGGCATAGCAATACTCAGTACCATGACATTTGTGCATATTTGAAACTGTCTCAAGGAAACTGAGACAAATGAACCAAACATAAACTTGGTGTCTGAGATAAGCAATAATCCTGATTGGGTTATCACTAAAGATAACATGGGAAACAGTCAAGAAGAGTGAAAATAGTCTGTAAATCAAATTTGCACACCCAAACCAAGATCTTGGGAAGGTGCTCATTAACATCCAGTTTACTACAGATCCCCAGCTATTGCATTACAAGGAGGAATGTAGCCTGCTGGTCATAGTATCACAGTGCATCATATACTAAGCTCCTCTGTTTTTTCATGCATCTGTGGTGCATAGTTGGCTGAGAGAAGCCATTCCTTCCAAATTAATTCAAAATGACTGAAGTTAACTTCATAGGGAAATGAACTGCAGACAAGAATTTTGGCAGCAAAAAAAAGTGGTGAAATATGTCTGACAGATTTTTCTTTAATGTCCAAGAACAGCTGAATTATAATGGGATGAACAATTAATTATGATTAAGAGGTGATGTCATTAATTTTTTTTTAGCATATAGGAAAAAAAGTACATTTACTCAAAGCTACGGAATTAATAACTGCCTGACTGTTAGAGCCTAGCCTGTCATCTGCCACTGAAAAGTATTAAAACAATTCCAAAAGTGGAAGAATAATGATGAACACTCTACCCTAAAGGAGATTTTACACCACTGTCCCTTGATGAAGGAAAGCTTACCCTCAACACATAACTTGTTTCTCTTCCAGGAAAAACAATGAAAGCCATTAGCCTGATGTAACCCCCCCGTGGCACATTGAAAAAGCAGGGCACTATCCCAAGGGTTCCAGCCCAAGGGAGACAAGAGGGGGCAGCCATCATCCCTATGGATCAACTACAGTCCTTAAATCTGTCTCTTGTCATCATCAGTGACATCATCTAATAACAAATAGTAGATAGAAGCTTTATAAAATAATACCACCTCACACTCTGGTCTCAATATTGCTGAACTTTTTTTTTTTTTAATTTATTATACATTCCAGTTATAGGAATTTGTCCAATTATCTTTGCAGAGCAGTTTCTAGTTAGTAGCAGTGCCACAAGCTCTAAAAAGGCAAGTAGCCATGTTTTCTCTATAGCAAGCCAAGGATCAAATAAATACATTGTCTAGTCCAAAGTTTCTCTCCTCCTTTTACAGAGATGATAAGGTGTCACCTAGATTCCATGTGTTGAGAGGTAGGGACAGAATCCATGATCACTCTTAGACACAAGAGCGTCATGTTCTCAAGATATCAGTGCCTCTAAACTTCATGAGGGCACACAGCAAAGTCCTACCTCAACGTTCAGGACAGCAAAGGAAAAAATAATGCATTTCCAAATTATTGTTTATGATTATTCATACTTGCTCAACTCTTCTCCCTCCTATTTCTCCAAGCAGCAGATGGTAGCCTGTTTGGAATGGTGTTTGATTGTTGTTGTTTTTAAATTTAATAGAGCAGATCACAAAATTAACAAAGATATGAGCAAAGCCTGTCCAACTTTGCAAGTATGGCTCTAGCATTTATAGCTTATGCACATCACAGACTTCCACAGCTGGAGCTAGCAGGGCACCACTGGGGCCTCTGATGCGATTGACTGCTCAAGGGTCACCTGAGAGCACAATCCAGGCACCTTTGGAGAATCTTTCACAAAATCTCACCTGGCTACACATTTTCCTGAAAGATACAGAGATTTCAGGTTTAAAGAGCTCTACTCTAAAATTTAATACAGAAGTTTCTCCTAAAAAATCACGCTATGGCATTTGTGTTAGAACAATTTTTAATTAATACATACAGTGAGTTAATATAGTCCACTGACTGGCTTGCACCTTTTGATAAGAAAACCCTTATTTACAGTCTCTCATCTGCTAACGTAAGTGGTCTCACTGATGCATCTGGCCCTTTGTTATTGCTTTGTTACACAAGTGCCATTCAAGCTACAAATTACTATGGAATGTTACATCACATTCATCCTTTCTAAATTAACATTCTTCAGTATGGCTCTTTGGTTAATGCAAAGAAAGCACGGATTACGGTCTTTCCTATTGGGTATAAAACGGGGAACGCTCCATCATAAAATACCAGTCTGGAACATATTTGGCAGACTTACGATGATGCCTTAGAAAAATGTTGATTTAGAAAAGTCATTTCCAGCATTGTCAATTCAGGCAACTTGGTTGCTCTTGGGAATTTCCTTGTCAGTAGTAATCTCGACTGTATGAACTAATGGGAACTTGGAGCAAATTGTTGAATGTACAAAAATGAGCTTTCATAAAGGCCACATAAAACAAGCTATTGATGATATTTTATGATTCTAACAGCAGCGGGGAAACTTCACATAAAACATGTTTGTGGATGAGTAAGAGCTACAGGATGGCTCTTCTCCTTCATGACTTCAAGGCTGATTTATTCAGCCTCTGTCCATTCAACAATTTCATCTAACTTGATGGCCAAGACCATCAATACTATGGCAGTAATAACATAGCTATTATTGCTGAATGCTTTATTTCCTCAGGCATTTCAACCTGGGTGGTTGAGGAAATTTAAACAGAAATGCTGACTTCTTGACTTTCGAACAGCACTTCAGTCCACGTCAAGTAGGGAAGTAAGTTAAAACAAAAATCTTATAGCAGGCAATGACCTTCTTAAGTAGAAAAGGCCATCTGGGCCCACTCTGGTTTTGGGCCACAGTACCAAGTAGAATGTGTTACATGTGTTACAGTAGTTAAGAGAAGGCTTCAAGCTTATCTGTTTAAAATGTGTTTGATATCAGAAAGTGTTTTGAATTACACAAATAAAAACATTTCCATGGCTCAGTTAACACTGCTGGAAACTACACACTGTTTGGAATTACAGATTAACCAAGTTGTTTATTTAAAAATACATATACATTGTCTGTAGAAACTTAACTGTCATACTAGGTTACTCTAAACTTTGAAGACAATCCACAGAGACTTACCCCTACAGTTCTGTATGGGGTTAAAAAGTCTGCCTAGTTAAATATCACTCAGTGCTTTGACAGTATATAATGCCCTTAATTCCTCATACACAGATCAGATGTTGATTGTGGAAAACATCTGCTTCTGCTCCTGCTCATATATAAGAGGAAAAGAAAAACAACAACACAACAAAGATCAGAGATTAGTAGCAGAGTCGCAAACTTCTGGATGAGAACTTAAGCAACCATAGTGTCATGGGACATTCTTTTCCTGAGCTGTCTGTGCTTTATGCTTCTAATATTTTAATACTAATCTGCTGTTTAATTCTCTTTTATTGAGCAACAACAGATATTCTTGTTAGTACTGAGTAATATATATCCTGGAGTGGAAATGCTTGAAACTTTGAACAAGAAATGAAGATGTTTTAAGGATCGTGCAGTTCTGTTTAGGAATATCAGCTTATTTCAGTCACTGGAAAGTCATTGGAGTACCGGCAGCTTGGTTACTTGGTAACACAAAATCTCCAACTTAGCTACTAAGCAGAACAGGCCTGGTGATGATAGCTATTCCTATTGTAAAACTTTTATTCCATGATGCACACACACTTTGTGTAGACACACATGCAACATTTAGGGCCCTGCTCTTTGACTTGAAAAAGTACAGTGCTTGTTCCAAAAAAGTGCAAGTCTACCTAGACATGGCACTCACAACTCCACCTCAGTCTTCTTCAAACTTGAACTTCTGTACAGTTTTGCCCCTCAGTGATTCTATTTTCCCCAGTTTATTTACTTCTAAGATGGATGATCAGCAAAAGACACCATTAAACTGTTATGACTCCCTGACACAGTTATTAAAGTGGGACACGCAGGAACCAGTAGACCAAGGACCTGAAGAAAAGGTGGACGGGCCTCTGACTTTCACATTATTGGCTGGCTGCCCATCTCAGCAGGCTTCCAAGCCCTCCTGCTTTATGGCGATGGAAGTTCTCATGATACAGAGGAACAAGCCTCCCTGAAAGCTGAAGTCCTTGTCACAGGACAGCCCTGGTCTTGTGACAGTTATATACAGTGACCAGGCAAGGATTCACAAATCCACAGAACCATATATCTCATTTTGATTTTCCCAGTGATAGTAACTATGACTACTAAAAATGCCAGTTCAATTGACTGAACTAAAACTGTTCTTCTTTGCAGAAAAGGATTTTGATGGAAAAATTCTTTCCAGATCCAGTAATTTCTGCTTGTAACAGAACTGCTTTCTGCCTATTCCAAAGGGCTTCTGAATCCCCCTTCTCCCTTATATCACGGGGAAATTACTCTCACAACGGTATTAGTTTCATATTACATTCATTTATTTTACATGTTTTTCACTGATACACATTCACTAAATTAACATTTTTTTCAGTCATACCCTAGTGCCTTTTGAAGTCACTGTTCCAGGGCCTGGTCTTTAATATTTGTCTGGATTTTTTAAATAATTTGAAATCATATTACTACATAATATATGTTCTATTTATCACAAATAGTGATAATTCAATACAGCAGCTATCCAGGCTGTATGTTTTTATAAGTATTAAACAAAGTAACTCCACAAAATTGTTCCCACTGTTTGTTCTTATAAATGTTTCATTGTTGCAGAACTTAATTAGCACAGTAAAACAATTGTTATAGCAAGCAAGAAATTAAACATTTCATTACAGGTATCTAATGAGATTAAATCAGATATTACCTCCTAGCTAATAATTTATTTGAAGATAAAATACCTTCCTGTGTTTTTTCTATTTCTTTTGCTGCCAAATGCTACTGTGCAGTAATTATGGGATGAAAAAACTGTTACAAATAATTGAGGAAATACTGGATCAGCCTCAACATTCACTGACTTTTTATCTGAGTCCAGTTCAGTACTAAAATCATATTTACAGCAGATTTCATCTGCACATTTTTCATGTAAGGTAGAAGGTTATCACATAGATAAGCCCAACTATGTGTAATAACGCACGTATCCCAAGTTATTGCTTACATAATGATTCAACTTCAGAGGGAAAATGGATTACTGTAGTTAAAGGGAATATATCTTGGATAAATAAGCTGCATTTAGTTCAAAACCAAGATGACCTGCACACTGTTGAATTTATTGAATGCTGATAACTTCATGCATTTTGGAGAGTTGCAAGTACTAAAGATTTTATGTCAGGCTTCTATCTCATTCCATTTCTAACATAAGGGTTTGGTGACACACCAGACCTTTGGGTTAGAAAAGGTCTGTTTCCCTGTTTCTTCAGGCCATGCAATTTGTTATACTGCTGTTCACACTAAATTTCTGTTTGATAGCATCCACAATCATATCTAATATTAACTCTGACACAACCTCTGAAAACACCAGAAAAAAGTTATATGCCAAAGATCCTGAATCTCCTCCTCTACTTCACTCTCACATATGATGTACTCTGACCTTTAGAAATCAGCCCATGTTAACATATGCATACAGCAATCTCTTTGCTCTTCACATATATGATTTCAGATATAACTTCTACTTATAAATACTCTTCCTATTTAGTAATTGCTAAAGTATCAGAAGTCTTCTTTTCACCACAGTCAGCCAGAAATAAGCTTAGTACTGATTACATTGAATATTTTTATGTTCTTACCCAAGACAGACAGTATTAGTTTTTTCTTCTGTATGATAAGAGAACAATCCTTCAGATATATTTGTATTATATATACTTGCACACAAACTTATGTTTTTTTTATTTTTTAAAGTTTTACCAACATTTAGTTAACACGCAAATCACATTGGACTTACAGCAAGGAATATACTAAATAACTACAAGAAAAAGATACCGGGCTGTATCACCTAAAACTCACAGAAGATAAGGTGTGGTCTAAAACAAGTGACAAAATATTACCCCCCCACATGTAGTTAAAAAGTAATTATCTTCCAAGTTGGAATATGATACAAGGCAGCAGAATTCCTCCTGTTCTATAACATGAAATATGAGTAATAAACCTTAATCATTTTCCTGAAATACCCTAACCTTTCCCAAAAGCCTTTCTTTGTCTATCAGGACCCAACCATGCATCTGAGCAGTATCTCTCACAGAGTTCTTCTTCCCCATTTGGGCTTTGTTTACATCAGGCTTCTGGTTACCAGAAGCTCTACAAAAAGATCTTACACAAAGCACTGCTGTTGCGTTGTGAAAGAGAACTATGCAACTGCCTTACATGGATACCAAGTATAAAGGGAAACAAAGGGCAAAGAAGTATATATTGAACTTATCTACTTACATGAGCTAGATTTTAAAGGAAAAATATGCTTGCATATTCAATGAAAGGATATAATTAGATATGCAACTAGATTTTCAACTTGTCTCAGCTCTTAGTCTCATTTGGAGATTATGTTCCAGAGAACATTAAAGTAAAATTAAAATCAGATGCAACTATTCCTCAACAAACTATCCAGAATTATTACAGTTTTATACAACTAAGTTCCTAGAGTTCTCAGTTACATCCAGGTTCCTTCAGGAAATTATATCCCATTCCTGAGGTGTTCTAAGCTCAATCCTCCAAATCTTCCAGGCTACATGGAACACAAAAATGACTTTTTTTTTTCCCCAGGATATTTTCCAAGAAAAATTCAGCTATGCACACTATGAGGCAGCACAGTTTAAGTCCTCTTGGTTCACAGTGTAAAATAAGCCAGAAGACAGGAGAAAACTTTTTTGGTGATAAGAAAGGAGAAGCACTGGCAAAATTAATATGAAAAAGGACATACTGCCTCTTATACTCTTCCTTTAAAAATGTCAATTAAACTGGAAATATATTTTTTTCTTTTTTCTTTTTTTTTTTTTTTTAAGTCAAGACTTGCTGAAGAAGATGAAAAAAGATGTATTGTTTGCAAACAGCAGCATTCCTAGCACAGAAACACTGCTATTTTCCCACTGGGAATTTTAAGATTAACTGCTACATAACTCTTCCTACTTTGTACAGGCTGAACTGCTGATTTACTGGCACCATCCTAAGTATATTTTATGTAGCATAGTGTCCTCTCACCTTGAAAAAAGGTGTTTGCAAGACAGGAACCTTTGTTCTGTAACATTACTGGAAATATAAGCAAACTAGTATGGATGACCTTTTAGGCACAAGGGAGTTGAATAAATTAAATGAATTAAAGCCAGCTTCTAGAGACACCAAAAAAGACTAATCGAATAAAGACTAATCGAATAGAAACTGTTCACTGCAGTTACTGAGAATGCATTTGCCATTTCAGCCCTTTCTCAGATGGCTCAAGTACCAGCAAATTCATTTTACAGAAGGTCTACAATCCTAACAGATAACAACCTTCAGTTTTCCACAAGCCCCAAAGAAAAACAGCCCTTGCTTTAATTTTCAATAAGGCCAAATAAGTGTGACTATTTGAGGGTTATGCCCTCCGGATGGATCTGGTCTTGCTGAAATTTACAGACATAATTCAATAAGCCCCTCATTTTCATTTTGTTGTTTAAAATTGATTCTGCATAACAATAGTTGAGAAAAAAATATAGTTTGTCCCAAATAGAAGATACAAGATCCTATCTCCTTTTTCTGAGCCATCAAACTGCAGGAGCCGGAGCTAAGATAATATATTCTTTCATATTTTCCATATACATAATAGTTACTTATTCACATAACTGATACAAATTCCTAAATGCCTTACCTTGCTGCTGTTGCTGTAGTACGCTATGTGATATTAATTCAAGTGTAATTATGATACAATTTCATTATCAGGGAAATAAATTCAAAATGAAGAATACACCTCACAGAATGTAATACAATAAACAAAGTGGGTTTCCTCTATTTTAACTGTACCTCCAGGTCATGAATTTCCTGCATTGAAAGATCACAAAACTAAGGAGTTTTTGACAGAAAATACCTAGAAGAAGCAGAGCTTTGGTTTTCAGAACTTTCTGTAAATGCAGTCAACTTACAATTTGCATCAGGTGCAAAAGGGTATAAAAATCATTATGAAAAACATAACTGAGATACAATAGTTTATAGCACAACTCTTATACTGGAAAACAAGAAATCCCATTTCTGCGAGTTTCCAGATGATAATTTTAGAGTCATAACCTCATTCTACATGAAATCCAGATTTTGTATGGATAGCAAAGCATGCTTAACCTTGGCAAGCCATCCGGGTACATGGTCCACAAAAGGAGCAGAAAGATTTCTACTGTTTACTGTTTCTCTAAGATCAGATGACAAAAAGGATTACCCAACAGTCCATCATGCAATCAACCCTCAAGTCAAGGATAGCAGAAGAGATGAGATCAAGTCAAAAGATAAAAGGGCAGATTTGCAAAATACAGAACAAAAGACAAACATTACCATAAAATGGTAGTATATTACACCTAGGTAAGCTTCAGCTTTAAGATTCACTCTATAGCAAACTAATATCCTCAGCAATGGCTTTGCTTGTGAATGGCTGAAGCCTCACCAGTGACTAATTATTTCCTCTTTTCAGCAGTCACTTTGAAGATGGGATTTTACTCTGGTACTGCTGCATGGATTGGAAAGGGTTACACATGACTTGCACTTAAGTTCCTCACAGCTGTGGAACTTATTTTAAAAGCTGCTGTAAGCAGTCCATTTCATTAGGTATTTTGCCCTGCTCCCTCTGACCTTCTTAAACTCATGCAAAGTGCTTACTTCAGTCAATGACACTTTTGTGGAAGACCGTAACTATGAGCCCAGCTTGTGGCTCGGCCTGATAAAGTTCGACTTCATTCCAGTATGTTACAATGAAGCATCTATACCACACATGCAAAAGAAACAGTTTTCTTCTTGTTATGAAGAAAATAGAAGTACAAGTCTCATAACATGAAATAATGGCCAACTCTTAGTACTTGTTTAAGTGAATGTAATTTATACCTTGCACAGCTTTATACATAGGCTGGATGTGATATTCACAATTCCCCCAACATTATTTGAATTAAAACTATGTTGAAAAAGATTTCAATGTATATAAGTATTCTTCATCTCTAATGTTTCTTCTTTGCTAGACAGAAGATCCAGTGTCTACATACTATGGACACTTCCTTTGAGTTTCACTTCTATGCGATTATTACATTTAAATGTAATAGCAATTATAGCATAAGAGGTTACTGAAATACAATTGTTTTTAGACTTTAGGGATTGTACGTTGTTCCTGAATGCATCTGCTAAGGTCTTGTAAAAAAACTAAGCCAGATGCTGCGTGGTATGCAAACACTCTCAGTTGTAGAGATCATATGTGCAAAGACTACAAAAATACACTCTGTAAAGCAACTGCAATTATGAACAACATGATAGGCAGCTAAGATTGAATTCTGTCCATTTAAATTGCATAATCCACACAAATTTATGGGAAAACTTCAGCTGTCACTGAAGCTTGCCTTACTTGAGAACAAAACTGCTCTTAAATATTTAATGTCAGCAATAGAGACAAGTGGAGAGGAAAAATATTAGAAAGAAAAATTTGTGTCTACTGCTCAAGGAGCGATCGGCAGTAATTCACCAGATTTTCAGCTAGTGTAAATCAGTCTAATTCTACCAACCTCTAATTCCCCATCATCCCTCAGGCATATTCTATTTAGGTTTGAGACACAAAATAAGAGTCTACCGTCTGCCTAAAAGACTGTATTGCTACATCTTAGAGCTTTTAATATAAGGATTTGCTTGATTTACTGTGATATTTTTCTCCACAAGTCACAGCTCATTGGAAGTTCTGTCATCAGTTACAGCTTAAGATGGTAAACAGTTACAGATATGTGTGCATCTATTGAAGTCAGGTCTTGTGCTCAACTGATCAGATCCAGAGCTGCAGTTTTGATCCAAGTGCACAAACTATGTAGGCACTTCATTTATGCTTATGAATCTGTCCTTCAGATACCAACCCAGACATAAGTGGGCCTTTTCCCACTTCTAAGCAGTACAGTACTTCCTGCATTCTCTCTTTTCAGTAATCACAGCACTACAGGAAATACACGGCTTTCCCATGCTGTAGATTGTAAAGGATGCATAAGTACCAGTCTGAACTCATTGAAAGTCTTTGAAGAACAGTATTTTCTTTCTTAGGATGAAGTGGGGGAAGCAGTTGTGTGTGTGTATACACACACACACACCTACATACCTATAATTACATCTATATTTACAGCTAACTTCTGATATTTAAAGCACTCATTACAGTAGCAAACTTCAAAGAAATAATGAATCTAAGTTTAATGCTTTTCTTGCAAGAGAATATCAATGTTGGTGCTCTAAAATTGATTGCCAATACTTTGCAGTACTTTGCTTTGTCTTATCTTTTGTAAAAATGACAAATAAATATGACTAACAGGCATAAACTAATATTAACAGGAAAAAAAAAGAACTGATCAGGAAGCAGTTCCTAGAGGAGCAAATCAGAACAAGCTTCAGCAAATACAACCATTTGCACTGAGGTTTCCATCAGTCAGTTCACACCTTTAAACATGAAGACACTTGAAAAGCAGCAATCCTTCCTCAAGCAAGTCAGTGCTACAGTATCATTAACATTTGGGATAATTCCACTCTTCTCTGTTCATCTACCAAAAGTTTTAAGTCCAACAACACAAGAGACATCACAGTCTCCTAATTATTTCAGAAGCAATGGATCACCTTTTCTATGAAAAAGGTTGGAGATTTCTCAAAAAAAAAAAAAAAAGACAAGTATACCAATGTGAATGACCACCTTATATACTGGACCTAAGGTTTTTTTTTGTTTGTTTGTTTTGGAGCAGAGTTCTACCACGACAGAGCTTCCTCAATTTCAAAACACTGAGTTATAAACACAACTCCTTTGGCAACACATAGAACTACTTGATTTCACTATCTTCTTAAATAGGATCACATTACATATTCAAGACCTTAACTGTGAAAGACAAACAAAAGTCTTCTGAAAAATATCAGATGACACCAATGTATGTTTTGGATATTTAAATTCAAAAGGAGATGTTTCTGTCCTCAAAATCTGGAAGTAAACATAAGGCTTAACGTAGATGAGAAGAAAGATGGAAAAGCAATGCAAACATCTCCGCATTTAGTTACGTTCAAAAGACTATAGCTGTATTCACATACACAACTCACAATCTTTCCAACGTTAAAAATCTCACTGATTGCCAGATTTGCTTCTATAAGCCTTATTTACAGTTCCAAGTATGCTATAAGTTCAAAAATGATGAAGTGACAAAACGCTCAGAACTGTCTTGAACAAATATTATGACCACAAGCAAATCCATTCTCTAGCTTACTTTGGAGAACTGCTGCCTTTTTAACTCTATATTTTTAACTTTTTAATTCTGCAACTTCATGCATTTTATGCTTCTATAAATCTTTGCTCTTTGAAAGCGCTGCTGTCAACACATGGTTAGTAATCACTGCAACAGGAGGGCAGCTGGTTATTGACTTGTTCTTCATGGTAATTGCTGTACTTTTACAACAGAAACAAACTTTTCTCAGAAAAAGAGATGTGCAATACTCTATCAGAAAAAATGCCAGTTAACAAAACAGAAGATTTAAGACCCTGATCTGATATGGAAAAGATATTACGATACACTCTATACTTTGACTTCAAAACAAAAAGACTTTAGGAAAGGTCTTTTAAATAGATAACTGCACCAAGTATTTATGTAATCACAATTGAAGTAAATAATATCAGAATCTGTGCAAGCTTTGATTAGAAAATCAATTTTCATTAGCCAGAAAAAGTAAGAGGATGTTCACTGCAAAGTATATTTATCTTATTTAATCTAATGATTGTGCTTCAGCCTTCATGGAGTCTCATACAAATACACAGATGAGTGAGATTATGATGAATCCAATGGGAAAAAAAATATATTAAAAAAAGCTAGAATTTCAAACTTCCTCTAACCTTAAATTATTAACAGTACAAGCAATTCTCTCACCTTTATTAAGTGAGATGCCAAAGAGCTTTTATGAATATTACAAAAACATGGCTTATTTCTGAAGATGTTCAGCATTTTGTAGTTCTAGATCAGATTTGATTTTCTGAGAAAAAACAGTTTTGCCTTAACTACACAATATGCATATTCAACATCTTATTTTCACCCATCTGTGATGATACTTAAATCCTGTGTTACTAATCTCAGAACTGCTTTCTGTGATCACAGCAAGCACACAAAAAAATTAGACAAGCAATATTATCATTTTACAAAACAGATATTACACCCTGCTATCCCACAGGCACGTCTATGATGCAAACAGCTTGTACATTTATGGATGATTTGTGCACATGAAATAAACTTACCTGAGAGAATAAAGAGAAAACTATAGTTCAGAATTATATTTCTCAAGAAAGAAAATAGCTCTGTTGTTTTTGCTCTCCTCTTACATAGTAGGTTAATAGCCACATAACTTTTACATACAATTTTAAGTGCTATTGCATACATTTAATAGTGGTGTTTAAATATAAGCATTAGCATATTTATATAAGTATTAGTATTTTTTCCTCTTCCTCTAAAGTTGTAACACACCATAAAAACTAAATATTATTCTGCCTAAAATAATAAAACCTTCTGTTCTTAATTTATTTTTCATTTTCACATCTCTACTCATAGTGTAAGAAAAAAATAGGAATGTGGTGCTGGTAAGTCACTAGATTCTTCATTAATTTTAGATAAAGTGAATACAACCTCACATATTTAGGACAAGATCCTTGGCTCTTTTCAAAGATATTCCCAGAGACACAGGAAGATATTTGTACAAGCAAGAGCCAGGTCCTTTCCTTACACACAGTATGAGAAATTCCAACTCAGTTTGAAGTCTGGAAAAAGTAAATACTACATCATTTCTCACCTCCTGGTACTGAAGAACAAACTTGATTTTTCCTGCAGGTACTAGATATTGGAGTTATCTTTCGTCGCAACTCTCACACAGAGCTGCACCCTGAAAATTAAAATAAATGAATATTAAAAAAAAAACAAACCTAAATCAGGCTTTAGGAGATTGAATTTAAGAGAAAACAATGTAACGATGCTATTTGAAATTGTGATTCATTTATACCTTGAATGTTGCCCTGAATATTGACCATACTTTGATTTTTTTTACAGACCCACTCCCCTTGCCCACTTATACCACAAGCTACATTACAGGACTGAAAGATGTCTGAATTTCTGCAGCAAGCTGACTACTGCAGGCTGCCAAACACCCATCCAGATGCTTTTTTTTTTTTTCCTTTTTCAAGAGAATGGAATAAAGAAAAAGTTGAAAAAGCTCATAGGTCAAGAGAAAAAAAACTTACCTGTTACAATCTAGGCAAGATAGACTTAACTTTGGAAAAAATAATTTAATTTGCTAACAGTTAACATAGATTTAGAGTAAGCAAGAAGGCCATTTAAAACAACACCTTTCCCATCCAGGGCTTATCTCCCAGGCCCACATCACTTCTTCATTCCCAGCTCCACTACCTGCCCCACTCACACCCAGTTCATCTCTGCCCTTTCCTCCTACTCACGTTTTTCACCTGCTCCAGTGCAGGTCCTTCTCCACAGGCTGGAATCCTTCTAGAAAATTTTGCTCCAGTGTGAGCTGGCTATAGGCTGCAGTGCCTGTCAGGAGAATTGCTCCAGCACAGACTCTCCACAGACAGCAGCTTCTAACAGATAAGGATGTATCCTAGTACGAATCCTCTCCACAGCCACAGCTCCCACCAGGAAAAATCTGCTCAAGCATGGCCAAAACCTCTATGAGGAAAAACCCAGTACAGCACAGGCTCTCCAAAGCCACAGTGTCTGTGAGAGGAAAACATGTCGCAGTGCAAATCTTCTCCACCACCACAGTTCCTGTCAGGAGAACTTGCTCCAACATGGCTTCCAGCACTACACTTTCTGCCAGTAAAACTCCGCTCTAGTGTGCATTCTCCCAAGCCACAGTTCCTGTCAGGAAAACTACTCCAGCACAGGATCTCCACAGTTGCACTTTCTAACAGAAGAACTACTCCAGTACAGGCTCTCCGTAGTTGCACTTTCTGTCAGAAAAACCGTCCCAGTGCAGGCTCCCTAACCGCAGCTCCAGCATAGAGTTCTCCACGTAGAAATCTAATGCAACGTTTTCCTCTCCACAAGCTACAGAAAAATGCTTCTCCTTCTACAGCCTCTACAAAAAGCTGTGAGGGAACCTTCTCCCAACCTCGTTCTCTGAGCACATTACTCAGAATTCTGTCCCTTACTTCTTAATTTGCTTTCCCTCCCCACCTGTGCAACACGCTGCCCTTTGTTCTCACTGAGGTGCCAGGTGCTTTCACTGATTGGCCCACCCAGCTGGGATCGGTTGGAACCACCTAGAACCATCTAGAACTGTGTGTGAAGCACTCTCTGTCTATTGCTAAAACCGAGCCATGGGAGCCCAAAACAGCCATTCAGCAAGCAGTCATTACAGGCATGTAGTTGCTATATAAAGAGTTAGAATAGGCCTTTCTTCTCTAGCCTGGGGAATAGTGAGGAGAGCAAAGCATGGGGAGCATATGTGAGAATTGATTCTCTCTCAGACCTTCTAGTACGAGAGCTCGGGGGAGAAAATACCGCTGAGGCAGGCCAGCTTCAGAACAAGCATTAGGGGCTGGTTCTTTGTACAGAAACTGGCAAAGCTGGCATGGAGAGAATTTTGGGTTGCTAAGATCAGGAAAGTATGATCAGAGGAAATATCACAACCTTTTTCTGCTTGTGCTGCAACAAAGCACCTGCCCAGCAGCCCCTGTGACAGAAGAGCTGGTCTAGGCACACTGCTGACCTGAACCAAACCACCATTCTCAACCATTTAAATCACTAACAGATACCATTGCCTATTAAACATGGCAATGCTCCCAGGTGTACCGAAAGTCAGTGGAGCTGGTATTCTCCCAAAGTCTGCACAACCCAGATCACATTTTAGTGTTCTAACAGATTTTCTTTGTTTAACAGAAGACAGGGTGATTACAGACATTGAGTTTTCATGCATGCAAAGCTGATTTGAAAGAGCTAGCTAGAACATTTTATTGAAAACTTCTAGATTGTAAACATCTCTGGGATATTTTTTACAAATTAAGGAGTACAATTCAGTTCATAAGTTAGCCTATCTCTTGGCATTTTCTGTGAAATTCTCTAACCAATACAAACTTGGACAGTGAATCTCTAATAGGAATACTCAAATATGAGTTAACTTTTATGTTCACTAAAATTCAAGGCTGTGCTGTAGCTGAATATGTGCTTCCATGATCTTCCAGGACGTGGGTGCTTTTCTAAATCCTTTGGGATATGGGAGCTATTAAAGAATAATTTTTACTCTCCATACTGCTCCTATATCAATATTTATGCATTTGGCATAAGATAACTGATACATGTGCTTTTATAGTTTTCTCTCTCACACACAAATACACACACACACAAGAAAAAAAAAAAAAAGAAAGAAAGATTATGATGTTTAGTTGGAGGCAAACCACAAATATGTGAAAGATGGGCACATTGCCTTCCCTTAACTTTTGGAAGTATTGTCTCAGTAAAAGGAAAAATGCTTTGTAGATATTATTCCTTTATTAGGAAATCAGGAAGCTGTAGAAGATCACCACTGTTTTAATAAGAAGGCTCTTTTGCAGATGATTTCCTTTTTAAAGAATTTCTCTTTGTATTGTTGTAGTACACTATAGTTTTGTGAGCTTAGCAACTTAGAGTTGAATGCCAATATTCTTTGATAACAGGAGGATTAATGCTGTCAGAACAAGCTATACTGTAAGGTACCTCCTGCTCTTGTATGATAAGCACTCAACGAAAAAGAAAACTTTCACACCCTATCCTTGTCTATACAGGTTGCATACATTTTTAAAAATAACTTGAAATAAGTTAATGAAAGAATACAAAAATATAAGAGAATGAATGAGCCACGTCCACTTTGTAACAAAAGACATACTTCCATGAATATAAGATCAAAATATGTATACACATAGATCATAGATGTATTTTGGGTGTTGATTCTGCAGTGTCCAAGTGGCCAAAAGCTTAATTACATTTCAAATACATCAATTTATGATTACAACACTTCAGAGAGAAAAAAAAAGAAGAGAGAGAGAGAATTAAGACCTGTAGAAATCGAAGCCTAAAAGAAGAAAATGCTAAATCTATTAAACACAGTACTCTAAAACAACAGAAACATCTCTAAGTAGGACAGCAACAGATTCTTTCATTTCACTGCAGATTTTATGGCAACAATTTGCAACTAATTGCTTATGATGCCTATTACATATGTCACTATACAGAAGAAGGCAGGTGAATAGATGTAACGTGTGTCAGCAAAATCCAGAAACAAGGACAGATACATTTACCTTTAAGCGGAGGAACTCATAGTAATGGATTCTCTACATACTCTGTGTTCTGCCTAGTCTGAATATTCCTTCATCTTCCTTGTTTATGTAGCTGTACTTTAAAGAACCTCCTTGCAAACTGTATGATAATAATATTCAGATGGTCATGTTACTGCAAGATCAACATGTACCAAAACCAAAAGAAATTCTTTAAAATACAAATATCTTAACTTATATCAGACTTGATTGCTATGAAATCATCAATACACAGGCAGCAAGTAACTGATGATGAAGATTATGTCAGTATCGCTGGCATTTTAAGTCAACATTTTAACAGTGAGAGATCTGAGAATTTGCCAAAAAGTTTTTATTCTCCCAAATTTTTAAAAAGGTTAATAAATCCATGAAGATCTATTATAAGGAATGGATGTATTTTGTATTCATTTTAAGAGCACACATGCAAGGAGCACTAGAAAATATTAACATGTACATGTAAAGCTAGATCAACCTTGTTATTTGCTCTCCTCTGAAACAGTCCACAGTCTCAGATTACAGGTGGCTCCTCAAACCATGGCATTTTTGCTGTTTTGTACCATAAATTTTTCTCACTTAATTCTGACCTGGATTTATTTGTAGTTTGTCTTTGATACTCTGTTGATATCTCAGAGCTGCTTCTGGTTACACACGTTGTCTTATACCCTCACATAAATTCAGAGTTTATTAAATAATCACTTTTGTGCATATCTAGGACTCCATTCTAGCTTCAAAGTAATGATCCAATTTCTCATGATTGGATAAGAAATAATCCTAGTTCACTCACTGAGGAAACAGAATAGGACATAGCAATCACCATGCTTCTTAAGACTAGCCTGCACTCCATATTCAGATGTATGATCTCATTGTGATGTTGTCTGATGAAGCACAGTATCATATCCTGGAAGACGTATGTTAGGGTATTCTAAAGGCAAGTCTGAAACCAGAGTGGCATTTCCTCCAGATGTTTCTCTTCAACAATCCTCTTACCACAACTGATTTATTTTGTTTTAGAAAGAAAGTGAATTTCAGTTTGTTTTCTATTTGAAACACTGCCATTGTCACTGCTTGAAAGAACACCCTACAGTTGGTGAAAGACCTCCATAATTTTGGAGCTGTTTCCATAGTGCTCATATTTCCTGTGGAGCCAAAGGCTTTCAGGCTCAGCAGACCCGCAGACTCTATAGTACTAACTGTCCAGCTGTTGCTAATCATTTATCATGCCTATTTTTGTCACAAATACAAGTGAAAGAAAGGGGGGAGAGGGAACACCGTAGGACACCTACACTCTCTTCAAGATGTTCAGCTATTTGAACATTCTTGAATGGACATCTTTGGAAAGTTACAACTATTAAGGCAGTCCTTGTAACAGGACAGTCTCACTGTATTGACATGTATTTGAAGGCTGATACAAATGGAATCTATAACAAGCTATAACAAAGTGATTTTGATCTAGTGATGATAAATATTGTATTAATTCTTTTCTGAGGATCTGTAATATAGAATCAATGCTTCCTGACAGCAAAACTAATATCTCCTTTGATTAAATCACCAAAAAATATGCATTTAGATATTTTTTTTCCTACTCAGCAGAAGAAACAGATTGTCATCTTAAAGCTTCTTTGCAGCTATCAAAGTTCTTTTGAATTCTTTCTTTTTCCCACTGCACCCAGCCTTGTCAGTGAAGTCATGGAACCTGCAGAAGAACAGAAACTTGTAAAAACTGGAAACGTGCAGTATCAAAAGGTGGTTGAGAATTACTGTTACGAGGAGAGATCATAAGGTTGAAATAGAAATTAATTGCAGGAAAGGGCTGAATAAAAAACACGTTCATTTTGAATATTAGAATGAAAAAAAAATGTTATGTTGAAAATCTTTGAACAAACATGTTTACTTCTCACGACAAAATAACTGTATCAAACCTAAAATGCTTCCTTAAAAGGTGAAAATAATGAAAAATGCCACAACTGTGATGATCCATACTTTTGCAATGGATGACACAGAGACGGCTCTTTCTTTATAGTTGGCCCAGATCTGGGAACTCAATAATCTTAGACAGATATTCTAAAGAGAAAAAAAAAAAAAAAAAAAAAGATGATATGCAATGAATTTATCACACATACACATCTGCTTCTGATTATGACAATACCATTATTTGCTTCTGGTAGTTAGGATGCCATAGCCTCTACACATATCACACCATTAAATATTGAAAAGTTATTCTGGAGAACTTGTCTTTTACTTCACCATCTGCTTATGGGAAGGAAAAGGTCTCAAAAACATTCCCTGAAAAATAAAATAATGAAAACACTATTTATCATTTAAATGAAAAGCTGCTTCCTCTTCAACTGATTCTAAATGAAACTGTATAAAGAGAACACAAGCAAAATGATAAAAATTAAGACCTTTGCTAATATGAATCGCTATTTGGTGCCTTAGACATCTGTGCTTAATTATACTTGTCAGTGGACAATATATCCTTTTCATTCAAGCACACATATCTTACTGCAGATGAAAAATGAAGTTTCTTGAAAAGAATCTTAGGGACAAGTGAAACAGTATATTCACCTTCTATAACTTCTCAAGTGACTGCAAATGAACATTAGATTTTTTGGTCCACTGCCATTGTAGAAAAAAAAAATATATATATATATATGGAAAAACAGAAAATAAATCTGGTCTGACCAAAACTCTAAATTGTCCTTGTTACAGGCTTAGAAATTTACATAAACAAAGGAGAACAAGGACAGACACAGCTGGAAGCAGGCATATTCATAAAGACTTTTAAGAATGTGTGCTTTTCCCCGTATTTGTAACACAGTGAAAATGCTCATGTGATCAGTTACTCTAGTTCAACCCATACAAGGAACTTAATTTAAGCCAAATGCCTCCCACATTAGAGAATAAAGTGGAGTAGTACAGGTTACATAGAAGAAAGCTAATAACAGACATACATAGGCTCTTCCAAAGTGTTTTTCTTTTGCTTCTCACCAGCAGTGGGATGCATTATACAAAAGCAGTGTTGACAGAGTGATTAAAGATACAATACATTTATCTTCTCCAATTGAACAGCAAAGCTGTGGCCTTTTTTTTCCAGTGACTTCCTTTCATACTCCTTCCAAATGCAATGAAGTAACAGATAAAAACTTTCTACTTTCCATAGTAGTTACTACCTCAATATTCCACTCCTGTAGACCGAAAGGCTTCTCAGCGCTTGAGTCCTCTTTGAACTCAGGAAATGAGCCATCTGAAAAAATGAAAACATCACATTTTCTAACGAAAGTTACTCACATGTTTGCAGAAATCTCCTACCAGAGGTTTCTTAGTTCTCAGAACACAGCCAAAAAACGAGTGGGATCCCTGGCTGATCAAGTGATGGCTGTGTGAAGTCTTATCTGCTGATTTCCTATGGCTCAGGCTTCAAAATGTTCCACAATAGCTACTCTGTGAAACAGCTTTCAACTATCAAAAAGTACTCCAAATAAATCATCCTAGGGTTTTAAAAGCCTGATGGAGAAAAGAGAAGAAATACCAGTGACTAATGCTGTGCTAAACAATATCTTCTGGAGAGACACAAGTGGTGTCTTATTTAAAAATTACTTTCTTTTTACAGACTTCAGCATTAGTGCCTTAATGCACTTCATTCAACTCTGTCTTTAAAAATCTGCATCATTATTCTTAGTTTATGTTAATAGATTATTATAGTCATAGTATAGTCCTGATTATCATAGGGCTTTCTGAAGTCAAGGTTTACAAAGATGACAAATTACATTTTGTAGACAAACTATTACAGCTAGAAAAAGTAGATTGGCTTTCAGGGATCAAGGTCTTCAGAACTGAAAACAAATTTCAAAATTAAATTCAAGATGAGGATAACTACAGACTTCAATAAGTATCAGATCATCTCAGAGAAAGATGGCTGGTACCTGCAGATTAGAAGGGATCTTGCTGAAGAGGAGAGATAAAATGGGTGACTATTTAAAGTCTAACTGTTACAGCCTGTGGAACCTGGGAGCCCAGGGAAAGAATAGTTTCTAAGATTACATAATAAACATATTTTCCATTTAAATCTGTGTTTTTATACCACCTATTTGGGTTACAAACAGAATTCTCAAATGTGCCTTCCAAAATGATGCCAGAGATCTCCCTAGCATCCAGAGTGAAAAGCCCAGAAGCAGAGTGCCAGAAGTGTTGCCAAATTGTAACCTCATTTCTGCTGCACAGTGTCTGAGCAACTTCACTCTGTTGTGCAGTAGTTGCTTAACTTCACCCAGGCAGTTTTGCAGTGGTATTTGGTATTTGCTGTTATCTTACCCCTGCCAATTACATGTACAGTGGCTCCAGATATTGACACTTCTGTTTATGAGTATTTGTTCTGCTTTACATCATGCATACTTCTGTGTACTTACATTTTTCTAAATCTAACTGCTGATGTACGTGGCAGAGGTGATATGGCCTGTTCTGGTTATGCTCGCATTCTTCCCACTCTGCCTCAACAAACCACTCCAGAAATGTCCAGTGTTTGTAATTACATTTGGAATACTGAAGCTTGAAGTACATATGATCTGAAATACAAACTTAGGTAACCTTGCTCACATTATACTGTATGCTGACATTTATGGCATCAGTAAATCAGGCTTACTCCAATATAACTTTTTTAAGCTGGGTACCTCAGGACACAGACAGAAGAACATTTGGGATAAGATATCTGAACTCCAGCTCACTCAGTGCTGGGGAAATGGATTTCTATTTTCATTTTAAGGAATTAGATGGATAGACTTTAGCCTTTAGCTTTTCAGATTCTTGTCACTTACTGATACAGCCCCATGAGCTGGGGAACTGGCCTAAACCACCCTACTGACACACTCAATACAACTGGGCAGTCACACAATATATGCACTGATCTAGATCTGGGGGTGTAGCTGGGTTATTTTTAACCCAGATCACTTTTCTCATCTGGTTCACTGCTCAGATACATAAAAGTGTAACAAAGACAGCAGCATGATTCAAGAATGAACAGCAAAAGATGAGGAGAATCAGATGAAGTACACACATCTGCTATAAAACACATTTGCCAAACTGTGGCCTAACATACTTTCTCACGTAACAAGCCATCCCAAGAGCTTCATTGAAATTGCCTTAGATGGTGAAGCAGCAACAAGCAGAAGAGCAAATCACTACGATATTTTGCTCTAGTGTTTAATCACAGAATACTGCAGGAGATATGCTGTTGAGATTGCATACTAGCAGGGTTATTTTGGGAATGATTTATTTTCATTAGTTCAAGATAATTTCAGTATCCATATTTGTAAAGAAAATATAAATATGTATTTGTTTCTGTAAATACAGGTACTTAGCTTCCAGTGTTGGTTCTACCTTTTCTGCAAAGTTGTCTGAATCCTTAAAACTCAAGTTTTCTCTCTATTACACCATTTTGTCAGTTTTGCTTTGAGATTTTGTGCTCTCCTGGCCATACATCTGATCGGTGCTGAAAACTTCAGGTATTTCTCAGAATATTGATTTCTGATACTCCAGCAGATTTACGTAATTCCATGAACTTCACTGATGGATAATGACTGCATCCATTCTAATACAATCTAAAAAACAACGGACACATTTCTTCCTGACAAGGAAGGTGTAACATAGTTTTCATCTGCTTCAAGTAAGCAGCTATTTATGTGCTAACAGCTGAAGCCCACAGCTTTAGGATCTACCTCTTCTTGTCAGCTGGCATCTGTGCTGCCAGCTCAGGTACCTTCTGTAGCAGTCCAGGGACCACTAGACTGGAGGTTTTACAAAATCACTATAAATTTCAGCTGCATTTCTTTTTCCCCAGGCTCTCAAACATACAAGTCTCAAAAGATTAACTCATCTCTGAATTCTGCAAACAACTTGTGTACATTTCTCCCTTGTCTATATGACACTTGTTGGTAAGCTCCAGTGCAAACTGTAAAGAAAAGGCCACCTACGAGGGGGAAGCATGGAAAAGGTTGCAGAGTCTCTTTCTCTGGAGATATACAAACAACAATCCACGTGGATGCTTTCCTTTGCAACCTACTGTTGGGAACTTGCTTTAGCAGGGGTTTGAACCAGATGATCTTCAGTGGTCCCTTCCAAACCCTGCAATTCCCCCAAATGGTTAGAAACACAGCTGCAAGGAAACTGCCTGGTTGCACTCAGTTGGTTCCAGTATCAACTATGTGCAAAATGATAGACACAAAATTGATCTTGACAGAAAGCAGGAAGAACAGATATGCCTAGGCCATGCAATTGCCAGTGAAAAGGAGGCTGAGAAATTGCTCTTCCCTTTTCTGGCATTTAAGGGATAGAGGTTTTTGGTGATTTTCGTGACTAAGAAATGAACTCAAGAATTGTAATGATCTCTCAGAGAAAAGCCTGGAAGTCCCTGAAAACTGGCTACGGGGTCAGGTAGTGGTGAAATGATGTTATGGTTTCCCACCAATTAAACCACAATTTAGCATTTCAGATTTGAATCATGCTTGTTTTGTTGTTTTCAAAATGACAGTGAAAACTTGCCTGGTAGAAATGCAGATTCACAGCTGCTGTTGATTGTCCTGGCTCCTTTGATGTCAGCAGTTGGAAGGAAGATGAATAGCAGCTGAGGGGCTGTTTAACTCCTTTACACGAAACAGTCACTGCCCTGCATCAGTATTTCCCAGGGAAGCCCTGTGATTGTTCTGGAGATCAGTACTTTCAAAAAAGATAGAGTTGACTGTCAGACCTTGCAGTGCACTGATCACGTTCCAGGAGCTACACACCTGAATGTGTTTAGGAAGATGAGATATATTGATCCTGCACTGCCTCAGCATTCCATTCTGGTAATTGCTTGATATGGAGCAGAAGGATTACGTTTTCTGCACCTCCATCAACTGAATGGGAATGAGAGGGTTTCTTTTTTTATTTCCAGCAGCTTAAAATGCCATATTATGAATTTCCATTAGAGGATGGTATGTCACCATTTCACACTTACTTCTAACGTGTGGAATATTCACCAGTTGAAATGAGAGTGGATTTGTCTCCCAGTTCCAAGTAGTAATCTTTGCAACTAAACTTTGCATTTTGAAGAGTTAAGATCTCGTTCCTTTAACTCAAAATTGCACTGGGCTCTGCTCTGTTACCAGGCTGCTGCAGTAACAGGAAGCCCTGGTATTCAAGGGACTCTGAGGCAAGGTTTGCTGGCAGAAGTAACAGCCTTGATTTCAACAATTCAGCATGAACTAAATTGAAACACACACAGCAAAGCTTCTTGCTAAGATCAAGGAAGCCTCGTTATCTGATAAGCATCCTACCTCTTGTGCAATGCTAGGGTTTGTTGCTATCTTTTTTCACTCCTGTGCGGTTCACCGTACTGGCTAATAACTTCGTAAGCAGCTCACAGAAAGAACTGAACAGGAATGCCAAAAGTCATTTAAAAAATGTGAATAAAGTGATGAGGGTTGTTCTGATTTTATCCCCTTAAGAGAGAAGTCATTCGCTGTGAGCAGTCTCGTACAAAAAAAGGCAGGAAAGGGCTCAGGACTGTCCCATGCTTTTCAGACACCGGTTTCAGGACTCAGACATCCCCTGCCATGAAAGGGTGGCCAGGAATGCCCCTTTGGTAATCGGCTGAGGTGCAGCGAGTCAAACAGAACAGACTCTGGGATTAATCTGCTTTTAGAAAATGCAAATCTGACCACGTAGTTCCCCCGCAGCTTGGCTGGGGTTTCCCTGCTGGGACGCCGGGGAGATGCGCTCAGGGGATCCAGCCAATGGAATCCAGCATGCCTCGGGCACGTCGAGGGCAGCGGGCAGGAATGCCGGCGGGCATTTCGGGCAAGACTCGGCTCTGCCGGACCCGCCGCCGCCACACCGCACCCAGACGGCTCACCCACGCCGCCCGCCGGGCAGGTGCGAGGGCTGACGGCCCCCCGGTGCGAGGTCCGGCGGGCTGAGCCCCCTCCCCCCCCGGGGGAGCCCCGCAGACCGCGCCGCTCCGTCACCGCCGTGCGCGGACGCGGCGGGGAGAAACCCGACCTCGCGTCCGAGACGACGACGGCGCCGCTGCGGCCGAGCCGTCCCCTGCCGAGGGCATCCAGCGCCGCGCGCACCGCAGCTCCCCGCAGCGGTCGCTGTGAGGGGCACGGGCCGCCCCGTGCCGGGGCAGGGCACGGGGCAGGGCGGGGCCGTCTCTCTCCCCGAGCGGAGCGGGAAGGCGGGCGCCCGTCTGCCCGGTGCCGGCCGGAGCCATGCGGAGCTGCGGGCGGGCTGCTCGCTGGGCCGCCCCGCTACTGCTGTTGTGGCAGTGTCTGCCGACGGCGCGGACCTACAACGTGGACACCCGGCACCCGCTGCTCTTCCGCGGGGACAACGGCACGTTCTTCGGCTACTCGGTTCTCCTGATGGGCCACGGCGAGGAGCGCTGGTGAGTCCCGGAGGGGTCGTGCCGCCGCGCGGTCCCAGCCCCCCGTCGCGGCCGTCTCACTTCTCCCCTCTGCCCGCAGGCTCGTGGCGGGCGCCCCGCAGGCCAGCTGGGCCGCCAACAGCTCCGTGCTCAGCCCTGGGGCCATCTTCCGCTGCCGGATCGAGAGCGGTCCTCGCCGGAGTTGTGAGCAGCTCCAGCTCGGTGAGTCGGCGGCGTGATGACTGCAGCGCGTTGCGGGACGGCGCTGCTGCCGGGCGCTGCGGGGAGGGGGGGCGGCTTTTCTCCGTCCGGGGGCAACAGACCGCAGCAGAACTTGGCCGAGAGGTTCCCGCTCCCGCTCCCTGGTCTCGCATCTCTCAACGCTCCGCTCGGCCGCTCCGGGGGGAGGTTCGGTGCTTTCTCGTGCTTCCCGCAGCAGGCTGGTGAGGCAGAGCGGCTGTCGTCGGCACGGGGCTCGGAACACGGGCCTGGGCCTTCTCCAGAGCCGTTCCGACAGCCGCCGTCCCGACACACGGAGCGGCACGGCCACCTGGCACGTGTGCTCGAAACTTCACGAACTGAGCTTCAGTGGACCGAAGCTAAGCGTGACCGACTCCATTTTTCCACCTCCTGCATTTAACCGAACTTCTCCCATCCTCGGGAGGTGTGACTGCACACCCAACTTCCAAGTGTCCGATGCTCGCTCAAAACAAGAGCGCTTCTCAACAGGTTGCTGTGTGCACGTCTCTGTTGCTTTGGGCTCAGCTCGTGTGCGTACAGCACACTTTGCTCCGTCTCTGTGCTGTGTCTATAAAGTCTCCTGAACGTTCTGGAGCCGTTAGAGCTGCCAACTTGCTGCCCAGTCAGGATAAGAAGCGCGGGAAAGTTTTCAAAACGTTTGAAAGCAATGCAGGCGATAGCGTGCCGTGCCCCAGTGTGCGCTCCGGATGGGGGCAGGATTCTGAGACAAAAATGTTAGAGCAACGATTTCCCTGTGTCACCACTCTGCATGGTGCTCAGAATGGACAGGTTTGACCCGTTTTTTGTTGTTGTTGTTGTTTGTTTGTTTGCAATTGGCAGTAAAAGTTACCTTTTGTAACTAAGTTACAAATAGATAGCATACGAGTGGTTGCTCATAGAAAGAACAGCACATGAAGTTATACCAGCCCAAGTAGTTCATTAGTGTTGGTTTAGTTTGGTTGTCATTGTTGTTTTTATTTATTGGAGTAATTTTCTTCCAATGTTAAATTTATGCAATGTATAAGAAATATCTTTCTTCTCCAGTTGCTTGTTTAAGGGGCTTGGGAAAGTCAAAGTCGTCAGCCAGTGGGTCAAATAGCATATGCAGAAATGGTGTTGAGCCTCTACTCCTGGGTTGGAAGCTAAAATAGCCTCTCATTGTGTAGGTGAGGAGGAGGGTGGTAAGGTTTCAGCTTCTTTGAAAGCTGCAATACTTCTGCAGCACTTCTCCATTCACTTGCTTAGCCAGTGTGGAGACAAGAGCTCTGTCTAACAAAGAAATTCATGGTCTTTTTCTCAGTAGCTTAGGAGATCCGAAACAAAATGATGCAACAGGTAATCAAAAGTGTTTATGTGGTACTAAAAGCTTAGGTTAACACTGCTTCTGTCCCTGGATTTAGAGACTGCAGGTTACTCAGCATTGTTTACTGTCTTGTCCTGAGCTTTTAAAAACAGTGATACCGCAAGAGAGTTTTGCAAAGTGTTTATTTCCCTTAGTGCTAGATAGTATCTTTGTAATACCAAGGTTTATCTACAGTACTTCTGAAGGTAAATGCATCTTAAAGGAAGAGTTCTGCAGTAAAACAAGATGTGAGGTCAGTAAACCAGCCAAACTGTGATGTGGTGCATGGGATGTAAATGAAGTAGGATAGGATCTGAAGTTCATTAAGTCTCTGCCTTCCTGCAGAGCGGTCACAGAAATACACAAGGGAATTTGCAGTTGCAAAGCTAAACTTAATTATCTCTTGTCTAGCTCATTGAGGCTGTCGGCATCTTGAGGTCATAATGGTCTTTATCAACACTGTATCTTTCAGTAAGTCAGTGACCTAGTGTTTCTTTTTACCAGCAACAAGTTTGCATTCTGAGCTTCTAGAATAGGGTAATTTTATCTGAAAAAAAGTGCAAGGATATATTACATTCCTGGGATGGGCAGATGGCAGAACAGCCATTTTTATCTTTCGTTTAATTACTCGAATTCACATTTCTTTCAGATGAAGAGTCTGATAAGTTTCTGGATATGAAATGTAGACGTGGTAACAGAAGTGGGGTTTTTTGAACATCAGAACATTGTAATAAACAGGAAGGACTTGGACATAAAAATTTTAAAACATATTGTTGCTATTTTTCACTAAAGTAGCCTTGAAACTGACATAGCAAATTAATGAAGGGTTCGCAGGCAATTTATGAAGCTCCTGATCACATAGAACTGCTGTTGTTTTTTCTGTGTCACATGTCCCTGCCTGATTGCTCAATAGAGAAAGAGTTGCTGGGAACAGTCTCATGCTACAGTCATCGCAGCATCCAAAAACAACACATCCAGAGAATTGTTGTGTTGCTCATGGTGTTGCAAGGATATGGGCTGGTGCAAAAACCAAGAGGAACAATGAAATCCACAAGTAAATTTTTTGCTTTCACAGCCCCTTGGTGGTACTTCTAAAACACTCTGATTGCTGAAAAGAGGAATAAGTTGTGAATCTTGTTTCTAGCTCTAGTACTTCTGTCATTGGTGTCAAACAGTCTAGGCCACTGATTTATCCATATTTGGAGTATTTCTAGGTGATGGTTTATGTTAGATGCAGACACAGCTGGGAGCTGTAGGCACTAATACAAAATAGAATGCTCAAATATATTATCAAGAGCACTGTCAGCCTGCTAGCTTGTTTCTGAACTCTAAGAACTCATTTGTGTCAGTTTGGGGCAGAAGTAGACAACTGTAGAGGGACTCGCTCTTCAGATCTTTGGACCTCTTGTATTTTGGACTTGTAGAATGTTTTCAATGAAATTGCTCTGAGATTTGAAACTGAGAACTTTTTACTGGGAGGAAAAAACTGGAGACTTTATAGAAATTGCCATCCAGTCTAAAAATAAAATGAAAGTTTCAAATACAATACATACTGCGAAGTCAGTGCATGTTTTTTTTTTGTTGTTGTTTTTGGGTTTTTTTTTTAAGAATCAGATCAGAAAGCACTGCCCACAGTGTCTCTCACCCTTCCTTAAGTCCCAGCTGCAATTAACTTAAGAAATTGTTAAGAAATTGCCCTCTAGCTCCCCCAGCCGAACCAATACATCTGAAAAGTGAGCAGCTAATAGCTTTCCCCAAATGGCAGACCTATGTTCAACCCTGATCTCAGTGATGTTCCTTTTGGTTGCTTGGCTTTTTGATCTCACTTGCGTTGATCATCCCCTGCCAGTGGGCTACTTGGAAATGTATTCCAAGGAAGGCAGGACTGTCTGAGTGTAGGTCTGTAATGGGATCACAGAAACAGCTCTTGACTAGCATCTTCTTCCAGGTGCAAGTGGTTTGAGGAGCATTAGAGGGATAAGAGCTATCCAATCCCTGAAAAAAGAGAAGATTGCCTTGGGCAAATGAAAGGAGGCTGAGGCCCTGACATCTAGGAGAAGGGCATCAGGAGTCTTGTCCTTGCAGTAAATTGTTGTTATAATCAAATGGCACTAGAAGAGTTCTGGAAGGATAAAAAGGATTGTGGGAGGCTGTTGGGCATGGAGAGCACTGAAGCAAGTTATATAAAACTGGTTTCTCAGATGACATTGCAAACATCTGTATTAGAGTCCTTGAGGCCAGAACTAGAAATGGCTTTCTGAGTTCTGACCTTGTTTACGTGCAATTATGCTGTTTCTGTGGATGTGTGCAGCAGGGATTATAGCAGAAGTGTATCTTCCAGCTGTGTAATGTACGCAGACGGGGCAATTACTTATCTCTCAGTGACTTTATGACAACGCACGCTCCTTTTCCCTGAGGCAGTCAAGCTGCCGTGTCCTCCTGAGCTTATGTAGTGCAGCTCTGTTGCTTGTGCAGAATGTAGCTTTATCATCGGAAAAAGCCCTTATAATGTCCTACACTGAGCCGGGGCTCATTGCTGTGTCTAGGATGTCAAATTCACCCTTCTCCCGCTCACAAAGGCCTATCATTTTCAAGACATTTGAATGCTAGTGAATCAGAGAAACAGAGGAGACATAAGACAGCAGTCAGCAGAGGGCCAAAAGAAATCTGAATCAGCACGTGGTGGAGCTCAGGGAAAAGGATATATAACCCAATAAGTAGCAGTGAATGGTGGTGCATTTTCCTGTTGTGGACCTCTGACATAAGTACAAGAGTGAAGGACTGAGAGAGCAAAGCTTTCTCCTGTCTCCAATGTTACTGGTCTTTCTTACTGATAAAAAGGTTCAGGAAACCTCTTGAGGTTAGAGTTATGGTACCAGCCTTCTCCACTTGGTCCATTTCCTACAAGCCCACATGCACTATCAAGGAAATCCCAAGTAATTCTTTGCCATAGGAGGACAGAAAGCATTGCTGGAAGGGAGTTGCCAGAAGTGGTTTTTCTGATTTAAAGGAGTATTAATTCCTACACCTGGGAATGCAGTGGCTTTTATTCCTGCAGATGTTTCTCCTTCTGTTTTACTATGTGACAAAGAATTACCTTGATACTTATAAATCTGGCATTTTCTGTCCAAAACTTTGATACACAAAACTCTCTAAGTACACAATCATTTAAAACAGTGGTATATAGCAAAATCCACAATCATTCATGTATCTCCAGGTGGCTGAATGGATTAGAGACACCCCTTTCTGTTTCCATACTTAATATGGGATGGTTGTGTTCTCCAAGAGCAATTCAACAACCCACTGAATTAGGGCTGCATGTTCATTCTAATGCAGTGGACAGTGATAGATCTCAGCCCTGGTGCCTGCACAGGGGTGAGGGGTGGGATGTCCCCAGAACTGATGCCTGCTCCTGGGTAATGCTGTGCCTGGGTTTTAGGAATCACAGCTCATTGCTACAGCACTGCATCTGGAAGAGTCTTCAAAATTGTACAGAACAATTTGTTTAACTGGCATTATGTATTTCCTTATTTTATAAGCAGTTATTTTCATAAGCTGTGTCATGGTAATGCAAAGAAAAAATACTGGTTTGGTGTATGTTAATGTCAGTTCTCCCAGGTGTGCAGTAGGTACCCTTACAAATGTAAAGCATGATTTATATAACTTAAACTACCTTTAAATGTGCAACTTTTTCTTACAAGAGAACTGCTGCTTCCTAGGAGGAAGTGAGCATTTGCTGGCTTGGTAGTGCTGTATCTTTTGAATCACAGAATCAAAAGAAGTTGGAAGAGACTTCTGGAGGCCATCTAATCCAACTGCCCTGCAATGAACAGGGACACCACAGCTAGATGAGGTTGCCAAGGTCCTGATCCAGCCTCATCTTGAAAGTCTCCAGGGGTAGGGCATTAACCACAACACTAGGCAGCCTGTGCTCACCACCCTCACTATAGAAGACTCCAGGTGAGGCCTCACCAGTGCAGAGTAGAGGGGCAGGATCACCTCCCTTGCCCTGCTAGTCATGCATCTTTTGATGCAGCTCAGTGTACATTTGGATTTCTGAGCTGTGAGGGCACACTGCTGGCTCATTTCTAGCTTTCCATCCACTAGTACCCTCAGGTTTTTTTCAGCAGGGCTGTGCGCAATTCTTTCATCCCTTCATCCTTTTTGGGAGAGTTTGAAGAAATTTCACTGTGTTATCTAAGGTTTTTAAAATCTAACTCTCCTTAACAAAACCCTTACTGCTAAATAAATGCAACAAGGCAAGAAGTATGCAGTACATGTAGACTCAGGGATTTCACATTCCCCATAGAGACTGCAGTTGTATACCCTCTACCTGACAGCCATTTAAAGTAGAGATAATTTTCAGATCTTCTACTGACTGATACATAAATAAGAAGGATGGTGAAGAAATCCTTGCAAAGGATGCTTCTAAAACTGACCCTAATACAGTCTCTGACTCGAGAAGACTGAATTACAGGATAGGGAATCCACATTTACTTTATAAACTCACTCTTAGATGTTTAAAAACAAAACCAAAATGTGGGGAGGGAGGAAAAGGAACACTTCTATGCTGGATTTCCTTGATTCCTCATGCTGGCTTCACTTTCATTTTTTGAGTATCAGTTGAAAATCTTTAGGCTCAATTAGGTTAGTAACATGAACTTACTACTTAAGAATTGTTTCATAGTGATATGACGTACGCCATGAAAGAGGTGCTACATTAAAAAAATAAAATCTTCATCAGACTGAGTGTAACATCACTTTCTGGTACGGTTTCTGTAGTTATGGAAAAGTCATTTGTCGCCTCCACGCTCATCATGTTCAGAAACAGCATGTTCCCCTTGGTTGCATATGTTCCTGCCTTTGTTCACAAACATGAAACATATATGTGGCCTTTGCAAGATGGAGACAGGTGTCAGCTACCAAAGTTTCCCCGTAAAGTTCTGTTGGACACCATGTAGCCCTTCAGCTTGTTCTCATGCTCAGCATTGGTTTGTGTGTCCTAGGCAATCCTAGCGGGGAGCGCTGTGGGAAGACTTGCTTGGAAGAACGAGATCATCAGTGGCTGGGTGTCAGCTTATCAAGGCAGCCCAGAGAAAACGGATCTTTTGTTGTATGTATTCACTGCTGCAGCTGCAAGTCTGCCTAGCAGAGTGCCTTCATAATTCTTGTGCTTCTGTGTCAAACATCACGTGTTTTTTATCCGTAGGCTTGTGGACATAGATGGAAAAACATCTTTTACATAAAAAATGAACACAAACTCCCATACGGTATTTGTTTTGCTGTCTCTTCTGATTTTCGAACTGAGCTGAGCAGAAGAATATGCCCATGTTATATAGGTAAGCATAATGCTTGAGTCCTTTCTAGGGAAGGATGAGATGCAAAATTCAGTGGTGCAAAGCTGTGAAAAGTCTGTGCTGCTCTGGGCAGGATTTCTGCAGCCAAAGGCTTGAAGGCCAAGCATTGATGTTATGAATGATGTAACTTTGCTAGCAGGATGTTTGCCACCTCTAAGAAAAACTGCATTCAAAAGGCAAAACACATATTTGCTGGTTGGGCTGAATAGCTGCATCCCAAAAATAGGCCAGTGGCAGACCTCCTCAGTTCAATTGCTCTGTCAATTGCTTGCTGTGCTCAGCAGTACCTTGCAGGGAATCATTGGTAGCACCTGATTGATATTGTCATCTTCTCCTTAGCCTCTGGTTTCCCAGCACGGCCACATGCCCAGCTGCTGTGCATTCCTGTTCCTAAACCCCCTCCTGCCAAAGCCACTGCTCAAGGTGTTGGGCAGTCCTTCTTCAGAGGACTGCAGGACAGAAAAAGAATTAAGACCTGAAACTTTGAAACAAGACCATCCTGCTTTCCTTTCCATCCAGGAGGGCAGTCTGTGACCCTGTCCCTTGCCGGTGTGAGGGAGAGCTGACAATCTGGCGACAGAAGGAAGTCATGCTTTTCTCTTCTGTGGCTTTTAGGTGAACAAACCTAGGGATGAGACAAAGGAATCCTGATGGGAGGTGGTTAGCAAGGAAGAGCAGGAAAACAGGGCTAGGAGATTCGGGTGTAAAACAAGTGCTAAAGGTAATAGGTACCAGTATTTCTAAGGTATCTGTAATAAATCCTTCAAAGCCTTAATGGAGCATCAGGGCAACTTCTGTCAAGACACAGAAGTCTGTCAGTCAGATTGCCTGGATTATAGGCAGAGTGGAAAAGAGTTTTATCCATTGGTGTTTCTCAATTCGTACTATTTCACTCTCATAGAATAATTTAAAAAGAAAACTGGAGTCTTTAAAGTCACAAGATTTCAATGGCAGTTGTGATCAAGAGATACTTAGTGCTTTGGATTTGTTACATCAATGTATTGACACTAAAGGTCATACCAGGGAATCCACTATTTTTAGTTTCATTACAGAACTGAAGACTGATGATTCATTGTTTTGTTTTGCTTTAAGCTTCTCTCAGCTGCTCTTGAAGACCTGGTAATAAGTTCTGAAACTGCATGCTTCCCATTCTCTTTTATGTTTCTTTTCTATATGCAGACCATGTGCGAAAGTTTGGAGAGAATCATGGGTCATGCCAGGCTGGAATGTCTAGCTTTTACATGGGGGTTTGTATTGAAGACACCAAATATTTCATGTGTGTGTGTGTATACACATACGTGTATAAATATAAAATATATAAATATAATATATAATAAAATATAATAATAATATAATTAATGTCAGTAACACTTGCATGATAATTCCCAAACTAACCAAGAATACTTCTACTCTAAAATCACTTTTAATCTGCAATTAAAAATTACTATTCATGGAAAAAGAACATGAATGTAGCAAAGTATGGAGTTTTATGGTTCTCTTGCTATTAATTTGTTTCATGTAACACTAATGCTCATAAACCTTATCTTCTTGCTTTGCAGAGTAATATTCTGTATTATACAATCAACACTTTAAGACTTTGATTTTTCTTTAAAAAAAGTAAAAGTGAGACTATACAGTTTGATGTTCATACGAAAATGTTCTCAGATCAATGTTTGTAACAACCACATTTTGAAAAAGGCTGAAAAATTTTGTCTATAATTTGGTGGTAATTTCTTGGTGCTGAGCCATACAAATCTCCAGCTGCATTTCTCTGGGTTGACAGAAGATCTAAAGGAAAGTGCTTGACCTGTTTTTCTAATTTTTGTGAATGTTTAAACCTGAATAACGCGGCTATGTTTTATTTTTCTTTTAGGACTTAATTATAATGGGAGCCCCTGGATCGTATTATTGGACTGGTTCTGTTTTTGTATACAATACAACTGCAAATACAATCCATACTTACACAGATTCAAATAACCAAGTGAAATTTGGCAGTTATCTAGGTACTTCAATTCTTTAATACTTTATAAATATATTAATCAAACGCTTAGCTAAATAGTTGTTGTCTTGAAGTCAGTGCACAGTGTTTCTCAGCGTTTGCTTTGTTAATCCCAGGAGTGACAGTTCTAAAGATGTGTTCTAATTTTTGATCAATATTATTTAATTGTAAAGTATTCTTTCTAGTATTTTTTCATGGAATTTCGTTAAATGTTGAAGTCAATATAATATCTATCATTAAAAATGGAGAAAATGAATCAGTTTTGTTATTTGTTTCTTCCCACACACATTGTAATGCCACAGTAGGAATCTGGGCACTCTGATTATTATCGTTTCTTTGGATGATTTTTTTTGTTCTAAAGTGCATTACAATTATCAATGTTAGACTTCAGTAAAACCATTAAATATAAATAAATATACATATACATATGCATATACATATATGTATATATATGCTTAGAGGAGGCAAATTAAGGCTCATCTAGTTAAGTATGATTTTGGTTCAATAAGCATGAACTAGGTGTTGACCTTTAAATGAGAAACTGTATTTTTCACATCTCTTACCTTAAAATATGAAAATAAATGCTAGCTTTAAGAACATGAATTCCCAACTGCCATCTTCAAAGATGAAAGATTTAAAGCCCATTCTTATCTGATCCAAGATGATTTTTCCATTTTCTCTGAAAGCTGTGAAAATCAACAAAAATTCAGTAAATGCAAGAGTAGCAAAATATGTTAACTGTCTTCCCTGTTTCAAATTAGCCATAATGCATTCTGGAAGGAATAACAATGACTGGTGTAGCTACAGCTTGTGGCATCAAATTTTGTGGCTGGATGTCTGCACCCAGATGTGGTCCTGTTTGTCAAGAGCTGTCTCCACACAGACAAATACGTTGTTATGTGGATTCAATTACAAAAGCTGATACAGTGTTTTCTTACTATGTAATCAAGCTTTTCATCTGATTTATTGCTACGTAGACATACACAGTAATCTCTGTGTGTGTGTGTATAAACATGTACACACAGACATAAAGATGTGCACAGGCACAAGTACCCCCACATTTAATTTCTCTGCAGTCCAGTTACAACAATAGTTAGAGTGACAACCAAAGTGTTTCCATGTTGCACTATGTGCACATGTTTGCATTGCATTATGGACTCACTGAGCAACTATAGAATACACAGTAACAGAAGATGTTTGCCGTTTATTTTACAGACTTTTAAAGTTTGGCAGATAATTGAATCTCTGGGTAGAAATGTGTTTCTGACACTCATTTCTACTTGCTGGAGCTTGCTGTTTGTATGGATCTTTTGCTTATATTTAAAAGTTTTCTTTTCTGTTTTCATTGCTAACTTGCATGAGGTCTGAATGTCAGACTTGTAATAATTTGTAGTGTTGACAGCTTTCAAACGTCACACTCTCATTTTTTAGTTTGTATAGCATTGACAGTATTGAATACTGCATTTTTGTTTTGCAGGGTACTCTGTTGGAGCTGGACATTTTCTGGCATCATCTAGCACAGAAGTAATTGGAGGGGCTCCCCAACAGGAGCAGACTGGTAAAGTAAGAGATTGCTTGTATTGTTGGTTTGATCAATATTCCACCTCTAGCCACCCATTTATTTCCCAGATTAGATTAACAGAATAAAGACAAGCGTCAGGTAATATGATTTCTCCTAGGGAGAAATGTTAAAGGAGGAAGGAGGGAAGACAGTCTACATAATACTGCTGTGAACTGCAATGTTAAAAGGTACAGATAGGAAATAGCAAGTAGCAGTGCTTTGTGATACTGTGTGTTGCCTAGATGATTCTCTAGCACATGCTGTAAAGAAAACAGAAGAGTATTTCAGATTACTTTTTTCTGAGCTTCATTTTTGTTTTCTTCTCATTTTAGGCGTACATTTTTAGCATCGACAAGCAACTGAATATTCTGTTTGAGCTAAGAGGTAAAAAGGTATGTCTTTTATGTTACTTTTCTGCACCTTAGAACTTCTACCATAAAAAACTGAAGTGACAGGATTTCTTGTTTGCATGCAGCTTGGTTCTTACTTTGGGGCTGCGGTTTGTGCTGTGGACCTGAATTCAGATGGCCTCTCAGACTTGCTAGTTGGTGCTCCCATGGAAAGTACCATCAGAGAAGAAGGAAGAGTTTATGTCTACATCAATTCAGGTTCTGTAAGTATTTTCTCTTCAAAATATGTAGTACCACAGTTGTTCTTGTATAACAAGCTAAAAGATTTCTTCTCCTGTATCATACGGGATATAGGAAAAACAACTTTAGAAGCATGGTGACAATCTCAGCAGGACTCTGTAACACACCCACAGAGGCTAGCTATGTAGACTGTAATGCACAGTAAGCTCCTGTACTCTGATACAAGCCTTCTGCTGTTCACAGGTGTTTGCTATGGGAACTTGCTGTTCTCACTTTTAAAGAACAGCTGTATTATTTCTTCTCATGCTAAATATTGTTAGATATCTTCGATAATGCTGGCTTCTGCAGCAGAGAGTTGAGTAAGATTTTACACTTCTCCAAGCAGTTTTATTATTCTGAGGAGTTTCCCCTGGAAGAGCTTCTGTTAATGTGGCTTTGATAATGTTTTCCTTCAGGAGGCAAAGATGATAGAACTGGACATAGAGCTTAGTGGGAGTGACTCATATGCAGCCAGATTTGGGGAGTCCATAGCCAATCTAGGAGACATTGATAATGATGGTTTTGAAGGTAAGTATAAAAATCATTTAAAAAAAAAAAAAAAAAGAACCACTTTGGTTTTAATTCTCACTGAGCAGTGGCCTGTCACCATAAATGGGAGCATTATGAAAGGTTGAGAAGATTTTGTCTTTTTGTCCTCTGTTCTTGGTCCTCTCCTGTAACCTGCAAGACTTGAAAGAGTAATTTGCTTCTTACCTGGCCTTCTTTTTCCAAAGCAGTCCTTTTCCTCCTTTAGCTACTGTTCTTATACCTCTTGCTAGATTCCAGTTCTTCTGTTTTGCGTGATCTTCACAAATTTACACAGAAGTTTCAGGTTTTGCCCTAGAATATTTGCAAATTACAAAGCAAAACAATAGTCAAGCATAGGGCTGGAGAACAGAGAAGTAAAATCAATTTAATAGCAGTATAACAAAGCAGATATATGACGCTGAATATAATGTAAAATGGGCATCATAAAACTGCAGGGGGACTTGAAGCAAGTAGATTAGCTTTTGAAGGAAGCTAAACATTGGAAAGAGTAAGTGGAGACAATATTGAGAGTGACAATAGGAAAATAAATTTTCTTGTAAGAAAAACAGCTGGAAGCAAAATATAAAGAGGAATTGGGTGCTAGAAACCATTTGTCTATAGTAAGTAACAGAAAAGCACAGCAGAGCCAACATCTTCAGTGATGTAAGCTTTTTGTATCAGCCCCGTGAAGATAATGGCATGCACGTTGGTGTAGAATCTGACCCCCCCGCAAGAACATATGTTTAGCTTTAATTAGACAGCACAACTTGGCTGTCCTATTTTCATCTCACAAGTGGAGAGATGTATTTCGTGTGTTTTAGTCAGCCAAGTATGGATTCAGTCAATGTGGATTCAATCAGAGAGCCGTTCAGCTAAACCCAGGCATCAGATTTTTGCTTTTCTTGTGATTTTAGTTTGGTGGTCCATATATTACTTCTGATTAAAAGATAGTTCTGTTTCCTTGTGAATGAAATTTCATCATTATTGATTTGCATGGGTGAATTTTAAGATGCTGTAATTAATTCTCCCCTGCTCCCCTTAAATGTCCTCTGGCTATTTGAACCCTGGAGCTTTATGTTGTTTTTTTTTTTTGTAGGGACTGTTAAGTGTTTGTTTGTTTGTGTATTTTTATGTTGACAAACCATTTAGGGATTAAATCAAGTATGATTAAAATGTACTCCTTTGTACAGACAACGGACTGTGCCTTCATTTCCATGTTAAATGCCCATTCATTCCTCTTATCAGCTGTTAAGGACGTATCACAGTAAAATACATTGTTCATTTTAGTTAATGTAATAAGACTACTACTTGTGCTTCAGTCATTTAGTCCATTTGGGAATAGCAGAGTGAGGAAAATCATAATAGTTTCAAGAACACAGGCAGTTGTTTTTTCAAGACCACATTTTAGCCACTCTCCACAATAACCTCTGAAGGGTCAAATTCAGAATTGATAAGAACAGACTTTGCATTACACAACATTAATGGATGGTTAGCCCTTATTTTCCAGACAGGTTCACATTACTGAGCTTGTTTGTATTGTTTTCAATTCCCTTTATCTTTAGCACTTGCTTTTGAATTCAGTCAAATAAATGTGCTCTGATACGGCGCGCATTCTGGTTGGGATTTCGTTAACTGCATTTTGTTCACGCTTCTTAATCAACTGTTTACTGTTATAATTGTTTTTTTCCACAGATGTAGCAATTGGGGCTCCACAAGAAGATGATCTAAAAGGAGCTATTTATATATACAACGGCAGGGAAGATGGAATAACTCCATCATTTTCACAGGTATGATTTTTCAATAAAAAATCAATCAATCCAGGAAAAAAAATGTTTAGATTCAAGAGGTTTTTCTCTTAATTTAACATTCAGTACTTTAAAAGACTCTGGAAATTTTTATACGGACTGATTTATAGTCATAATATAATCTTTAAAAAAAAAATAAAAATATTTTAGAGGCCTCAGGTTTGTGGATATAGCATTTACTGCAGTGGAAGAATATTACTTTTAGAGGTACACTTCCACATGTAGATGCATTACTGCTTTCAGCAGCAGGGTTGGTTGTGCTATCTACTTGCATTAGATATTGTAACACAAAAGTTACTTTCCAGAAATAATTTTCTCTTCTTTTTCCTCCTTAGAGAATACAAGGACAGCAAGTCAGTACTACTTTAAGCATGTTTGGACAGTCAATAGCAAGCGGTATTGATGCAGATAACAATGGTTATCAAGGTGATTTAAACAGTTGTGATTATTTTTCATTTTAAAAGAGTGCAAGTTCATAGAGAACAACTTCACTGCTACTTGTTACTCTTAACAGAAGAAAATCTGTTATTAACATGATATGATCTAGCATTTTGGGAAGAAAAGAAGCAAAGCTGAAGACACACATTTTTTATGGTCATCTAACTGTTATTGAAGATGTAAAAGAAAAATATAATAGCAAGATCATAGTACCCAAGAAAAAGATAAATATAATTTTTGCTTTTTACTGTAATCATTTCATTAGCTAATGTCACAGTGAACTAGTTCGGGTACTGGAAGCACATCTGTTGGTCAGCCTAGTGTGCTATCCTAAAAATCTCTCTGGTCTTCACATAGTCTAGATCTTGCTAGGAGTCCGCGAGCTCAGCAACACTAAGTCTGTGTGCGTGGCATATATTAACCTTACTCAGGGCTCATGGCTTTGGAGTAGTATTGTTGTGGACACAGAAGTGCTAATTTTGTGTAAAAACTCTTTCCTTTATGTATATTGTTATAATGCTCTGCGGCTGTACAGATAGACATTGCGTTGGGTCTTAATTATGTTAAAGCATAAAGTTGCCATGAAGTGTATGTTATAGGCTTGGCTTATGTAAGCAACTGCATGTTTTTCCTTATTACATTAGCAGTTTTCTGTTAAATTGGAATAAACTCTTAATTTTTTCTAGCTTTACCAAATTCTATGTATAATTTTAGACATGATACATATGTAGTAATATAACTGAATTGTTTTGTATATGTGTGTGCATAGCATAGCAAAATCACAGTTTTGGGTTTAAAAGAAGGTACATGACTCCTGTTTAGCTGAATTGTATTTCTGTGTCAGCTGCTTAAACTTGGAATAGAAATCAGATCTTCCCATTACAAATATCTGCAAGTCCAGCAAATGGCCAGGGGACAAGTATTTGAGCAATCATATTCTGTACAGAGAAGCATATTATATGCATACCTTCTAACAAATAAAAGACAAGTCATTTTTAAATGTTGCCAAAAGATGAGTATGCTACGTAACATTTGTACCTGAGAAGTAATTCCCATTGACAATTTAAGCTTGTTGATCAATTTTTTTCATACAGATATAGCAGTTGGTGCATTTCTGTCTGATTCTGCTGTGGTGCTGAGGTGAGGTTACTACATTTTAGTGCTTTTAAAGACCATGCAGTGTAACTGTACTTTGTAAAATGCAATTTAAAAAAAATTACCAGCAGATTGTAACCTCACAATGTTTTTCTTGGTGTCTTCAACTTCAGTTATTTGGCTCCAGAATGCTATACACCTGAATCACTTAAATAAATTCTTTGATGAGAAAGAAAAAACTCTTCTGAAATTTCTTAAGGCAACAAAGACTTTGCATACAGTTACTTAGATACTTTAAAATGCAGATAACTTAAAAATGATAATACAAAAACAGAAAAATAACTGCTAGAGATTCTGTTAGATTCTGCAGAGATAGTGCAAGTTATTTCTGAAGCATTTTGTGAATACTGACTCTTCTGTATTCTTAGAACAAAACCAGTGATAATTGTTGAAGCTTCCTTAAAACACCTGAAGTCAATAAATCGAACTAATTTGAACTGCATGGAAAATGACCAGCCTGCCATCTGTATGAATCTAGAGATATGCTTTACCTACACAGGACGAGAGGTACCTGGGCATATTGGTAAGCTATTTCCCATTTATGTATTCATTTGAAATGGACACATTTGCAAAGTAATGCTATTGGTATTTAATGAGTAATGGTGTTCACTGATCTGAGTTCAGGATGAAATGAAAAACTATAAAAAATTGATACCTTTTTTAGCTTCTGCAATGCCCAATCATTACTTTTGTAAAAAAAAAATTGAGTAATGGCACATCCTTACTAGGACAATTTGAGCTATGTGTCTTGTAACACATAGTGACGTCAAAAAGGTGAGAAGGCATCATGGTGAGGATGAAGGTGGAACTCCAAGTTGCCTATTGCATCTACAGTGTAACCTAAGAACATAGTGATAACTGGTAACTAATTGTTAGCTACCTCACTAGTTTGTGGCAACACTAAGCCTTTCCTCTGGGGTTGTGTATAACCATTTCACAATATTTTCAGAGATTTTGCAGCAGTACTGAAAATGGTACCATGGCTACACTATTTCTAGTAGCTAAATTAGCTTATATAATAGCAGTGTGATTAAATTCCAGCTTGTAGCTTTGAGCTGGATTGTAGTGATTTTGTTTCAGATAATCATTTCAATACATCATTTTAATATGTTTGTGAGATAGTAGGCAACAGTGGTTCACAAAATTAGAGTATTGTGTGAACACCTTACTTATATGCTGTTATATGCTCTAAGATATAGTCACAGAATCATAAAGTCATAGAATAGCTTGGGTTGGAAGAAGCCTTAATAATCACCTAGTTCTTACCCTCTGTCATGGCAGGGCTACCCACAACCAGTTCAGCTGCCCAGGGCCCCATCCAACCTGCCCTTGAATGCCTCCCAGGATGGGCGCCACAGCCTCTCTGGGCAGCTGTGCCAGCACCTCACCACCCTCTGCGTAAAGAATTTTCTCCTAACACCTAACCTACATGTCCCCTCTTTCAGCTTAGAGCCTTATCCTACCCCTGTCAGACCGTGTAAGAAGTTTGTCTCCCTCATGGTATATGAAGTCAAATTACTTAAAACTTCTGTATGAGAATACAGAAGTTTTTCTATCCTTTAGAAAAACATTCCAGAAAATACATGTAATGATAAACTTTAAGTTCCAAGTTCCTACCTTTTAAAATTCATATTTATTGTATATGATGGGCAGTCAAACTGGACTACTCTTGCTGCATTTGAATTGGTAAGACTTACCAACTTAGATTGTTTAAGTGGAGCATTTTATGAAGAATATTATGGAATGTATTTAAGGGAGTGAGTAAAAAATGTGATTTTATCATAAATTCATGGAAATAATGGATTTATTACATTAAAGTTTTTATAACTTTTATTTTCCTTATTTTGTATTTCACAGAAATGTTTTATAATCTGAGTGTTGATGTGAAGAGAAAAGTGGATACGCAAGCAAGATTTTATTTTTCTGCCAATGGAACATCTGACACAACCTCTGGAAGTATAAAGATTTACAGAAAAAAAATTGTCTGCAAAGGTCATCCAGCATTTATGAGGGTAATGTAATTTTCAATATGTATTGCTCTGTAAATTCATTGTTTTCTTTTGCAAACACACCTGCTGAAAAATAACTTGTTTTGTTTGTAGTGGCATCACATAATTTCTGAAGTAAAATATTTGTGTTCATAACTTCCACAATTGATACCTTTTAGTTCTGTTGCTTATTCAGCTTTCGATAGGCAGATCAGGGGGCCTGCTATGTCATCTGTCAGAGAAAATGTGCATAATAATCATCATCACATTAATGAAGTAGGACATGAGCATTTTTCGCCTTTTTTTTTCACCCTTTTATGGATGATGGATTTAGGGATTTAGTTTGTAGCAACTAAGTGGGTATGATGTGACATACCATGTTTTCCATGGGAGTAGGGAGAGCACTCATGGCAATTTCATGAATGACTTCAGAGCTGAATGATGTGAAAAACATGCACTGTGCCCACAGACTGATCTATATCTCCCTACTCCTCTGCTCACAAAAGTGAATCCTGTACAAATCTATGTTCTCCTGGGGATCTCAATGTCTATCTTGGACTGGATTAGTGTCATGAATGTGGTTTCCATTCTCTGTCTCTGCTGTAGAGACAACTTTGCTATGAAAAGAAACTACTGGTAGAATTGCTTCAGAGGAGAAGTCACAGAGACAGCAGTGCTGCCACAGTAGTGGGCGTTTGGCAGGAGGTCTTGACTTAGAAATGAGTTAGTACAAATATAGTCAGTAAGACTCCAACACCAATAGTAGCCTTTAAGTCCTTTAGAGAAATGAAGTGCAGTACTCATGCTTGGTATATTCCCCTGAATGATGAATGAAGGACCCATCTTAAAAGTAAAAGCTGCAGTCCAGACAAAGACAACATTTTTAAGGCCATTCCCTGAACAAGAAAAAACTACAGTGATTCAATCTATCAAACATCTTAGAAGCTAGCTCTCTCCAGCAAAAATTTGGAGAGCAGTCAAGAAGCATTTGAAGTCCTAAGATACAATCAAACAATAAAATCTACTGGATAAAGAGGAATCACAATTTACTAAACACAGGAAAAATTAAAAATTATCTCCTGTAAGGCATTACCTGAAAAGAAAAATAATTCTTTATAGAAATACTAAGGACAGGGTTTTTTTGGATGTAAGGAGAAAAAGGGTAATAAAATAATGACCTAGCTTGCTTGGCATTTTCTTTAAAATCCTTGAGGTAGCAATTTCATGACCTTTTAGAACAAACATCTGTTAGGATGACTGATGCAGTTGATACTGCACAGAGGCTGGGAAATTGACGTAATCTTCTACAGCTATGAAAACCCTTCATTTATTTTTTACTCTCTCTCCTTTACTCCTGTTTTGTTTATGACATCATTAGACGCTAATTCTTCACGATAAAGCTTTGGGTAGAGTGGAAAGCTTGTGTTACCTCCTGGAAAATTGCCTAGATGCATCTCAACTGGTAGTTGCACCTAAATGAATGTTTCTTAAAGGAGCAGTGGCAAATTGCCCACTTTCTTAGAAGGGTTGTATAGACTGAGAGGGGTCTGACTGACAACTGACCTTGTACAGATTGCTGTACCAGCATGTGTTTGTGTAGGAAAAAAGATATAATTTGGCTTATCAACTCCCATAATCTATCATTAACATCTTTTCCTCCATACAGCTCAATTTTTTTCCAATTTTTAATTAATAGCATTAAAGCATCTCCATCCACCCACTGAGGTTTCTTTATGAAAACTTGTGTGATGCTCCTAAAATTAAGTGTAAATGTCTGTCAAGCACAGTTCTTACTAGAGACCATGTGCATGTTATGTATTTTAAGTAAAGAGTAATTAATAGCCAATTAGTATACTGAAAATAATATAAAGCAGATGCAGAGAAGACCCTGTGGGAAATTATGAATTAGATTTCATGTGATTTGGTGAAAGCAAGTTTGCAGCTAAGAATTAAAGTGGTGGCCATGTGGAAAGACAATCAGTGTCTATCTCTTATTCTTAGGGAATAATTTAGCCAGGTTTGCTCTTGTTAGTGCTCAGTGTTTCAAGCTGTTCAGAAGCAGACAGTTTGAGCTCTGATCTCCAACATTCTTGCACAGTGAAGGTTTCATATGAAAATGGTGTACTTTATTGAGTAGTTTAATCTCCTTAATATGGGATAGGAAATACAAAGGCAGAAAAATAAAATGTCACTGTGAATAGATTTAGTGGTACTGGGAGAGAACTTTTGATTTAATATAGAAATATCCATTGGTTTGTTTGACATTATCCCACTATTCAACTTTTTTCCCTTTAGCCTACTTTTACCTGCTTTTGTAATTCAGTAGAACAAGGCAGTATTGTTGATGGATGTAAAGTGGATCGCTATCAATTAGATTTCTTCTAATAAAATAATGTGTTCTGAAATGCCTGATGCTATCAATAAATGTATTATGGTTTTCTGCATTTTTGATTAACTCTTTCATTGATGAAGACATCTGGAAAAATATTTAAAACATATGGCATAGGAAATTATTTTACGTGTAAAAAAACAATAAGTGATCCTGTTTTACTTGGTTCTAAGGCTCCTCATAATTTCTAAAACATATGCATACATGTCTATATGATTAACTTATTAGGTTTCCAATTTTCATAGAAAGATGTAAGAGATATCTTGACTCCTGTACATGTTGAAGCAAGTTATCATCTGGGGCAACGTATTCTACAGAAAAGGGATACTCAAGAATTTTCTCCACTTCAACCTGTTCTTCAAAGGAGGAAAGAAAAAGATATTATAAAAAGCAAGGTTAGTGTGTGATGTCTTCTTTCAAATGCAGTAAGTAAACATTCACATTTTAATCTTCAATTAAAAGAAACTTCAAAATTTTGACACGTTTTAAGAGTCACAGAATTAGAGACAGGAAGTTGCTGAACCTAGTGACAAATGATATAAATGTGCTCTGTGGTGTACTGATAATCAAGGCACAGACACAAGCAACTCTCGGTATCTCTAGTCTCATCAGACCTGCAGTTTGATAAGTAAAGTTTGTGTAGTAGAGCTTCTCTTGCAAGAGTTACTGTTGTATCATGGAAGTGACTTCAGAGACCTCAGTTCTGGATTCTCTAAAATGCTCTGTCCTTTTAATGTACTACTTTTAAAATCAGCTGAATATGAACCACTGGTTTAATGGTGAGAGATTAAGCATGAGTGTGGAATGCCTCTCTGTAGCTGTTGGTATACAGAATGTGTTTGTAAAATAGCAAATCATAACCTATTCTAGGACCAAGGGCCATTAGCCAATTCCATATACTTCATAACAAAGTGATGTGTTCCTTTTTAAATGCTTTTTTTTTCCTGTTTCTTTGATTTTGTTTTTGGTCTTTTATAGTTTGTTTTTGCAAGAATTTGCTCCCAAGAAAATTGCTCTGCTGACTTGAGAGTTTCTGGAAAAGTTGCTTTTCCAAAGTAAGTATAGATTAGATTTTATCTAAATTGTTCTTTGTTCTCTTGAATGTAAATAAAATGAATTTGCAAAAGTAGACTATGAACTCCCTAAAAAAATATAGGAAAGAAAACTAGTTGAAGAATATTAAAATCATAAATCTTCCAGGAAATGTAACAGAAATGTACCTAATTGAAGAACTATTCTTGCGTAATTAGAAGACTTTACAGCTCATAAAGTAACATCAGTCTGACAAAAGGTACACTTGTATTTCATGCTTCATACATAAGCATGCTAAGAAAAAGAGCACAGTGTTGCAGATAAATTGACAATCTCAGTTACTTCTGCAGCTTTTATGAAGATGCTGTACTTGCACTGTACAAGGAAGATTCTTCAGTTTCCTACTAAGGCCTTTAATTATAATGCAGCGGTTCCTTCTCTTCCTTTACCTAAGAATATCACCATCTTCAGTTTTATACTGCTGAGATGCTAGATGGTTGAGTATTCTGCAAGGTTTACCCCCTTTTTCTGTTATGAATTAGCTTACAGTTTCAAAAAATAATTTTGCTCAGTGATTTTTGTTTTTGTTTACAGCCCGATTTTCTTTGAGATCTCCTTTAATGTTTCAGTTTTTCTCATTCCTTCCAATTAGATATCATGTTTAAATCTTGTAATTATGCAATATCATTAATGCACTTTCAAAGTATTTAAATAAAACTATTATTATCTTGAAGAATTTCTGTAACACCAAGCCATTTTTTGAGATATATATTCACTGTCATCTTTAGGAAGTTTGAAACCGTGTACCCTCATTTGCATTCAACATAGATTTTCAGGGTTAGATTTTAAGTTAAATTTTATCTTCAGAACCTTTTTCTTTATTCAGTATTACACTTTGATGTAATAAAGTGGGCTGATTTTATGCAAAAATGAAAAAACAGTATTTGTTGTGAATCTCAGGTTGTTAGGTATTTTGTGTGGGACTTGGATTCTCTTGTGTAGTTTATCACTTTTAAAGTTTAAAGTTAATTGTGCTTTAATCAAGATACAAGGTTTATCTCACCAGAACATCCTCAAATGACACATAACAATGACAGCTAACGCATAATGCTGATTAATCACACATAGGTGATCCTGAGCACAAGCTCTTTCATCTTCATAGATTTCAGAATAAGATTACAGTATTTTTTCCTACTCTGACATGTAGTCTATAGCGTGAGTCTAAAGCCCTTCCATTTTCTTAAGCTTTCAGGTTTTTTTTTGTGTAAATGATCATAAACTTTTCAGAAGAAAAGATTGTGCAGCATTATTTGTGATACTACCAGTGGGATTTTCTAAGTGCTTCAAAGATCTAAGAAAGGAAAATAGACTGCAATATACCTGCCTAGCATTAGGTACCAGTAGCAGCTTTTTGGTGTAAATAATAGGCTAAATATCTTGATAAAGTGTGAAGTATCACATTAAATTGCATTGTGCCCCTGGTATCTCGATTAAAAACTAGTTAGCTGTGAAGCATTAATTTATTTTGTCTAGACAGAATGCATTCATTATCCTTGAACAGCAGAGCAAACACTTTTAGTCTTAAAAGAATGAAATCAAATAGGGGCACTGATGTAATGATTTACTTACTTGCCTAATTGTGGGTCTTCGTGTATACACTATCATGTTTTGTTTAAATTTCTCAGATTTTGGCCTGCTCTGTAAATTTCTAGTCCACGTCATGCATTTTTTAATGAAGAATGAAATATGATTACCAGGGAAAAGCTCTGGTTCAGCTTTGTTGTTGTCCCAGATGTGCACCTGGTGCTTTTGTGTACTTCTATGTTAAGCTGGGAGGCATCTTTGTGACAGTGTGTTGTTAATGAGCTTGGCTTTAATGCATATAAGAGGACTGAATGGTAAGCATATAACGAGTAAAATAATTTTAAAATTTAACCTAAATTTAATCAAGCTACTGAAATGTTAACATTGTGTTTCTCTTTAATTCGCTTTTGTCTTGGAGCCTATCTGCTTATGCAGTGCTTTTACCTTCTGTTGCTTGTCTAAGTGCCAGCTTCTTTCCCAAAGGTGTTCAGTGACTAATGCTTTGGTTTCAAGCCAGAATATCTGATAAATGTCTATTTCTAGGCAACGCTTCTACAAGTCTTAATTAAACCTTAATGTCAAGCTGAAGTTTACTTTTAGACCCTCACAGGGTGTCTGTACTTGTAACATGATTATAGAATGTCATATAGATCATAAGTTAGGCATGATCACCTACCTTCCTTGTGACCAGTGTCATATTGAGCAGATTTTGAAATAGCATGTGAAAAGAATGCAGTTGGAAGAAAATTGCTATTCCCTCTTTAAGAAAAGGCACTATCCTGTAAAAGCCAAGGTAACACCTTTCACATGAATAGCCTCGGGCTTTTAAAGGCACGGTAAGGAGGTGACCATTGTCTAACTGTTTTTGTACTTTCAGGTAAGAGGACTGAGAGAACACCTTAATGATTTCCAGCTTAGCCTTTTTCAGAACCAGATGAGAGATTAACTAAAGAGCAGGAGAAAAGATTTTTTTGCATATAAGCTGTGTACACAATTATTTTTCACTGGTATTATGATTATTTTATAGGCCTCATGATAAGAAAATGTACCTTGTTGTTGGAAGTACAAAGACTTTGTTGTTGAATGTTTCTCTGCACAATGCTGGAGATGATGCATATGAAACTGTCCTCCACATTCAGTTCCCTAAAGGTCTTTATTTCATCCGAGTTCCGGACTTGGTAAGGTCAAGAAAATCTGCCAAACAGTAATCCTTTGATATTCTTATTTCTCAGCCAGACGTTTCCCAAATATGGTGATGAATTGTTGAGTTTCTTCAGATACTGAAAATTAACCCCTTGCACACATATTCAGAAAGCTGACAAAACTACATCTGAAGTTCTTAGATTTCAACCTTTCTAAACCACAGAATAGGTGTGATTTAATCAATGTAGGTTGCTTTGAAATCATTTCAATAAGATGTGGTAACAATAACAAGAAAAGATTGGTTTCTAAATATGTTTCCATATGTTACTGCAAATTTTGGTCTGATCATATTTCTGGTGATCACAAAAAACTCTTAAATTGGATCAATTTTCAATTTTCAATCTTATGTATAAATCACAGATCTAATTGTTTTTCTGGCTTCTTAAAATAACTGATCTCACAGTCTGTGTGTAGAATGACCACTTAAACACCTCAGTTTCTCTGATGACAGTAAAAACTTAAGTAATGTGATGCAATGTAAGGATATGTTAAAGAAGTCATGAATAGCATTATTATCTGTATGTTTTTAATAGTATTATTATTCTGTACGTTTCATAATTAGAAAACAATTTTAGTCTGTGCATGCAATTTGAAGAGTCTGAAAGTAACAGTTTTATTTTAATCATTAGTAATTTTCCTTAATTTTAGGAAGAAAAACAGATACACTGTGAAGTATTAGACAAAGATATTCATGCAGTGAAACTTGAGTGCAGTGTTGGTTATTTGTATGTAGATCAAAACTCAAAGGTAAGCTATGCCTAAAGTTTCTGCTTCAAAAACACTCTAAATATGTTAACAGTATTTTCAGGAAAAAAAATGTTTTGCAAAATCTTTCACTCATTCCAAACTATTGTTTCTTGTAACACTGATATCTGCTTGAATATTCTCTGGATAAATTCATTAATAGGCAACATTCTTTTCATTATGTATCACTTGATGGTGGTTGGCTTCCTTGACAAATAAATTGACTGAGGCTATGAACAAATTTTTTAGACCAGAAGGAGTGGAAGATTCAAAAAAAGTATTTACTTAGGCCTTTTTATTATTATTATTATTTATTTTTTTAGAAAAAGCAAGAAATTTTAGATGAGCCTAATAAGATATTTTGATTAAAACTGTGTTAAGATACACTGGCATTTAAAAAAGGATTTCGGGATTGTTTCTTTTTTTTTTCTTCAGCTGGACTTCAGTTTCCCTTTGGATGCAAGTTCTTTCACCAGAGCAGACGATGACCTCAACATCATCATTAATGTTAGCTGGTAAAGTTTAATAAAAATTGCTCACTTAAAATTATTCCTAGCTTTTCAAAACATAATTGAGAAAACTGAAAAGACTTACTGAAGCACAACTACAAGAAAGCACATTCACTGCTAAATCTTTAAAAAATTGAAGTTACAAAAAAAAAAAAAGACAAAAGAAGTTGTTTAAGTAATAAGCAGGTTTATGTCTGTTATAAATCTCTTTTTTAGTGTCTGATGTGTTGCTAACAGTAAAATGTTGGAGCTCTTAAGAAGCTGAAAGATGATTAGTATTTGTTTATACAAATAATGTATAGCATGTGATAATGCATTTATGCATTCTACATTAATTTTTCACTCATGGTTTTTATAGCAAAAATGAAGATGAGAACATGTTACTGGATAACATGGTAACTGTAGCTGTACCTCTGAAGTATGAGATTGATTTAAATGCTCATGGGTAAGTCAGCTCTTGCTATCCCTGCATATTTATAAGACTGTTGTCTCATATCTGCTCTGAGTTACCAAAGCTTTTAAGCAGAAGTGTGAGGTAGCTGAAAAATCCTGGGACTGAGATGGTACAGCTACCCTGGAGCCTTCCCCATACCCTTCTAAGCTTGTGTTTCCACTGCTTTGAAATGAAATCAATATCTATGGTGCTTTGAGCTTGTCTCTTAATTAACTGATATTTCTCAAGAACTAGAATATTTTTGATAAAGTTATTTCTTTAATAAGAAGCATAGTACTGCTATTCCATTTTCATTAAACAGAGTTCCTTTGAAAAGTGAAGAACTGGGCAGGAAGTTTACTTCAGTTCCTACAAAAAATTTGAAATACATTGCGAATGAAGCACTGGAATTCTGAGACTTTAAAATGTGTGGTTTCTCACTTGTGTGAGAAAACCCACTGAAGGACATAATCATGCACACAAAGTCATGAAAGAATCTTGAAAATTTGCACAAATGGGGTTTTATACACTGAATGTGATAAATGAATACTAATCTAAGAACAAAAATAGATATTCTATCAATTATTCCAGTAACAGATGGCATCAGTTATTAATTCTAACACAGTGAGTTTTGCAGCTGTATTTTACTTGACTATCCAATTAAATGTCTCAGGAAGAAAACATAAAGATATATCAGACTTTTATAGCAACTTTCTCCTTATGCCTACTTTTCTTAATCCTCTGGAACAAATGGTCTGGAGTTCCTGAAAATGCAATCAATTTTTGAAAACTTAAGATGCAGATGAAGATAACAGAACTGAAAGCCTACTGTTAAGAAAATAAAAGGTGCTTCAGGTGGATGCTGAAGAGAAGAGCCATCATTTCTCACACCATTGTTCATTCTGTTCTGGTGATGCCTTTTTCAGTATGAAACTAGATTGTGATATTGTGTATACCTCAGACTCCTTGGTTTATGGGGACCATGTTCTGTGTTTGTTGTGGCACATTCACAGAAAATAGTTTTTGGTGAGCTTTTGTGACCTTTTCTGATTTATCTGCCTTAAGTAGAAATAGTACAAAGGTAGATTTCTACTCAGTGTTCTTGGCTTTACCTAACTAAAAACTTGAGTTATTCTTTTTTTGGCATCAGCCCTGTAGGACATCTCAGAGAAAAAAGTTATGCTAATGGTATATATCCAATCTATTAACTTCTAAACTGTTGTAGATTTGTAACACCAGCTTCATTTGTTTATGGAACAAATGAGAATGAAGCATCAGTTACATGTATGGAGGAGAATATCAATTTCACTTTCCACGTAAGTGCTTTTCTTTGTTACTCTATTATCTTTGGTTTGAAGAGTAATGTTTAGATATTCAGTGTATATTAAAACCAACTTGCATGGTCAATAAGTTTTTTAAAAGTACAAGAGCAAAAAGCAATTTTAAAGCATTAGGTGATGGAAAGTGGTTGTTAATCCCTCTTAGAGCACTTTTTTTCTTTTCGGTGCCTGGGCAACCATCCACTGAATGATCAAACAAGATACAGACACAAGATTGAAAGTGGTAGAGCAGTTCTGACTTTCCATTTCTGCTATTAAGAAACACTTAAAAAAAAATTATCTTATGCAAATGAAATTAGGAGCTACTTAGAAGAGAATCTGTAGTTTTCAAGATTTGTCTCCAATGGATTAAAAAACAGGGGACATACATAAGTCTCTTACTTTTTCCTGGACGGCAGTATGTATAACCTCAGGGCAGTCATCACAGATATGCACCTTTTACTCATTGGGTTCAGGGAAGCAAAGTATTCTGTAATCCTGTAGAATGAATTAAGCAATCTTTATAAACATTAAAGTTCCTAGGAGAATCCAGTTTCATTTTCATAACAGCGTAACAATGTAGGACCTACCCTATTCTGTGAAGTTCGTGTACTCATATACATATATTTGTTACTTGAATAGCTGTCTTGAATCAGAGCTTTAAACATATCATTCCTCCCCACAAGGTTATCAATGCAGGACCAAGCATGGCTCCAAATATAAACTTAGAGTTAATGATACCTAATGCCTTTCCACCCCATGACTTCAAATTATTCAACGTTGTGGATATCAAGGTAAGCACACATTATTTCATATTTTACTATATCTCTGTGAATTCAGTGAATACAAGAAGCATAGCAGGACTTAGGTACTAAGTATGTATTCAATTCAAAATTCAAAAATACCTTAGTTCTTAGTGGAGTGCCACTGAGTTCAGTTAATCCATCTGTGTGAAGCCTGACCTTTGGCATGCATTTGTATTTTGTGGTGTTTTTGGTGTTTTTTTTCCCAATTCACTCCTGCTATTAAGTAACAAAGTGTATTTTTTTTTTAATTTTAAAAAAAGAATTTCTGCATTTAACAATTGCTTGAAGACCTTAGTTCATCCATCAGCCTTAATTATTTCATATCAAAACAGAATGTTTGTTGTTATGCAGAACATACAGTACATATTCCTTCCTCTGTAAAACATTAATATTCATCAGTTAAAAATTATTGGCTGAAATAGGGTACAGCCGATGCCTTATGTTTACCATGTCTTCATATATGCCTACAGTCATTGACTCAAATGAGAGTGACTCCAAGACCCTTTCTGACTTATATTTTCTTCTCCAAGTGTTCTGTGTAACTCACCATAACAGGAAGTGCAGAAGTATGTTAGCTATAGTGAAGCAGGTTGGATAGGACTAGGATGATCTTCAGCTCCATATATTCAATAAACCTAAAATTAAACGTTGTCTTTTTTTTGAGCTTCTTTTAAGAACTCTGTCTTCTGTCAATTATTTGATATTCAAAATCAAGCAGTGATTGTTATTTTTATTTCCAGACAACAGCTGGAGAATGCTCCTACAATGAATATCCCAGAAACTGTAATGCAGCAGAAAAAACTGAAAACATATTGAAGGATGTTGTCACTTTCTTTTCAAAGCCTGCTAAAAGACAAATGGTAAGATCTATCTGTTAGCATCACTAGGAAATGAATGATTGTATGAATGAGCCTTAAGATACATCTTGTTTGATAAGGTTACCAGTGCAGGCTTCCAAGGATTTGTTCTGGGACCTGTAATACATTTGACATAGTTGTAAGTGATTTAGTGAAAGAGGTGAGAACTGAGGGGAGAAGGTTGATTAATATCATTTCGAAGTTGGTATGGATGACAATCACCTATGACAAACTGCAGAAGCGTTATTTAACTGAATGAGTGGGCAGACTGAACAGCAGATGAAATTCGGTGACAAACTAAGAATTATGCATATGGGAAAAAGTACTTATATTAAGTATGCAGATAAATGTTCATTGCTTTTTCCAACAGCAAAAAACATCACCAAAGGCAAGCAATATTCATGGTGGAACTTCTTTCTGAGGGATATTCTGAATGCTAAAAATATAAGTGAGTTCCAAGAGAGGTTATAGAAGTTAATGGGACTAAAAGTCATTGAATATTACTGAATAAACAGAAAATCATTTCTGTTCAGGAAGCTCACTACTAAATATAATTGGAAGACTGAGAGGACATCACATGTGCCTGGCCTGTTCAGCCTTATCCCTGTTGGAGTTCAGATACTTGATTGTGTAGTCCAAACCAGAATTAATGTTCTAGTGTTGCATTTTCAAGGGTTTGTTCTTACTGAAATCTCAGTGTCCTAGAACTTGATAACAAAGTACAGCTTTAATACTCTCATCTTAAAAGAAACTTGACCTATTTAAATATTTTTATGTGAAGTTTTAAGCAAGCACATTACAGGAATATAAAAGACTTCTCAAGAGTAACCCTGCGCTGAAGTATCAAAAGTATTTCTTTCAAATGAGGATTTAGGCACTGTGGTCTTGGACAACGAATATAATCATGTAAAGGCTTGCTTTTCTTTCTTCTTCAGAATTGAGGGAAATAGTACAAGCTATAGCTAAATAGTTTTATATTTCTGATGCCAGGTATCATAACGCCATTGCTATATCTCATTTCTGAAATAACTGTACAACCAACTTGCTACAATTGTCATTTTTCTCTAAAAAGAACAATCTTTTAAGAAAAATGACCTGTTGCATTCTGTAACAATTAGGTTGCTGCCTTGTACTGTTCCTTCATCACCAATGATGAACAATTTGTGGGTTGAGAATGAGAGGTGTCAGCTGAAAGCTACCACCCCTGACCTTTCAAGAACAAACATGGAGCTTCTGTTTTACCCATGTCTCTAATATTAAGGATATACAGCTGATAAACTCAAGCTTTAACCTTTCTCTCCCCTCTACAGTACTGTATGAAAAATGACAGCCTTTGCTTACAAATACATTGCAAGCTTGGAAACATGGAAAATGGAAAAGAAGCAACTGTTCAGTTGCACCTGGAAGCTACTCCTTCACTTTTAGAAATGGTAACACATGGTTTTTTTATACTTGAGAGCATATTTCAAGGCTTACTTGTATTATTCTCTCCATCTAATTTCTAGACATTAATATTAGAACCCAAAAACAGTAGATACTACATATTCTTTGTTTTCAGTTCTAAGTTTGAAGATGATATATAAAAATGCAAACCACTTAATCTTTTATTATATATTACTTTGTCTATTCTGGCTGGGTTATGTGAAATCTAATTCTAACTCGTAATTGTGCTTTTCTAAGAAAAACAGCATAGATTTAGTGTTGAGTAAAACCCAACCAGGCTTCACTCCAGGTTCTGGTACTAATTTATTTTGTGATTAGAAAAAGGCATAAAAATGCCATGTGTGTTTGTGTGAGATTCTGTTTTTGTGAGCAGCTGTGTTACCATTTTTGTTGGCTAAGAATTAACATGTTGAATTAAAAAAATATATATATATATGGGATTTTATGTTGCTGTTTAAAATCAGGATGATGCATCTACATTGAAGTTCGAAGTAAGAGCGACAGCCTCACCAGAAAAGAATGCAAAAGTTATTGAACTACAGAAGGACAAGCAAGTTGCATATGTAAGAATTCTTTTAGTGGATTTATGATAAAATAATTAAACTAGGAAAGAAAAAGCATTCTATACAGATTTATGCTCTGAACACTGTGCAGTGTTCATTATTTAAGAATGTAATTCATTTTCCCAGTTATTAGCATCTTTTAGGAAAAAAAATAACATTAAACTTATTTTCCACCTTTCAGGTCTATTTGGAAGGAGTGCACCACCAAAAGCCAAAATATCACGTCACCGTATTAATTATTGGAATAGGCTTAATAGCTGGTATTACCTTGTTTTTACTTCTTTCACTTCTACTATGGAAGGTAGGTTTTCAGTATTTCTCCACTGTTCTCAAATTAGGAATTCACACTTTTGGAGGATCTTTGGCTTCACTAATCCAGCTTAACAGATAAAATAATAATTTATTATCTGTCCTTTCTAAAGAAACATAACTCCTAATATAGTGTGTTTTCAGAAATATTTATCCATTTTCCTTTGTTTTATCTTATACATATTCTACATTTTGCATTATTAAATACCATAAACCCCTTCCCAATTTTTTTGTGCCATCTAATGATTTATGTAATTAATTTCACATAAATTGAATTGTTTTTGTGGAGTGGTGCTCCACACTTAACACCACTTGACACATGAACAGTAATTATATACAAGATAGTTTCTTGTCAGAATAAAACGATCTAAACTACTGCATAAATGCTAAAATATCCTGTGCACAATGAACTAAGAAAACAATGGAAGAAGAGCTGCTCTACCATGCAGTTAAGATATCATTAGTTACCTTTACCTGCATGCAGACTTTCTCTATCATTTTTTCCCAGGAAGTGTACAAATGAAATAGATTAAACTGGAATGTCTTATTACCATTTCACGTTTTTTAAAAACACTGAATTCTGTGGACAGTTCAGTCTGCTTGTTCTTAATCCTTACATCAGGAGAGCATTAAAAAGCAGCTCCTTCTTTTAATTGATGACTACCACTTGATTAATTAGTATGACAAAACAATGACAAATACAATCTGTTCATAAGCACTATAGATAGATATTTTATTTTAGTTACACTGCTTAAATTTGATGACATACGTAATTTTGGAATCTGTTGGTGTATTTCAGATTGGCTTCTTCAAAAGGCAATACAAACCAGTCCCTCAGGACATGAATAGGAGAGACAGCTGGAGTTTTACAAGTGGCAACAAAGATGACTAGGAGGACAAATAAAACTTGTTCTGAAATGAAGAATTTAAGGTTCAGATTAATTTACAGGAGAAACACCATGAAACAAAAAGTGGTCATGAGCTCACTTGCCCTTACAAAACAACCCTGTATTTCCTAGATCTGTATTGACAACTACATCTTAATGTTCAGTTATTTTTCTAATGTGAAAATGGTAAAACTATTTTTGTTTTTAAGTCTTACAGTGATATTTGAAATACCATCTCTCGTTTCAAACAGCAGAACACTAAAGATAAAGAGAATAATAATTACTTACTGGAATGAAGATGTCTGAGAATGTCAAGTGTGACCAATCCTGGAAAATAAGATCTCAAACATTAGCATGAGTTGTTTTATGCATTTTCAAGTTTCAGCAATCTTTTGATTAGACATTCAAGAAGAAATCCTCCCTCATCCTGGTTTGGCAGTTTTACAAGGGTATATTAGCTTAAACCAACAGCAGGACGATAACCAGAGTGCACAGATGTAGAAAACAGCTATCAGAAGCTCTCAGGCTTCTAAAGGAAACCTCAAAAAGCTTTGGCTTCACAGACACAGCTCTACAGTATTGGAGATACTTAGTCAGGCAAGTCAGAGCCAGGAAAGCCAAAGGTAGATTTACAACAGGGAATTCTGTGCGGTAGCCTGGACACATAGCACAGAATCCTCTGTCAGCTGTAGAAAGAGTAATGTATAGGAGATCATAAGTTGTAGCCATCTGTAACATGGTACTTGCAAAAATGACAGAATTCGTTGTTTTGTCCTTTCCTCAAATACCAGTGCCATGATTTTGGACTTCTGCAGGAAAATATTTCTATGTGAGGGTTTTTTTAAAGCAAAATATTTATTTTTATTTATTTGAAGATTTTTAAAATAATACTTAGCATAGTAGCCTTTAGTACTATTATTCTTCCAGTATCTGAAAAATACAGACTTCACAAAAACAGAGAAACAAATGTATCCCACTGCACCAAAAGCCAACTGTACTGGCCCAAATTTTTTCTTTAGACTGTCCACCTGAATATATGTAAGAAGCCATTTGGAGAGCTAATGTGGGTTCTTGTGAAGTTGTTAGTTAATAATAATCTAAATAGGCATCTTCAGAAGCAACTGAGTAGAAAGGCAAATGACTGAATATAAACATGGTTTAAACCACTGATCTGCTACTACAGGAAGTTTCTTCAGCTAGATAAGTTTGCACTGCCACCTAGCTTTGGTGAAATAAATAGTACAGTCTAGGAGAGGAAAAAAAAAAATCATGACTGCTCCCCAGTACAACCAGAGAATCTACAATGTCATCCATAACTAAATTTATTGTAACAGCAGTATGTAATAAGGCCATTCTTGCCCTGACTTTGATGTCTTTCTGAACTGTAAGGAGAAATAAGTTGAACACATACGTACACCTTGAAGCTGCACCATCATATGACATTTAGTTCAAAAACAATGCATAGTGCCTTCAGCAAACACTTCTGCAACTGGGTTGTATTTGGTGCCAGAAAATCCACATTGTCCACAGATTAGTAAGGCACTGGGGACCATTTTGTAATTTCCGTTTGATTCATTTGATGCCAAAATTGTGGATCCCTCTAACGTAACTCTTATCTCAAAAATTGTAGGCAGTGTAAGGAATAATGAATGTGTATGTATTTTAATATGTATATATATATGTATATCAAAAAGTGTGTGAAGAATGTGAAGAATGAAATACTTACTTGCAAGTCTATGAAACATACAAAGTGTTCATCTTCCAAATGGCTTTAGTGATTTTTTGCACTTTAACCAAAATGGCTTTGAACAGAAATTTGTTTGAGATTACAGCATATAAATATACCTCAAATGCTGGAAAAAGCATTAAAATTCTTTTTAGTACAAACAATGCAAAGAAATGAAACTAAAGCATTTTATTTATCTTTGAATTAGTTTACATAAGTCAGTAAATGTGATAATGTTGCCTTGGAATGCTTTCTATTCAGATTTTGTAATTAACATGTAAATGTTGGTTTCTCTTACGATATGAAGCAAAGTCAATTCGTTGTTAGAAACAAGGTTGACAAAAATAAATGTACACTGTCTTAATGGTGGCGAAATTACAAAGCATTGCTTGGTTTTACTTTACTAAAGAGAACAACAAGTTAAGCATGAACGCTGTTTCTTTTGTAAGTTCTTTTGTTAATTTTCAGCTATGTAATAAAAACAGTTAGATCCACTGCACGTAGCTGGAATATTCTTCCCATACACCTTTAGGAAGCTTAGTTTAAATTGTCATAAACATTTAAAATATTTGGTGCAATACAATATCAAATACAGCAACTACTCACCGTGACTCAGCTGAAATGAAAGGATCCCATTGGACATCAGGAAAATCCTTTTCCGGATGGAGATAGCCCAGAAGTGAAGCTCAGAGAGGTGGCGCCATCTCCTTCCGTGAATGGCTTGAGATTTTTAAATACAGTCCTGAGAAACCAGGGTTCACCTTGTAGCTGGACCACTTGGACCAGGAGATTGGGCAAGGGCCCCGTCAGTGCCCCATTCAGTCTGAAGATGCTATGACCCTGCTCTGCTATCATTGCCTCAGTGCCAGGCAAAACTGTAGTTGCAGTGGTTCTATAATGAATACCTCTGAAAGAGGTGTTATATTGTCTATGAATTTGGCTTTTACTACTGGCCACATTTGTCCACAGAAACTGCATGAGGTTTCCAACAAGTAATAACTTGTTCTGAGAACACAGGTAGCCATCTGCAATACTTGTGTAGCTTATTTACCACCAGAAAGAACTTTTCACAAGATTTAAAACGGAGTAAAATACACAGCTTCTGTAAGTCTTGAAAATACAGATCCCACATAAAGGAATTTAATGAAATCTTAAACGATTGGATTTCCAGTATACTGAACTACTTACAGAGTAAAGACTTGGAGCAACCTGTGCCAGCCATGAAACAACGCTGCTTTCACACCATTGTGCATCTGCCTTTTTAATAACAATTCATAGACAAGTGAACATAACCACATGCTTAGCCCTGTGGCACTGCAGACAAACCCACCAGGCTGCTACTTTTCATCATCTTTCTGGAAACTGGCTCTTCCTTTGAGAATCCGCTCTTAATTTGCATTCATCTGAAATAATTGTAGAAAATATTTAACAAGTCACCTAAAAAAAAACCCCACTAACTTATAAAAATATTTATGCCCTTTAAGATAGTTACCAAAATTTGAATCATTGAGTAAAGGTTATTTATCACAACTTTATTCTCAGCAACAGCAAAAACTAGGCTTAATGTTCTGTCAGTTCCACAATACATTAAATATATATATATCTTATTTTGTGCAATGTATAGTTTAAAATTTAAAATACCTTTCATCAAAGAAATTACACGTCACCATGTTGGTAGGGGTTTTTTTTGTTTTTTTTTTTTTTTATTACTGTTTGACTAGAAACCAATTTGAAAGCAAACATTAAGGCAACATTGTAAGTGATACCTAGCACGGGAAATACCTGATCTACGCTTTGCCACTATTCTTCAGTGTGAGGACTATCTTCTCTCCACTCACTAGTTTGAACTGAGTAACCCGACAACATGGTAACAACAACAAACTCAAAAATACTTCATATTAAATATATACTGCAGAAGCTTAATTTTAAAGAAAACAAAAGACTTTCCATCTATTCTGACAGATCATTTCAGAACCCAAAATTTATTAAAGAAATGCATATAATATTTTTTTTTCTTGTTAAGCCTAATAGTTTTTCCACAGTCAAATATAACTTAATAAAAATATATAACTTGATAAAAATTTTAAACCAGAAATGTAACAAGCATCCTTTCCATTACAATTGAATTCAATAAGCTCAAGAATGGGATGTTAGAAAGAAGAGCATACAGGTGTGACAAGAACTCATACAGAACATTCAGTGTATCCCTTCTATATGCAATTGCATGTTGCTTGGGAACTCTCCAGATCATCAGTGTTCACTCCATAGAGGTTAATAAGTTGAGGATGCACCCTGTGAAGTGAGGAAGTCAAACTATCAATTCCATCAAGCCCTGCAATGCATGCCTTTTTTTTTTTTTTAAACAAATATACATAAAGCACTATATGGAATAAAATAATGTGAATTACATTGTGACATCTATAAGGTCATCTCTACAAGCATATTATTTTCTCGGTCATCCTACAATGAAATCAGTCTTGTATAGCTCAGACTACATTACTCTGACCCTGTGCACACTGCAGAAAAAAACAAGCCACCTCAGATTTATTTCTATTGCTAATCCTCCAATTTCTGCGTATTAATTAATAGTCTTTCTTTGATTTCTACATATAGACACTATTCTCAAGCACTACCAAGTTTTCCACAATTGAACAGCTATGTTTTTATTAAGGTTACAAACAAGGCTTTCCAACCATACCCAGATAAGTCCTCCCAGACTCACTGAACTTTACATTCACCTGTCCTCTTCTAACAAACAGAAGGGTAAAGTAAAATGGGCTGAAAGGGTAGAAGAGGAGCTGGAAGGCCATGGGGGCCACAAACCTTTCCAGAGATGTGCACAAGGCAATGTGACAAAGACACTGCATAGCAGGATACCAAAATATTATTCTTAAATATTTACACTTGCTTTTGGTGTATTTGTATATATACATTTAAGATTGCTGTACTAGTCTACTACAGGGATATTGTCCATAAACATAATGCTCAGCCTTACCGAACATGAACTTCTGATGCTTCTACTAAGTCCCCATCTATATTCCAAGGGTAATTTTCTTCTGCAGCAGTGGCATTCATATCTGTATTTTCTTTGGCATTAAGCCCACTTTTGATTCTCGGTTGCACTTTTACTTCTTGAACTGTGTATGTCTCAACAAAGGGAAAACTGAACTAAATCAAACACAGGCATATTTTAAACAAAGATGAAAGCTATAGGTTATACTTTGAAACAAACTGCATTACATGAAATTAAAAAGCTTGGGGGTGTTTTTGCTTCTTAATTGTATGAGAACCCTTAACTCTATATGTGAACACATGAAGCACTCTAGCATTAATAGAAATAGAATAGAAAACCACCTACTTTTTATCCTAAATAGTGCCTCAGGGAAAAAAAGAAAAAAGAAGTGTATTATTCCACTTTCATTCCTATATCAGACTTGCTCAATTTACAGATGAGGTGGCATATGCTCTCTGAATACATTAAAGTCCATAGAATTTTCCTATCATTTATTCATCACTGCCAGTGATCCTGTCCTCAAGTCTCAAGTGAGGCTCTGACATCTAAGTGTAATTTTTAACTATAAAGACAGAGAAAAGCAGAGCCTTCTTCCTCCAAGAGCGTAACTATGACATAATTGGAAAACACAAACTGTTTCCTAAAAGCATCCTAAAATTTACTGCTGTCACACAGTACTGCCACCACCTCTGTGATAAACTCTGACTGCTCAGTGGTTATCTAATCCAAGCCTGGACCTACCTGCAAAGTGAGTTCACATAACCCTGAAATGTTTGAATGACTACCATGATGTTTAGGCTACATATGGGGTATTTAGGATTACATTTATGTTTACATGCTTCATTTTTTTCTTTATTAAAAAAAAATATATATATGATCACAATTTTTATGTACAGTTCTATAAATATTCATAGATGGAATATACATCTGCTAAACTCAATGATAATCTGATGCTGTCAGTGTAAGGTTCAGCAATCTGCAGATGTTATGGACTTCACATTTTTCTTACAGAGGTGCATGATGTCCCCATGTCTTGATCTCTTACACAAGATTTAAATACAGCATGCATTTTCTCTATTGTGCTGGAAAGGCTTTATTCCCATAAATCGATGGTACATCAAAAATACAATTTAAACCACAACAGATGGGCTGAAATAGGCTAATCGGTATTAGTCTAGTGATTTAAGAAAAAAAAAAAAATCAGATAAAAAGGGGGCTAATGTATTCTGACAGGAAGCTAAGTCTCCTTACGAAGATGCTAACATTAACTCTTCCAGCATGTCTACCTTCACGATTTACTGTTCTTTTTATAATCACCAGAATGAAATTAACAGTACCTGATTTTTTACACTGGCATATCTTTTCAGGTGCTTTATAAACTCAGTTCGGGAGGTATTCTGTACAACAATCAGAGCCATGCTTCCATTATTTAACCTGAAAAGCAGACAGACTTAGTTCCCCAAAGTAAATACATTACTGGAAGTTTAACAGGTGCAAGAGCACATTAATAAAATAGTTATAATTTAAATATGTATTTTTAAACAAAACAAAAAAAAGCCCACATCTTTATAGATCAATTAAAATGATGCAGTTGAAGTTACTCAGTATCTCTGTACTTATAACATACATGGAAGAAATTTTACTTCTTTAACAATAGTTAATATTTATTAAATGCATATTTAAATAAAATTTTCTTTCTTTCCCACTTGACAGCAGAATTCTTAAACATCACAAATTTGTTTTTACATTTCTCTCCAACAAAATATGATGGTTACCAGAAACTTTGTGATTAACTGCTCCCATGACATGTGAAGTACATACCACCCAGTGCAGTTAGACTCATTCAGCTCCACCATTCACACTTCAGCTGCCTTAATGAACATCCTAATCACAACCATGCTGCTATTCAAACCTTCTTAGAAATTCTCAGCAGAGTTCTACACTCAACATGTTTCGCATAGAATGAATAACTTAAAAACTGAAGGGAATCTTGTCCAAAAGGGTGCATTAGAGGTTAATCAAGAAGAGATCCTATGGTGCAAATACTCATTGGTGCTAGGTACCTACCTGCAGTGATATTTAGCACTTCTAAATTTGGGTCAGACAATGAGCTAGTACTACTTCACAGGCTCCTTAATGCAACTGGATCTTGTCACAAAAACTAGCTGCCTGAATCTCAATAAAACCATTCCTAAGTCTCATTCAAGTCACTGAGAGAAACCAACTTTCAAGCAAGAAGTGTATCTGGTAAAAATGCCAATCACTGCTGAGATTGTATTTTATATATTCAGAAGATACATTTATTCATTCAGTAGGTTAAGGTCATTTCAAAACAATACTTTCTCCAGCTCACCTCCACATATCTGCCCACTCAGAGCTTCCTGGCTGTTTAACAGCTATAATTGGAACATTCTCAGACCACAATAAAGCACTAGCTAGAAAGACAACTTTCATACAGCCACGGAACGAGTCAGATGACATAGCATTATTTTACTGATTTAGAAAACATTTTTTTTAATAAAATTGAAACAGTTGCCTCCTTATCATGTTTTTACTAGAAAAGACATAGCAGGTTACTGGAGAATGCATTTCACATTACAGCATTTTATCTTCTGAGATGATTAAGAATTCTCTTTAATTCTTTTAAAAGTCCAATCTGCAGTGAAGGATGACATGCTGCAGATTTAGGCTAGTATAAAAAGAGTTAAAATAGTCAAAGCATTCATTCATCTTCAAATGTCTTCACATAGCAAAAAAAGAAAAAAAAATCTCATGAGAAAAAACAGATCAGAGTGAAGAAACCTAGATGTACTTAGCTGACACTACCATAATGGATCTTGCATCTCAAGAAAACAGTGCAACATTTGTTTCACATGTTGAAAAGCTTTACAGTCAAGATATTACTGACTATGAGAAATGGAACAACTGTCTGAAACATTTACACTTCCCACCCTGCAAGATATCTTAATTCCTATGATAATATTCAAGAAAGAACAAAAATGGTATACAAAATAGGGGGATCCACTAAGCAACTCTGCTGAAGGAGAAGAACCTGTAATAATTGCATGGAAATGTCTTAAAATTCTGTATCACTGAGGAGCAGGTGTCATAACAGATGGAAAGAGAAAGCAAAGCTAAAAAAGACTATTCAGTTCTTGTCAGAAGGTTTCTGCTGAGTGGAATATTAACAGTAAATGCTGAACAGAGACAGTTTTCCTAAGTTTTCCTAGGAGGGGAAAGCAGCACAGCACTACCTTAAAGAATATGCACCTCAGCAGGACTCCCTGAACTAAGAAAAATGCTCCACAATATTTTTATCAACCACAGTTATTTTTAAGTCATTTTCAATAAGGCAAATCCTACCAGATCAGGAGGAAATTTGGATGACAAGTATCTAACAAGTCTTGAGGCATATCCATTTTCACTAAAGATAATTAGACAAAACAGACTCATTCCATAATTTTTATGAGTAGTAATGTATTAGTAGTAATATATAATATACAAGATAAGTTTATTATGAATTCTTATTTGAGAGAGAGTGTTGAATTTAGTTGAAAGTACAACTGTGAAGTTCCTGCTTGCTATTATTCTGCTTAATTGTTAACTGAATACATCAGCTACAAAGATTTATCACCTTATAGCTGTTTGAGCACCACAAAATATCCTGTCAACAATGAGCCAGTGCAAATGGAATAAGCGTCAACAACGAGATTACATGCACATTTGTTTACAAAAGCCCTAAATGTAAAACTGCATTTCCTACATTTGGAAAAAAAAAAAAAAAAAGGCAAAATACAAGTATGAATTTCAGTTCTTGACAGAAGGACTCATACTTCATTGCTCCTAACTGTAAAGCAGATGACAAATGGCACCTTTACACTTGAAAAAGTAAACTAAAATCTAAGAATGAAGTTTCTACATATACCAGAACCTATGACAGACAACTGCTCGATGACTACTACTTAAGTTGGACTTGCCAACTAATTTAATCACAGCAATTATCTACTCATTATTCTAGTTAGACTACTTGACCTTATTTGCTTGATCCTAAAACTGATTACAATTCCTGGGATTATCAAGTCTGCTGCAGTCCACATCCCTCCCCTGCTTCATAGTCTAGACTACCTAAACACGGCCTTGTATTCTTGGAAAAGCTGAGGTCTTAAGGTAAGATGTCAGAATTTATAGATGTGACTAATTCTTTAAACCTCCACTGACCTCGTATTAGGTGCCAAGCCTCTTGGTGCCATTGAACACAGACAAGGGATTGCCATAATGCTCACGTTCAGGAAGTCACCCTGAATTTTGTGCCATTGATCCTTGTTACCTAAATATAACAGAGTAATTCATATTACTCCAGTTTAACCACTCACAGTTCATTTGTAAATAATCATAAAAGCTAAGGCTCACCTTTTTTTTTGTTTTTCCCTTTCTTCTTTCTAGAAGGGTGAAAAAACATGTAGGGAAAATAATTTAAAATAAGTTTAGCACATATAAATAATATTTCTTCAGAAAAAAAAGCAATGATTCACTGGAGGACAGAAATAATGGAATTGAACTACACAGGAACATTAAGAAAATGTCTGCTTTGTAATAAATGCTCTGTAGTCTCAGAGACAAAGAGGGACTATTTTACAAACTGTGCAAGTTCACAGTTGTCAAAATAAATCTTTTTCCTTTTAAGAATTTATTTTACCTGATGATTAAATTTGAAAAAATACAGAATTTGCACAATTTTCTCTTCAACAATATCTCTTTTTTTACATGTGGGATTGTTTGACTCGGTTTTACTTACCTGTCATTCTCATTAGAGTCTTCCTGTGGAATCTGTAGAGGTAGAAATGATAATTCACATTTCTCTGTCCTGGAAAAGTATTTATATTTAGTGTAATATTTACTGTAATCCAATTTTCTGACTGCTAGACAAACTTTTATTCAAATTAAAATGATTTTAAAGAGATGCTGGATATAACAAATTTAGCAACCAACAGATGATAAGTCAAGACAGCTACACTACTGTTGTCTATATTTTACCACATTCATTATTGCATATTCCTCAAGAAAATGAGAAATAGTAGAAAAATGTAACAACTTATGGCATACTTGAGATCTGCCAATGTTTTGATAAAAGCAAAATCTTTTCGCTGATTGGAGGGCATCCAACGGTGCTTTTCAGCCAAAGCTAGAGTCCTTGCACCAAAACCAAACATAGCCGAGAACCCAAAACGCAGAAGCCTGCTTGGAGTACTGAAAGTACAGGCATCTACTGGTTGAATATGACCTAAATAATCAAAGACAAAGAAATTACAAACAACATCAAACCAAATATAACTTACTATTTCGTTTTCAACTGATTTAACTGAGAGAAAGATCTGCAGAATATTCTCTCCTTAGGAAGTCAAGTTTTACTAATGAAAATTGGAATCAATTCAGATATAATGAAGACTGTGGAAGTAGTCATTTCAGAGAACAATGTTCAGGAAGCTTCAAAGTATCAAAATTTTTATGGCAAAAATCCATTCAACCCATCAGGCAGTACATAGTGTGACTTTCAATTACTATACAAAGAAAATGTACGGTTGCTACATAAATACTTTTATATATATATATATTTAAGAGTTCCTGAACTTCTCCAGTGCAATGTTTTATCATTACAAGCAATTGATAAAATGGTCACAAATGTTTTTACAGTTACAGAACTAAGACATCTAATTTTGTTCAAAATAGGGTATATATTTTTTTTCTATGAATGAATCCGTTGTTTCCATTATGTTCACAGTCTCTGGTTTAAAAAGACAGTTTCAGATTTTGTGTGTAAACTGTACACTTTACTATCCAGGAAAAGGAATCTTCCACTGCTGACTGTAAGGTCAAGAAAACACATGTTCAGGATGAAGCTTCCTTATCCATTATTCTCTTTTTGGAAAATTATATATATATTTTTATATATAATGTATCCTAAAAAAAAAGAAAACTTACTTTAGGAGAAACATTGACCTCGTTCAGTTAAGCATTTGCTACTTCCTAAGTCCTGGAAATATGGCCTGCACAGGCGAGCTAGTTGTTCCTCTTAGCATGATCAGATTTTCACACACAAAAACCCATTTGTTGTGCAGATCAGGCTGAATGGCGAGTAATGCAATTCTTCTACAAATAAAGCTTTCTTGTGGAAACTTGTGGGTTTGTTGTTGTTGTTTTTTTTTTTTTTTTATAAAAAGGAATGTTCAACCAGTGCATAACATACAGAGTAACACAGTTCACACTATGTAGTCCAGAAAAGGTTACTCTTTGCAATAAAGGACATCAGCAAGAGGAAATGAATGCCAGAATTGTTACAAATTGTTATAATTCCCTTTATTATTAAGCTACATGCAAAGAACATTCCATACTCTATAAATCAGGACAGAATCATTTGGACGTAAAAGTCTTACAATATAGTTCACAGTGCTATAGCACAACACTACTTGTTTATTAAAAAAATGGCTATGGCAAATCCCTAAATGCTGCTTCACTACTTAAAAATGGACACTGTGTCTATAAGTATTTACCCATTACAATGTGCAGTGTTGCAGTCACTGCATGTTTGATGCCATAGAGAGTGTAGGCCAAAATATTAGTAGTACCTGCAAAAGTAAACACAAACTATCGTAAATAAGACAGAGGATAGCAAGAAGTATATATTTATGGCATGTATATAAAATTTTCAGAAAACGAAATTGAGATGGTTAATACATTTTCAAAGCCCCCTACACAAATTATTCAGTCTTGGTAAAAGCAAAATGCTAAATAGTAAAAATTATAAGCATACAAAATTCCAGAGATCTACAAAATCCTCTCTGTACATTCATTGATATGAGCCATAAAATCCAAAAGCAAATACTGCCTTTCTTGTTGCTGCTATTAAGCTAACTCCCTTACATATATTTTCTTTTATACGTATGTCCAATACTGGGAAAATGTACCAGCAGGCAGATTATCAAGTAGGATACATCTGGGGAATGCTGTTTTGTTTTGTTTATTTTTTGTTTTTAAGTTGGAAAAACAATACAAGGTCAGGCCATTGAAAACATCAAGTTTCCTGGGCAAAATTCTATGATATCTAGTCAGAATGCTGCTTTTTCCTTTGCAGACTATATCTGAGAAGTAACAGCAGATATTGTTGATTACAGCATGTCAATTTTATGTATAAGGAGAACATCAATGACTGAAAAACAGCTTTTCTTAGCCAAGTAGCAGGGCCACAGGATTCTATTTTGCACAACTAGAACTCCAGGGCCACGCAGAGAAAATACTGAGCTTCTTTACAGCACCAAGTAAGGCATTAGTAACTCAAGAACAGATTAATTCAAATTACAAAAATTGTAAACGAACAATTTAGAACCTAACATCCCATAAAGGAATAAGTTCACTTACTCGAATGTCCAAATCATTTTCTTGTTGCTTGAATTATTTACTATGCTACAGCAGCAATAGACAACTCTGGTTGATAAATTTGCCTTCAATTTTATGGATGCATTTAAATTTCTCTGTCAACAGTGGGGGGAGAGAGGCGAGGAAAGGGAAGAGATCATCATATTTCAAATACAAGGCACTCAATATCTCAATAAGCACTTTAAAAGCATCATATACCAGACTGAAAAATTATGTTCATCTCAAAATTTTGCAATCTTTGATGTCACTTTAGTAGTAGAAATCATACTAAATATGGAAAGATTGATGTATATAGTTGTATAGCTCAAAAGGCATCTTGTCATTCTTATTCAGTAGTACATGCTTTGCTTCCCCCCCCCCCCCCCCCCCCCCCCCCCCCCCCCCCTTTCCCCAAAAAAAGAGTGTTGGGAAAAAAAAAAAAAAAAAAAGAAAAGAAGAAAATGAGGTGAATTTTATCACAGTATCTCACAGAGGACATGTTACCTCCTTAGGTCACCTCAGTTTCTGGAAGCTACCAGAGTGCTCAGAGCCTTGTGGAAAGCCTTCACAATGTCAGAGAGAGAAGCTCTGAGTAAGGGCCTCAGGGCTCCTGTTATGTGAAGGAAGTAAGGGAGGTATATATATCAACATAACACATAGAGTATTTTTTGAAGTTTACATCCTCAGTCACAGTGGAAGAAATCTGATTATGTGCAGTTTTATTCTTTCAACAATTCAAACAGAAGTGAAATTTAATTCATATATTTCTCAGAGTTTAGAGGTGATTATAATACCAGTTTATTCTTCCTTTTCCTAAAGAATATACTTAAATATGCCCAGCAAATTGGGATTACAAAGAACGTTGAGAGAAGAAACCAACAATTTCAATATTAACTTTTTTTTTCCCCAAAGAATCTCTACATACAGTACCAGAAAGTGTATTTTATTATGTATACTACAATGTCAGCAATTTATCTCCAACAATTTATATCCAACAACTGAAGGAAAAGCTATTTGAAATTTCCTTTCTGTTCAAAAGCAAACACAGAATTGTAGCTCAAGATGCCATTTGATATTCAAATCAGCAACATTTATCACTTCAATGAACATAAAATATAGTTCCATACAGAAAACTTTGGGATTAAAAAAAAAAAAAAAAGTTTGACCTAAAAAGTTACTCTTCAGAGAACAGTACAAGTTTGTGCTTACAGCATTTCATGTTTGATTGATTTCTGACATTTAGACTCTAGATTCAACTATTTTTGTTTAGTCAGTGAAACTCAAGTAGGAGCTCAAAGCATTCAGAGATATCTCCTTGGATCATGTTTTTGAAACTCTGAGTGACTTTTATGGGAACCTCTTTTTGAGGATAAAGAAAGAAAAAAAAAGACTGTGCTTTGTAACTGGGATAAAAACAAGGGAAAAGGGAAATCACCCACAAGCAACAGATCTTTACAAGTAATGCAAAGCTATTCTGATAAATATTGGTTTTCTATGTCATTGAAGGGCAAGCTAACAGAAGAGCACAGGGTAGAATATACTTCAGAAGACTGGGCTTGGTACCTCTTAAACTGTAATTCTTCATTTAAGAGTAATTCATCAATACAAATGACAACAAGACAACAAATGGCCAAGGCTGAAATCAGTACCAATTTTCATGCTGACTTTAATGAGAGTTAAATCTCATTCCTACTACACAGGATAGCACAAATAATTGCATCCTTGTCTTAAATATGTGAAACTCATTAAAATCTACAGAACAAGACAAAACCCCACCCTCTCCTGGCTACTGAGAAAGCAAGCTCTGCCTGTGTTCAAAAACGTAAGTACTGCATGCAAGAAAGCCCTTCCATGAGAAGCAGATCCAGAATATGCATAGTTGTACAGTGGGAAATGTCACCACCTTTTCCAGAAAACATTCTTAATACACAATTAGCAGCATTTTGACGCTAACAATGATTCAATTAAGCATCCCTTTATCCAGGTCCTGTACAAAGAGGATGATGCCAAGAAAGCTTACACCAACAGAGATAAACAATCAAAGTTATCGTACAAATAAAAATGTTACGATGAAAACTTTGCTGATTCAATGATAGTGGCTTTAATGCCATGATTCATCTTTTCAAGTCACCCTTAACCCTTTCTTAACTCTATGTAAATTGGGAATATTACTTACCGTCAACAACAGGGTTCCTGCGAACACTACTGCACTACACTGCAGAGACTAATAACCTCCTTTGATGCTCATGTATGGGCTTGTTCTCCCCAAAGATCACAGCAGAGACATTTTTAGACATTTAGAGATTTTAGACATACAACCTAAAGTAGTTTCACTCCAACTACTCAGTTTACTGTAAATCAGTATAAAAGGTTTTGACCATACAACACCAGATCTTTGTTGGATACATTTTTTTAACAGAAACCAAAATAGATTTTAGTATTCCAGAACCATAATCCTGTTCTAAATATTCACCCTGTTTCCCGACATTACCAACAACTTCCTACAACCTTCATCCTACAAAATGCACAAAAGCATCATGGTAAGGATTAAGTATCTGCAGGTCACGTAAAAAATGACTGATGGAGGTACCAAACAGAAACTGTAGGGAAAAAATTGTCCTTGGAAGTGCAAGCACTTCTGCAGTACAATTAACTTAATTAACCAGACAACATGAATATTCATAAGGCTGTTAATGTCTCCCCCATCCAAACAGATAAATGTGATGTAATGACTTCCTAGTCAAGCATAGCTAAAATTCTGATGAAAACTGCACCAACATTTTGGTTCTTTGCCTGAAATATCACAGAAATTAACAGTCCCTCAGTAATATTTTATTTTACAAATTAATTGGAAACCATGAATTTATTTAAATGAACCACTTAGGACCAAAAGGCTCACAGCCATTGGATACAGATTGACTCCTGCTAGTCACAACAGGATCACTTTCCATGTCCTCCTGCTCCCTCTGCAGCCCCTCAGCTGCAGTTCCCATAGCAACAAGCTCTTGCTGGTGGCTGGTGGGACCACCACAGGCCGCCCTACATCACCCCTCCGGCTGGGACCACAGGAAGGCAGCCTGGGAGCTACTGCAATGGTGCTCTGATAAAAGTATGCTCCCATAAGATCTGTCTACCCAGAAGGGAAGCAGTTTCAAAAGCAGCTTCTCCCCACCAGGTGGATTGGAACTTCAAAATACTGCTCTATCCACTGACAACACACCAAACCCAGATCTTAATCTGATCTCCTTTCGAAGAATGCAATCCCACAGAATCATAGAATGGCATAAATCCTCCAGGGATGGGGCATCCACAGCTTTTCCGGGCAGCCTATGCCAGTGCCTCATGCTCCCTGACTGAAGATCTTTTTCCTAACATCTAACCTAAATATCTCCTCTTTTAAAGCCATTCCCCTTTGTCCTATCACTATCAAATTGTGTAAAAAATTGGTCCCCCTTCTGATTATAAGTTCTCCTCAAATACTGGATGTCCACAATGAGGTCTTTCTAGACCCTTATCTTCTCCACGCTAAACAAGCCCAAATCCCCCAGCCTTTCTACATAGGAAAGGTGCTCCAGTCCCTTGATCATCTTCATTGCCCTTCTTCGGACCCCAAAACATTTTACTATTCTTGCTCAGCCAGAAAATTCTAATAATTGGTTTAATGAAATCACAGGTGGAAAGACCACTGAAGTACATCTTTATGTGCCCGAGTATTACACTTACATATTTCCTGACTACTTTTTGAAATACAAACACAATTGCAATAAAGGAAGATACTTAGGAAAGGACTATGAAATTTCTCACATGTTTACTATATAAACTGATCCCGGCCTCTTTTAAGGAAGTCTACAGCAGTCTGTGTAGCAAGCAATAGAACACTCTCTCGGGTTCTCATATCCTTTTATGACATTCTTCTGCTGACAAACTCAAGAGAGGAAGCCCCCCCTCTTTCTAAGGGGCATAACCCAGACACAAGTGTAAAATAATCCCTGCCTGCAGTTCTGCCTGATCCAAATTGCACTAAGAAGGGCAAGAGAAAAACACTGGGGAAGAAGGGGTAAACAAACAAACAAACAAAAAAAACAACAAGAGTTGTGTACAAGATAGGAACAGGAGGATTATTCAAAACAGATGCATGTATTTTCAGATCTATAGAAGTGAAGGAAGATAAAACAGTTTTCTGTATGCAGTATTTTTATTTTTTAATATCATTTGCAATATATATTCCTGGTATACCATTTAAAAACTAGACCCTAAGCATGAATCCAACTGGGAATCTGCCAAGAAAACTGGAGAGAAGAAAAAACCACCATGGCTTGAATTAAGGACATTCTAGAAAACAAAGTTTGCATTTGATTTCATTTCTGTTGGCAAATAAGTGCTAAACAGGATTTTTGCATGGATCATCTGAAGATAATTTTAGTTTTCTTCCTCCAGAGCTGCTTCCTTTAGGCAAAGAGCTCATCTGTGCCATTACTATAAATTATCATAATGATTTAAAATCCAGTCATTTGTAATCAATCTAAATCACTAATATAGGTCATTTATTCAATAGCTCCCTTAAGTAACTGAAGCTTTAGCACCAAGAACTACCCTTAGTAGCCAAACCTATAAAACGTGCCAAAGGGACCTAGAACAAATCACTGACAAAACATAACAGTGTTGTTTAGTCTCACCTGCTGGTATCACTCCAAGAGGGACTGGTGCTCTGACAGGTGCTGATATGAAATCTGTGCCCTTTCCAGCATCCATCTGGGCTTTAAGTAGCAGACCATGAGCAACTTCACTGACAAATCCATCTCCACCAACACAAACTACCCTATTAAAAAACAAAAACACTTCACAGTTCAAAATAAACCATTCCATAATTGAGCAAACCAGCAGAAGACAGCTAAAACACCACGTCAATGCAATGGTACTTCAAGCAGCTGAAATCCATTCTTTCTTTAGGAACAGTTAAAGCCTTACTGTCAGATCAGTGCATATCAACTAACAAGATATAAGCATCCTTATTTCTGCTTCCCTGAGTAGGAACAACTACATTTAACTTCTAACTTATATCTCACCTTATAGCACCAGAGTGACAGAACCAAGCAGGGGAGGACTCCAGCACAATCCCAAGCACTTCAGAGGAAAAGCTCTCCAAATCGTTTAATATTGACCACCATAAGCATTCCACTGTTTTTTAATTGCCATTATAATAATAACTAGCCAAATATTAAACTGAAAATACTTGAAAACAGCTAATCCCACACACTATGCAGACAGTGGAGGGATTTAGGAAGGTATAAAATCCTCATACCAGCAATCCTTTGCATGAAGGTACTTAATCACTGCTTCTGGAGCATGTAATTAAACTCCCACCTGCTGTGGCTATAGGGAAGAATGTATTTGTCTATAAAGGCTCTGTGACAGCAAGTGTCCATCGTTGATGTCATTTTCAGTTCTGTTTATTTATTTTAGGTAAATATGAACATGATTTTCCAAATAAGCATGTTTGAAAGTTGGAGCTTTTTAAGGTACACATTCTACAGAACAAAAAATGGTAATATTACACCCCATATGTTTACAATATAGGTAAGTCAGGTTTACTTTAGAATGTGCTTATTTAAACTGTTTTATCATACATTCATATGAATGCAGTTGCAAAACTATGCCCAAAAATTCAGCCAGATAAAAACGGTACACTTTTTAAAAAATATATTCCTGACGTTACTGAGTGCTTAAATTAAATCATCCATCTCTTCAGTTCCTGTCATAATTTTCCTTCTACAGCTTAATTTTTACATTGGCATTGGAATGTTTCTCCCTCTGAGCTAAACAATTCTCACACACACACACCCAAAAAAAAAAAAAAGGGGGGGGGGGGGGGAAAGAAACATTTGGATTCTGTTATCTTACAGTGTGTAATTAGGAGTCAGATTTTTACTTCATTTTTTATTTAGTTTGACAGAATCATAGAATTCTTAGAGTTGGAAAGGATCTTCAAAGGCCATCTAGTCCAACTCCCCTGCAATGAACAGGGACATACACAGCTCGATCAGATCGCTCAGAGCCTGGGCCAGTCTGACCTTGAAAGTCTCCAGGGATGGGGCATCCACCACATCTCTGGGCAACCTGTGCCAGTGCCTAGGCTTGAGAATCTCTGCCACGGGAAAAATAAATAAATAAATAAATAATGTAATCATTGGAGTGTGATAAACCTGGAGGGACTTAAATGCAGATTTTAAGTATTAGCACTACTGAAAACAGACAAATATTCTTCTGATTTGGGGTTTGTATTGTTGTTATAAACAAAGGATTAAAAAAAAAATAACAATCAGAAAGCCAGAAAGTAATGTAGCTAACTTTATTTTTTTAATTCATGTTAGTTCTCAACAGTTTCCCTTTTGGCCAGAAACAGAGATGGCATCAGGCACCAGGGATTTCAGATCTAATCAGCAAGAACCTGTTATGCATAAGGAGTGAAAAGCCTTGAGCAAACAGATTTGACTAAGACCACGAAGAAGGCTTCTTAGAGGAAAAAAACATCTGTCTAACCATCAGACACAAGAGACTCAGTCATCTGTTCCCTGAAGTCTGACCAACTCTAGCTACTCTAAATAAAATCCACAGTCATGTAGGCTCCTGACTGGAGAAGAAATACTTGCATATACCTTTCACATTCGTTCCTGCATAAACAAGAGAATGCAGCTCAGAGGCAGTTTGCATTTGTGCACACGCTCTCTAACCGTGGCTTGGCCTCAAGACAGGGAAAAAGCACACAGCCAACTTGGGTAATTTCTGGTGTTGGTAAGAAAAAACAAAGAGGATACAAAAAGAAGTGAAGTCACACATAAGATGCTTGACATACACCCATGATGTTGCAGAACAACATGGGAGCTGGAGAAATCAGGGAAAATAAATGAAATAGAGCACAGTCGAGACCAGCTCTGACAAACAAAGCTCTGCAGTATTGCTTACAAAAAACACCAAGATACAAATACGCGGGACTAACAACCTGCTGGAGGTGGAAAGCTTCCAAATTACTTCATGTACTTCTTAGCATGTAAGGAATCATAACTCTTTTTGGGAGAAATTCAAGATCATAAATTGCACTTCATTATACTGCTTGCTTACTCAAACAAACAACATCGTGTCTTTGAGGTACAGAAGTGCTGTTCTTCTGTTTTGAAAACAGGCAACCAAGCGACAATGTAGCTGACTTGAATAAAACTGAACAGGAAGCGAGGGCAAAACTGGAGAGACTGAAGTCCACCAAATACCAAGCAATACTGCTCAATAACTGGGTAAAACTTAAAGGAAAGAGCAAACAGGCATCACATTAGTTGGCTGCCAGAATTGCTAAAAGGGTGGAAAGAATTACCCTTACCATTAATCCTCCCTAAACCCAACCATTACCATTTAGAAAGGACAGGGATCTGTTCAAATCAGGCATCCTTGCATTGTACTATTTTTTCCAGCTTTTTCTGTTCTATTTCCTTTTGTATCTGGCTACTGGAAAGAAGCCTTACAGAAACACTCCAGTGACTTCACCCAATGTTCAAAAACAACAGTTTAAGAAAGCTTTAGGTTTATTTATCATTATTTATGAATTAAAATACATGCCTGTTGACAGTTAAGTAATAAAAAATGAAGCATCTAAAGAGAATTGATTTTCTCAGTCTGAATATATATATCATAAACAGAGTAACTCATAAAATACCTCTTGGCAGACTTTGGATGGAATACAAATAAAAACTAGTGTTACAAGGTTTATTAAGGTTCACAGCCACTAACTGACTTACCCATCAAATGCTTGGAGTTCACATCCTTTAAGTACTGACAAAGCATGTCCTTCATGTTCAGTTACTGTGGAAAAAAACATTACTCAATTTTCAGAAGATTGGATAAATTGTTTTTTTTTCCACTTCTAGCATAAGAAACACACATTAATTCAGTTCAGAATATATTTTTGATCATGAAATACATTACAATTATGAGAAGGTAAGTTGTGCAATTACACTAGCTAAAGGGGAAGACACCAAAACTCAGCTGGCATCGGGCACGTGGCTATTCAACCCATTTAAATTCAGAGAATTAGAGATGTTTATTGCATCAAAATGGAACTTGTAGCATTGGTACAGTTGGTAACATGTAAGCATATCCTCAGTTAGGACTGAATTATTTCCGTATCAATCACTTTTAATTGCCTTTGTATGCAAATTGCTAAATGAAAAATATCAGGAATTCAGAAATATGAAATCAAGCCAAATACCAGTGACAACAGAATATAACACACAGAGGAAGGTGGCACAAGTATGCACCAGAGTTCATAGCCTCTGGAGGAAATGAATCTGTCAGTCTACATTGATGTCTCCGTGTTTGCTGATACCCTACATTGTACCGTAAATGCCAGTGAAGACAGGATAAACTGGCATAGTACAGATGGCACGAAGCATCATAACTACATTTAGCATTTTCTAGACCAGCTTTGCCAGAAGAGACAGCCCAGCTGCACCCACCCATCAAAGATTTTTGCTGACTGACATGACACTTGCAGATGGATTTTTTGTGTAAGAATGTGCATCATTATATGCAAAATTACATTAATCTTTTATGGTTGTCTGTCCCTGGTGCAAGCACAGTTCGAAGCCTTTCTCCAGTGTTTCTAAATACTGTTAAAATTATTAGTCTTGGTGTCTAAAACAATCATCCTGTATCTGTACATGTTATAGCATACTATTTCTGCAGACTACTTAAATGCTGCATAAAAATGTTGAAAACACTCCTCTGTCTATACATGGTGTGCGTGTATACAGTGAGTATAACTCATTACTTAAAAAACAATAATAGTGTTTTTTTTAAGTGATAAAATCTCTACACTATGCACTAAAAACTGTCTATCAGCATACAACTTGCAAGTTTAAAAACAAAAACAAATGGACACTTAATTCAATTATTAAGTGACAGTGAAAAATAAGCCCTGGCAGAGTTGATTGTGTAGGAATTAAAAACACTGAACAGCAACACCAAGAGCCAACTACCAAAATATGAGATGAGATGAATAGTTCTGCCTTTCATCACTTCATTGTCCAAATTTGTTGTTGCTGCTTTGTGGATGTTGTTATAAGTAACCTTTCAGTCTTATACCATCTATGTACTACAAATCACTTCAGAGACTCAAACTTACATCAACATTTTCCTACAATAAATATTAGACTTTAAATCAGTGTAAGTGTGAAGACAAAAAGTAAATACTATCTTCAGTATAAAAATTGTACAGAAGTTTTCAATTCATAGCACCCTAAGTGTGCACTTATTGCCCCCCAAGATTTTTGTTTGTTTGTTTTAAGATGACACCAGTGAACACAACTTTCACTCAGCCCCCTTTTCCATTTCTTTTCTTCTTTCCTTTGCTTCTTTTCCCTTAATACTTAGTTCATAATTATTTAATTCTTTACCAGTACTTAAGAGTCTAATGCAGTTTTCTCCTTTTGCCTGTAGGAGGAGTGTTAGGCAGCTAATAAGCACTTTAGCACTTGGTTGTTACCAAAATAGCCCTAGTTTAAAGGATAAGCAATTTCACATTTATCTGGTTAACAACAGCAGGTTTTTTTTTTTTCAGAATTTAAATCAAAATAATCAAAATTAATTTTCAACTGTTTCTATTCAATTAGGAAAAATGCTTTTAACATCAAAAAGAATGATATTCATGGCTTGTATTAAATTATGTGAATTAATCTATAAAACTTGATTCAAATGTGGCTTATTAGTTCAGCTTTAGGATTTTGGCCAAAAAAGTAATTTCATACAAGTTAATCATAATGCTGCCTTTAGCAGAGTTTAACAAATGAGGTTACCTTCACAGTAAAAATAAACAATAACCAGTAGCATGGAAAAATTCCAAAGAGTAATTTTATTTCAATAATTGCTTAAAATGAAGTAATAGCTAATTTAACAATATGACATAGTTGCCTCTTATCACTATGTAGTTGTAACAGAAAATTCTATTTCACAGTTCAATTGATTTTCTTCTAAAATGTGGGCTAAATAATTTAAAAACATGTAGATAAAGATTATAAAGTCAGCAAGACACATCTCACACAAACACTTCTCACATTATTGCATTATTATATTATTTTATTAGTATACCTAAATCAGATTTGTTCTGAGTGCTTTTTGACCTGTAACCTGAGCTGGCCATGATTTCACAAAACATTTAGGCCACGACTACAGGTTAAACAGTGTCTTTCAGCTGAAATTGATCATTTTCCAAACTAATTACAACAAACACAAGAAAAAAAAGATTTTTGGGGATTAAAACATCTTGCACAAGAGTTCACACCTTACATGGATGTGAAATTCTTAACTAAAAAAAAGCAGTGTATTAGAGGGAGTTATAATGCTATGAATATAATATTATTTGCATTGGATAATACTAATACCATTTCCTTGGAAACTCGGATGTCTGGGGGGACCAAATCTGATGCAGCAAAAGTTTCAGTCACTTCACAGAAGGGAGCAGAAGCAATGAGATCATTACAATTTTACTGCTTTAAGAAAATCTGTTCGGTTCCTTACAGGAAGCCAATGAAACAGAACAGCCAACCACAGCAGAATTTGGAGCTTTAAATCCAAACCTGATATTGGAGACACACTGTCCAGTGTCAAGCAGAAGGCAGCATCACTATAACATTAAACTTTTACCCTTGTGTTCTCCAGACAGCCAGCTGTGCCTGGTGAGAACTGCCTGTGTCATGCCAGAACTTAATCACTTAGTCTTCCAGGTCATCCCTCAAACTCAGTCAGAACCCAGAGATAATGTGCTCTTCCCATTAGCCTCTCTTGTGTGATGTCCAACTAATAGATGTTCTCAGAAGAGAGGTAATATTTAAGGGCATGTTTATCAGAATGCAGGAGGAAATATTATCAAATGTATACAAGACTGTCAGACATTAAATGCTTGTTTCCTTTTATTCAACATTTGGCCTAGAAGTACAAAAGTGATATTATTGGTATTGATGACTACAAGAGAAAAACTGTTCAATGAAGAATAGAAAAACACTTTTGATGACAAAATAGATTGCATTGTATTAACTAAAATTCCAAACGCACTACTTGCAGGCAGAACCAGTAAGGATTCAAACTGTCCCACAAGCTTAGGTAGTAGCTTCACAAAAGTTTAAACTATGCTTCTGAGGCAGCTTACCTGTGACATCAGTTTTTATATCAGCAAGTTTAAAAAGCGGTGACACTTGTTCATAATAAATATGAGTGGCTTCTCTTTTGTGGCTGCTTGGATTAACAAATACTTTCAAGGATTTTGGCCTATTTTGAAACCCTAAAAAGAAAACACAAAACATTTATCATCACACACCATCCAGCTATTGCTACAGCTTAAATGAATTTTTAATACTAGAACAAATACAGTACTTCAACACAATAATTATAGTATTAAAGTCTCCATTTCTTCTGAATACGTGCTATTTGTCTCAAAATTACAGTACTGAATACTTTTTTATGTACTGAAGTACTTTTTTATGTAAAGTTAATAACAGTGGAAATGCATCACAATTGTCAAAATATTGTAGAACGAGAAGGAAAAAAATATAAGTCACAGCTTAGTTAAACCTTGATACAGAAGCAGAATGAGTGTGCAGAAGTTATAGGATAGGGCAGCAAAAAGAAGTATAAAATTATTTTCTTTTTGGAATTCCATGTGAAACACTGCCAGCAGGTGTATGACAGTAAGATCTAACAAAACTGGAAGCACAATTCAATACTGTTGTTTTCTGGGACTGTAAATCAAACAACACATCTTGAAAGACAAGAAGAAATGTCAAGCAATAGATAACCTGGTAATATCCATCCAAAAATCTAGAATTCTGGTTTTGTTTGTTTGTTTGTTTGAAGTTACATTTCGGTCTTCAAATTAATTCTGAACAGAAAATGCTGAAAAACACTACGTCGCAAACAGCACTCAATCCTGCACATTGAGCCAATGAAATGTCTTTGAGAAGTAACTTTATTACCTGCAATGTGCTTTTTTGCTGAATAGTAAATAATTCATATTCAATAAGCAATAAAAAAAAAAAAAACAGTAACACCATTTTTTCAAGTCTTTTCTGTGATTCCAAAAGTTGCCCTGATCCAGCTGATTTGTTACTAAAAGCAAGTGGTGGCATCCAGTATGCTGTTTTTTGGTCATTACTTGAAATACATGAGCTGAACAATTTTGTGTTCAATTAATTCACTCATAAATTCTCAATTTCCATTTAGCATTAGGTTAAATTATCACTTTCTCAGACAAATAAAAGCTAGAAGGTCAGATAAGTATTCCGCTTTCAACATTCAGGAGGATCATTAGCAGCAGTCCTCAATACCAAAAGGAACCAAAAGTGAAAAAAACAAATTTTCCTGTCACATATAGAATATTACATTATTTTTTACAGTCATATGAACCTTAAAATCATTGACTGGGATTTCCTGAAGCTGTTTCCCTCTTATTCTACTGAATAGGAATAATTCCTATTCCTAAATACTGTTTTAGAATCAAAGGGAAAGTATTCTGTAAGACCAAGATATAATGACTATATTCTGTAAGACCAAGATATAATGACTATATAAGATATAAAATTCCTATAGATTATTCTTTGACTCATTTAAACACATCAAGAAATGCAGAGATGAAAATGAACACTTTTATTAATCCCAAGCCAGATAATCTTTGAAGATTTCTTAAAGATACTGAAGGATATCTATTGGAGCAGTGTAGTCCTGATGCGTCCTTAATGCCCGATGAATACCCTGGATGTCTTCAGTTAGAGGCCTTGGCACCTCCACAAAGAAGCATGTTCTTGGGAGGCATGTCATGTCATGTGTATGAAATAAAACAGCTCTTAAGTAGAGACAGGTTCCCCCTTCATGCCAACTTACGTAGTATATTAAACACTTTCAACTCTAAGCATTTGTTGACACAACTCACTGATGTTTAACTTGAAGTCACTGGCCTGCCTTATTTCTTTCTATCCAAGAAATGCAAAAATCCACAATAAAGAAAATGGTAAAGCAGGAAACTCTCAAGCTTACTAGTCACAGGAATTTCCCTCTTTTTCTCTCTCTCTATTTGCAAAAGACACACAGATGATTTAGAAGCAAGGCAACAAACTTTTTTCTCCTATAAACAGTATGCTGATGAGCTTTCTGTTATGCACCACAATTGACAGCTTAGAAAAATCCTAAGAAGAAAAAAAAAGTCTTTAAATGCCTGCTTATGGGTTCTTGCACAAATCATTTTGAGAATATGGAACAGTATCTAAACTTACTGTATCATCAAAAGAGTAGAGAAACGCTACACTAAAAGAGTAGAGAAAAGGGACATGAGTAAATAATGTGTATTCCAAAGGCTCTTGATGGTAGACCAATGCTGTGCTCATTCCTTTTTCATTTCACAAAGGACATTTGAGAAGAGAGATGGTACAGTATCATACATGAATGGCTGATCAGGACAAAAATTATTAGCTATCATTCCCAGTGTGTAACGGACATGTTATAAATCAAGCAATCAGGTTTAATAAAAGAAAATCCAATAACAGTCAAAGATGAAATTTTCACACAATTATAAAGTGAAACTTCTTTAAAAAAGGATTTTTAAATAATTATCATCTTTTAATTTTCTTTAAACAACATTGTGAATGAATTGATCTTATTTACTACAGCCTGCAACTGCTTTCAAGTCTGTCAGCCTTTTGGTGCAGTCCTAACTGGTGTTCTGTTATTGTTTTCTGTAGCTGCTCCATTTGAAATGAACCAGCAGCCTAAAGCAGGAAGGCCAACTGTTCCTCCAGTACTAACAAATGTGCTAATATGCACTAGTTTAAACTTGATCTATCAAGTGAATCAGTGAACCATGAAGGGTGGTAGGTCAATCAGGGTGTTCTGAAAACAAAGGCTCGGAGGGCAGCAGAGACGCTATGCTCAGACATACATCTGTGCTGCTTTCCATTCCTAGTTTTATGGAAATGGGTTTATGTTACAAAAGTTAAGGGTCTGGAATCATGTCGTTATTACATGCATTTATAAATACTTTATACACCAGTAAGAATATTATACATGAGGAAAATTAATAATATGAAACAGATTTGTTAATGTAACTATGGAGACACCACTGTTAATATTAACTAAGCAAAGTTAATGTTTAACATTAATGGTTTAATTAAAACTTCATGCATGAAGTTTCAGCCCTGTATATCAAATCCCAGTGTGAGAGAGATGCTACAGAATAGTTCATAAAAATAAAATGCACTTTATGCATTTTTTGCTACTTCAACATTATTTTTAACAGTATTTATTGTCTTATATTAATTTACAGAGCTTTTAAGCAAAACTTTTTCAAATTAACTGCTAGTGGGAATAAGTCTCATCACATTTGAAAAAAATTCAAAAAAGGAAAATGAGTAAGCACTGCCAATTATCCATTTTCTCCCATTTCCAGTGCCATCTTAACCCTTTAAGTAGCTCTGGGCATTTGCATGTGGAGAAGATTCAAAATTAATCAGTGAATCCCACTTACACAGCATGCCTGCAGCACACATTCATAAGCCCAGTACAGGAAGACGTAAAGAGGAAATCTCTGTGAGTCAGCGTACAACAGGTCTGACATAAGACCAGCACCACACTAGCAATGGGCTATGCAGCCATCTGGGACTTTCCAGGATCCTAAGGTCCATAGGTGCGTGCTTTGATTTGGCAGCAGTCATTTCACATCAATTTAAACAATGTGCAAATACAGATCATAGTTTTTTTGGATGCTGTATCATTGAGCAAGCTCTTAATATCCCGCAGGAGAAACAGCACTGTTATGTATAAAATCAGCATTTATTTAAAAGCGAGAAGATGGTAGCACATGCTTGTTACTGTTGCACACGTGCATAGAAAGCTGTAACAGACACCAAACCTGCACTGAAAACAACTACAGAGTATGAATGCTCACCTGACAGGCTTCATGAAAGATCAGAGACTAGACAGACTTTAAATTGAAGTTCTTAGAAGAGAAATTGAAAGCAGACAAGATGACTCATTATAAAGAGCGTGAGAGAAGTAAACATACAAGAAACATTCGCATCAAACACATAGTAAAAAGGAAATTGTGTACATTGTATTTTAAAAAAGACAAAAACACAAAAGATTTCACTAGAACAGACCTCCACATAAAAACTAATCCCTGATATACTTGCAACTGCTGTTGATTAATAAATGAACAACACTTAAAAATCCAAAAAAGAGTAAGATAAACAAGTAGAAATGTATTTCATTTCAGTTGCTGGAGACATACCCTTCAGTAATATTTAACCATGTGACAAATACATATTTACTGACAGCCATATTCAAGCCTACAGACACACTGTTGACAAACCACCTCCTTTAATTTGCTCTGGCCACAAAGCAGTAAAAATCATCCAAGAATGTAAGTCAATAGCTAATGAAAACTTTTTTCCAATATGAAACACAACAACAAAGTCATTTTGGAAGGGTATAGTTTTATTTCCCTGCAGTCTATAAGCAAACAAAAAAGAGCCAATTTGAGTTCATTAGTGAAGATGTCCTAAGATGTCCACAGTACTGTTACAAACTACGGAAAAAAAAAATACGAAAACTTATCACCATTTCTAGCAGGGATGTATTAATGTACCTTTTGCAATTTTAATTACCAAACTATCAGCAGAACTTAACCACATTTTATACTTTTAGTCCAAAACTGTATCCCACTGGAGCCTTCCAGCCAATGCTTGGTGTATTTTAAATCAAAATATTTTTTTCCCTGAATTATATTATTAGTATACCACCATTGTGTGAATAACTGATAATGTCTCTGCCACTCTGAGTGTAGAAATGATGCTGTCAATTTGCTGATTTTCTGCATACAAATACAGTTTAAATACTTACTCAGTCTTCAATAACCAACACTATATAAAATGACTTTTACTATAACTACAGAATTTACAACAATAAACACTTTAGTAAATGTTGTGGGGGTTGTGTTTGGTTATTTCCCCTCACACTGAGTCCTGATTACTCCTGAAGCAAAAAGAAAGGAGAAAATGTACTAATTGAACATCAAGCAAAATCTGCACAAGGTTTAACTTCTGGAGAAAGACGAAAGCTGAAGGAAGAACCAGAGACAGCAACATTGCACAGAACACTTTTTTTCAGGTTCAGGTGGCTTCCAATTACAAAGCTATGAGACAGAGGCTGCACCTCGAAGTCAAGGCAACCTGAGCAAGAGACACTGCTGCTTTTTTTTCTGTGAACATATGGTATCACTGCTCCTGATAGATGGAGGGTAATCTGGGAACAAAACAGACATTTGCTTCTTATGCAAATGTCTTCGCTTTTATGGGTAGCTGGAGATCTGCAAGAATCCTGGCACTTCTGCAGATTTCAATATTTAGTGATAAGGCCTTACAAAAGGAGCAAAGGAAAGTATGTTTTAATACAGAATTTTGTTTGGAAAATCCAAAGCATGTTGTAAGCAAACAGTACGCACACTTAAAGCACGTTATTTTACTTTCTCTGATATCTGTTTTTGACAAAGTAAACTATAATTCAGCATTGGCAGTGCCAGAACAAACATTACGGAGGTGTAAGGTTTTAATGCTCTGATCTGCCTCAGTATTAACAATTCAGCTAGAGTTCTAACAGTCTATTATAAGATAGGTTGTTCTTCTTCCATAATAAAGAAATTTGTTTGCTCTAGTCAGTAAGCAGAAACATTTTGAAAATAAATTAGAGTTTGGTTTGTGTTTTTCTGTTCTGTTTTAATTACAGGTGCACTATACTATGTGTCTTTCCAAAACTGAAGGTGTTAAATTACAGTGAAAGGGTTTGGCTTGTTTTTTGTTTTGTGTTTTGTGTTGTTTCCACCACACACATACCCCCTAAACAGTGAATATTTCTTCAACTTGAACCAGTTTCCATGAAAAATACAACTATCAGGAGTTAATAAAGCATCCCAAAAATATTATTATTAGCCCAGGCAAAACCAGGAAGATAGCTCGAAAATAAAGAAATGCCTCTTGTCACTAACCAATGTCAATACACTTTGTACCAAATTATACAACAAGAGTCCTACAGAGCCTTAAGAGCACTTCCACCTGTGAATTTATGAAGGAGAAAAGCCTGTCCCATTAGCCTATAAGAATCTGCATATCTCAAGTGGAAGCTCTTAAACAAGCTCTGGGCAGCCTCTGAAGAGTCCAGAATACAATCAGCTACTCGTTTGCAGTGCTTGAATACTTCTAAGTAATAGCATCAGATGCAAAAGCAGCATCTTTTTCTACAGATGCATTAGTCATCATCACTTCCTTAATCTGGGCACTTCACTACGTAGAATGTCAGTAGTAAACATTTTCCAACAACATTCATATGTTTGTGTTTTAATTTCTGCAGACAAAACAGTTTCTCCAAGCTTCATTAAACCTTATGCTTTACTGATAGAAACAAGTGTGAAGTAATACTAACTCAGATTAAGTGCTTACCATTCAAAATTTCCTTTAGACATCTAAACCATGTATGACAATGGTCTTCGCTGAAGTTATTCAACTGGATAGCGCAGTCTGTTAATTTATTTTCTTCTTTATGCAAGCATTTAAAAATAGTGATTCCCAACAAAGCACCACCTTTCTTCTGTCCAGCAAAACGGCGACGTTTCACTTTTACTGAAAATACATCCTTCATTTCAATAACCTCCTCTTTCACCTGTAAAGCTGTACTGGAATCACCTAAAGAGAAGAAGAAAAAATGTTATGAGTTGAATAGGAGTAAATATCTTAAAAAAGCATATAACAGCAACAACAACAAGAACTGTTATGGCTTCATCACTAGGTTCAAGTGTTCACAGAATCATGGAATCATTTGAGTCAGAAAAGACTCTTGTAGGTCATCAGGTCATCTACATCTATAGCTAGATGAGGATACTCTGAGCGCTGTACAGTCTGACCTGAATGTTTCCAGAGATGGGGCATTCAACACCTCTCTGAGCAACCTGTTCCAGTTGCTCATCACCTGCAGTGTAAAACACTTTTATTCTTATATTCAATCTAAATTTCCCCTCTTTCAGTATGAAACCATTTTCTCTTGTCCTATCACAACAGACCCTGATAAAGAATCCATCCCTTTCTTTCTTGTAGTGCCCCTTTAGACACCAAAAGGCAACTTTCAGGTCTCCCCAGAACTTTGTTTTTTCCAGGCTACTACATCTGTTTGTGCCTGTATTGAAATTTAGTGCACATACATATGCATCAATTGCTGGTTTTATTTTGGTCTTGTATTTTACCAACTCTCTATTACTTAGGTTAGATATTCTGCTATATAAATAGCATAAAAGAGCTATTTGCTTACAAATATTTGTATTATGGCTTTTTGCTATATGTTGTTACATTCACAGGGCTGATTCTTCATTCTCTTCTCCTGAATCAGAACTCTCAGAGATCAAAAATGCTCTATGACACAAGCTGACTATATAAACACAGCTGATTAATGATATATGCTTTTTTCACCATTAATACAACTGCAATTCTTGGGGTTTAAACCAGAGCAAGACCAGAAAACAGTTGAGCAAAACCAGAAAAATAAACCAAAAGCACATCACCCAACTTGTCTTTCATTTCCAAGTTATAAATATGATTCAGAAGACAAGTGGCAGAAAGTCTCAAAAACTCCTCCAACAGTTCAAGGCTCTTAGCCCCAAGCAGAGCTTCTTCAGGCTGGAACATAAAATGAGAATTCTGGGTTTGTCATACATAAAGGTCTTTGGCTGCTGACGTTGCCATGCATTTACAATAGTTGCAAATGCATTTTTGGAGTTCTACTAAACAAGCTACTGTGGTACAAACTTTTCCTGCTCCCTTAAGCTACGAAACATTTGAATATTCAGAATCAACCTAATTCAAGTACACAGTTTGAAAGAAAAAAAAGAAATGGCATAAGGAGATGGATATTCTGAGCAGGAAAAGAAAAGATCCTCTACTATCTACATAACTACAGCAGATGTAGTGTGCCATAGACCAACAAAGAAAGGTCACCTTGCAGCCCAAGGCAAGAGTAACTAGAAACCAGACATCTTTTCCAAAAGTTGCAGCAGCTCAAATGGGTTATTAGTGGAAAAGCTACAGGGCATGGTGCGTGATGAATGCCATGCACTGAGAGAAAGCTCAGGGCAATGTGTGAAACCCTGTTGCGGTACCCTTCCTGGAGATATGAGCGGTACGAGATTGCAAAATCAGGCACTGCCTTCCTCAGTACACCACACTGAGCTGAGTCCGATTTTTTTTGAGCAGGAAAAGTCTGAGTCAACACCTGCGAGGCTCTGATACAGCATTTGTCAGCACCACTGACAGTGACCACATTTCCATCGGAGCCCCAGGGCAGCATCCAACAGGCCCAAAGGGTGAGTTGATAGCAAAAAGGAACCTTAACACTTAAATAGTTCTACATCTGACTCCTCGGTTTTTACCAACTTTATATTGCTCCTCTAAAACATTTGGGAGTAAATAGCCTTTGTAGACCTTGAATGAAGTACTTCTTAGTGATATCCTGAATTCCTTACTTCGAACAACATATATACTTAAGTATAGTTTAATATGCATATTTAGTATCTGTCTTAGCTTTTAAAATAGCATTTGTAAGAGGGGTCTGTTCTTTTTCCATAAAGACTTGTGCTTTCAGGCACAAATTCCAATGAAAATTCCAGTACACACTCAACAATTTAGGAAATTTCATAAATACGACGAACAAAATATAATGACAGCTGTCCTGCAGAAGCAACAAAGCCACAGCATTTATTCACTCAGACCAATATAAATATTTCACTTTTATTTAATATCTTAAGTCAAATAACATTTTCAATTAACTATTAGCTTTACTGAGATATCAGAAATTCTGTTACGTTAACGTTATACATACAAATAATAAATAGATTGCAAAGTCTAGTCTATTTGCCCTGCACAGAACAAGTAAAATAAGTGCCTGCTAAAATACCTTCTGCTATGAGCTCCCATAAAATAACAGCCATAAGTCAGTAAGTCTCATCTTGTCTTCTCACGCTGTTTCAGCCAGATCTTTTACTTGCTTATAAAGCTTTCTCTCCCTCTTTATTTGTCAGTCTTGTGTAGCTTAGATGCACATTAAAACTTTAGATAACCAAATAATGCATTCATACTAGACAGGCACTGCACTTCCAAAAACAGCATTTGATTCCAGCTGTTTTACTGTAACATACTTTCAAACACAGCTTAGAAGTATATAAACTATAGGAACACCGAAACACAAAAGCATAATCCTCAAATTTTAAGTTGCAGAGAAAATACCAAACAAGCTAGTAGGATCAGGACAGCCAATTTTTACTGAGATTGGAAAGAACTCTGCATACAAGGCCTTAGGAACATCTTACAATGTTTTTAATCTTCTATTTTTACTGAAAATAAGATAATTTCTAATACTGTAAAATCCTATAAAACAATTCCGGTGAAAATTTAAGTCAAGCTATATTTATAAAATATATCTAATGTGTGATAACAAGAAAAATTGCTTTAAAAATAAAGTTTGTTTTGGATTAGACACTTGTAAAACTTCATCATATCGGTTTGTTAGTATCACATGGTTACTGGTAGTTTTTTCAGGACATCAACTGTCCTCTCACATTACTTAGAAAGATATTGGGTACCATCTGTTCTTGCAAAAGATTTAAGTATACATCTATTAGATATCATGCTATTTATTTAATTCAGTACCCACTTCCCATTGTTGTATCTTCTGAAAAAAAAAGTCAATTTAATTACAAGGAATAAAGATAATCTCTTCGACCAGGCTGCCCTGTCATCATGAGAGCTGAGAGGAAACCTGTACAAAGTAGGTTACAGGCGTTAGGAAGACTAAAACTAGCAGTACTTAACATTTAACAAAGAACTAACAAAAACAGAATATATGGTACTTAAAAAAAAATTACTATAAGCCAAGAGCTTGTCTAAATCAATCTCAGCACATCTGTCTGATGTAGAGCGTAAACAGGATTAGAGTTGGATTTATCTGCTTGACGCTAATTGTACTCACAGTTTCTGCACATGTCCACTTTTTTTTTTTCCCCAAATACAGCATGAAAAGAAAGCCTGCCTGATATATGAATTTCTAGGAAGTTTTATGCCTCTATCCTATCACTGATTTAAAAAAAGAGACTATCCTACATTATTCCTGTTTACAATAATAAAATCTCCTATTTAATAAAAAAGATGTCTAAATAAACCAAAATAAGCTAAATCAAAGGGTGAGATATTGATGCATTCAAATACAGTTTAATCGTAAATTGTAAATTATTGTAATTCATTGAGAGAGTCAAATTAAGCTTTTAAAAAAATTCTCACATTTACAGCAAAATTGATCAAAATATACTCAAGAAAAAACAATTTGTCAGAAAATAGAACGGCTTGCAGAAGTGCATTATTAAGATATAAACACTTCAACAATAAAATGTTTATTGAACTGTTATCTTACAGTAGAGGCCCAACATCTAGAAGAGGTGATTAGATCTGAGGACCTAATTCCTATAACAGATATCTGGAGTACATTAAAAAGAGAAATACACTCACAAGGTGTGTGTGTGTGTATGGTTCAAGTACAAGATTTGGAAATAAGGAAAAAGGGGTTGTGTTTCCTTGTTCATGAATTCTTCCTACGACCTTTAGAAAGCCATTTCCCCACCTAACTATATTTTACAGATAAAATTATTGAACATTTTGTCCTGTGGTGCTTGGAGAATTGGCTTCATTAATAGTTCATCACTATATCTGAGCAGAGTATAAAAACAAAATATTTAATTAGGAATAAAAACCATCAAGAATATACCAAAGAAAATTCAGCAAACAAACAACACTAGTTACTGCAGTTCTGTATTATTTTCAAAATGACCGTTCCAGATATACAATAAGATATAACGGAAAAGGAAATACATAGAATGAAAAATAAAATCTATCTGGACAACGCGTTTACAAATTCAGGCTTAGCAGTATTTACTTAGATATAATAATGTTAAATAATGTCTAACGAATGCATACAGGGAAGCAGCTACTAACTTAAGCCTATTTTTCCCCTTAGAATGAGCAGTGAAGTGGCATGCCACTGTTTCATGAGACCACTCCAGAGTTTTCAGCTACAACATTGATTAAGAAGGATCAGTAATGAAAACTACAGCGGAGCAAGTATGATCATCCTTGCCAAAAAAGCTGAGAAGTGCCATATAGCTCATGTCAGACTACTCAGTATTAGTTAAGCACTCTAAACATTAGACAGAAAAGCTATTTTCAAACATCTGAGCATTCAAGTGCTTTCTATTTCAGAAAGACAGATCAGGCAACACCTGGGGAAAAAATTGATGCCATGCTTCTTACTCTCTCCCATAAGCAAAGAAAGAAAACTCACTGCTTGGCCAGAATATTGATCAATGAACTGGAGAAAGGGTGAGAGAAGGCCTGGCTTCAAAGGACTTTGTGTTGTTTTGTTCTGTTTTTCTTTTGAAAAACACCTTTACACTACTGCCCTCCTTTTAAATGATGTTATAAAAGATGTATAACACAACCAAGACCCTACTCTAGAAAAATGTTTTCCAGGATGTTTGTAATGATCTCCTAGGGAATGGTGAGAAGTCCAGGAAATACTATGAAGTACAGAAGAGATGCATCTCCTTTCCTCCAGAGCCAGAAAATAGAACCAGGGTGCAAACACTATACATTTTCATGCCACTATTTACTGGCAGCAACAGCTGTAATCCTTCAGGGCAGAAAATTGAGCTTAAAAGCATCTGACAGGAATATAACCAATTTTCATTCTCCTTTAAAGAATCTGAGGGTGATTATTTTGCCAAGCCAATGCTACACCTTGCTGCTTATCTCTCTTCCAATACAAGCAACTATCACATCAGTGTAGTCCAGTCCTTTCCTTTATGTTGTGTCTGGTACTTGGCAAAATCAAGCTGAATTAATTCAATTCTCTGAAGTAGCACAGACTGTAGACTTTATTTTATTTTTTTGCTGGCTTAGTCTTCTCGCAAGCTGGTTAATACAGTCAGTTAAACAGAAATCCCACAAAACCAGGGATGGTTTAGAGTGGTAAGGAAATACACAGAGGAGAAGAAAGAACTGGAACTGCTTCCTGCCATCAGCAGAAAGTCAGTTCGGCTTGACCAAGGTGCTCTGCATGTTCACTTCAAATTGTTAACTCCTCAAAGACCACACAAGGACAGACGAATGAGAGTCTGCAAGAACTAGGAAAGATGCACAGTGGCTTCCCAATTTTTTTTAGAATTCTATTTACGTATTTTTAATTATATATATTTATGACTCATGGAATAAAGCTCCACTTTATAAGCCTGTAACAGCACATTAATTAAGTCAGTTTTGTCGGATAAGAAATTATGAACTATTTTAGTATAGCAGCAAAAGGCACCATGACAATTATTCACTATCCTTGCTTAGTGAAGCCATCTCAAAGACGGAAAATCGTCTGAAATGGGGATTACTAGTGGGTTCCCTCACTTCTTTAAAACTGTTTATTTAGTTGTCCAGAAGTAAATATGCATTTGTACAAGCACAGTGGTCCTATAAATAAAAGGATTAGAAAGGAATATTATTTTCGTAAGGAATTAGCATAGTCAAATCAAATGCGTTTCAGTCTCTACCTATAAGAGTCCCTCCCATGGTATTACAGTGCAATCAGTTTAATATGAAACAGTCCAAGCATAGGCCAGAATCTCAAATTCCTTTCCTTGATTCAAAGTTTTACTGGTTAGTTGCTTTTTCTGGCCTTTCATCCTCCCCTATCCTCTCTCCACATTCCAAATTTTTCTTTTCACAAGACTGATTGACAAATGATTGATTCCAATCCCTGTTTCTCCACCACATCTTTTTAAACACTAATCTTTTTTTCTTTCTTTCTTTTTTCTTTTTTAAAAAAAAAAAACAACAACAACAACAAAAAAACCATTCTCATCAAATCTAGTGGGCTTTGCCACATTGTCACAGCAACTATAGGAGCTGTTTTTTCAGGAGCCATTTGGTACCATCCTTGGTATCCTGTGCTGGAAGCACACTCAAGGACTTAAAACGTAGGTAACTTTCATTATGCCTTTAATAGAGCCGCAATAAACAAATATCTAATAAAACAAACAAAATAATATGAAACTGCTTAACTCTAGTTTTGTCAAGACAGGAGTCAAAAAACAAAGCTTCAAAGTGGCAGAGGGAACACAGAGACTAAATCAAACAACAGTTTAATTAACCTCAGACCATAAAGCCAGAGTTTAGGTCAGCTCAGAGGACATCTTTGCTGGATCTGTCTTCCTTTTAGAGCTAAGCCAGGTCTGGGAACACTCCCTCCAAGCCTGATCAGGCCTCAGGAGTGACAAAGAATATAGCAACCTGGGTTGCTGTTTGTATAGCTATTTGAATTAAAGCTCTTCACAGAAAATTGCAGTTAAGGATCAGCACAAGACCTTAAGACTGTTCCAAGCAAGAAGACCCTCATGAAAGAAGAATTTCTCCAACAAAGAACTTGAAGGAGATGAAAAATAACCCCTAAAGGAGAAGATCTGCTAGGTTGGCCAAAAAGAAGAAAGGCAGAGAGAGATCCCAAACCTAATGCACTTCAGAGGATGTACAAAAGTCTTTGCTTTTTTAATAGTTTCATTTTCTCATTAACATCACATTAAGAAAGAGGCCACTGAAAATAAATTTAATAAAGAAAGCTCTCCATTTTATATTAAGAGTATGGCTCAAATACTGCCTAATTTTATAATGTGATTGGAAAAACAGCAACTTTTTTTTTTTTACAAAGTGCCTGAACCTCCAAGACCTTTTCTCTAAGTAGGAGTTATGGCAAACATCCATGCAACAACAGTGGAACAAAAACATCAGCAGTCTTCACCCTTTTGTGAAGCCTTGGCAGACACAGCCATCAGACCAACTGCACCACTATCGTAAGAAGGAATTAGTTTATAAAGTGTGATCTGTGAAATAGAAGAGTGGGATCTAACAATTATGTGATTTGATACAATGGGTTAGCAGAATTGAGAAGTACTAGAGAGACCCCAACGAGGAAACAGGAGCTCCATTTTGCACTCCTTTGAAGAATCCCACACAAGCAAGTTTGTATCTACTAATTTATGTCACAATCAAGACAATTGCTTCTGTCTTTTTAGGGAGTAATGAGGAAAAAAAAAAATTGCCTCTACATCCACATGACATCACGACCAAGTCTGATCAATTACAAGTTAAAATCAGTTCTACTTGGACTCTTATCATCAAGGGATTTTCTTCAATCTCAAATACAGATTTACAGAAAATCAAATACTGATAAATATCGGTGTCTCATGTTCAGGAATATCAACATGCCTCAAACATTTGAATTTTGGTTCTTTTCTTCTGGAAAGATTTTCAAAGCCAACATTTTCCTCTTCGGAAAAAAAAAAGAAAAAAAAAAAAGAATTGACGCATTCCATTCTAAAGAGAGCAATTATCTTCCATAAGCTATTGGTATTTCATGCATATTGGCATTCACCCATTTAGGCATTGAAGCACAGCTATCAGTTACTAGTTAAGCTTCATCCATGAACTTCTCATCGACTAACATTTACATGTTTGGTTTCAAACTCATCTCTCCTATGTTTCTAGGAGCTTTCTTCATAAACTCACAACGTTTGTGCCTGCCTGCCCTTCCCGTGCTAGCCCAAAGGTAGGACATGGCAGCAGCACCACCAGAATCCTCTGAGAAGAACAAAAGCTTTCCCTCACCACCAGTACATTTCAGCTCACTTGCCACACAGGAATAGGAAGAATGTAAGACTACACCACTATGCCTGCAGGGATGAATGAATCCCATTTTATTCATGTACACCACACTCAAAACAGGAAAAAAAGAGAATTTTGTTAGATTCTCATTATAAAAACATTTTCCCCTTGCTTTTAATGAAACTGTTTGTATTTCTCTAGTGAACTTTGCAAAATATTTTTTGCATATTAAAAATACACATTTTATACAACGTGGCATGAATGTGACAAAAAATAATTGCTTAGAACAGAATGTAAAATTTAAGGTATAGTCAACTATCCAGTCTACAACTGAGACATTCTCAAAAAGAAAAAAGCTGCTAGAGTATCGCATTGTGAAAGCTTTCTGATATTACTTTTATAGTTAGTATAAGGAATTGGCTACACTTACAGTGATGCATAATCCTGTGACTGAGAAAATTATGTTCTCAGACTTCCATCAATTTTGTTTGTAGCTTAACACTATGGCAAAGCTCTCACGAAAGATTTGATACCAATATGATGTGACACAAGTGAACCAAACCTTAATTTCAGTCACAGTAAGAAATCACAGGATTAAGTAACACTGTGCAGTCTTTTAGAAAAGTTTATTGCTTCCAGATGGATGCAAGTTTCCTTTCAGCACTGATTGTATCTTCTGTACACAGGGTGCCAATGTTGCTATAAATATAGACAAAACGCAGTTATAAAGATAAATTATTAAAATATTGACATAAACAGGCTTATACAATACCACCTCTTTCCACAAAGTAAGGACAGCCACATTAGAGTTACACACTTATCACAAATGTTCAATATTATAACATGTATGCCCATTTCAGAAATTATAGTCCATATCTGAACAACAAATTTACAAGGTATCCATAAAATGACTTCTAATTCAAACTGCATGCTCTTTGCCCCATGTTGTGTAGTGCCATGTGTTTCTCTGCATGGTGCACGCAACCAAGATGTCCACCTGTGCCCATGTATCTGTGCTGCAAGCTAAGTATATGCTTATTCCATTTAGAAGCAAAACTGTTGAATATACTGCAGTACACTTCTGTTGAAATTAGAAGTAAAACTGTAAATAATAAATTCATTTAAGGTAATTAAATTTCAAACCACTTGCACAAGATATTGAAAAATAGATCAGTGGCTCTACAGCAAAATGATTTAATAAAAATAATTGTGGGGAATATCAGCGCATCAGCACATATAATGCTACATTCAAAAATAGTATGAAAGTTATTTTGTTACTTTTCATTCTTTCAAAATTTTACGTTATATATTACAGGAATTATAAGACTATTGGTAACAAGTCATTTAAAACACATTTGAAATTATCACAAAATGTTCACAATTTTTAAAGATCTCCATCTTTTTTTTAGATTTGTGCAATGAGCACTGCATAAATTTGAATAAGTTAATGCATTTTAAATAATATGCAGATTGCAAAAAAAAAAAAAAAAGCTCTTTGAATAAAATTTTAGCATTAAGTATCACAAAATTCAAAATAAACTACCACTATAAAAATAACTTGTACATCAAACTGCATTACTATACTAAGTTACACTCAGAAACGTATGTGTTTTCTGACAGGCACACCAAGTGCTTCAAAACAGAGACTCTAACCAAAAAGCACAACTGCCAAAAACATGCACAAAACAAACAAAAATAACACCTTCCAAGACTAAAGCTTCATATCTTTGCAAGTACTAATAGCCTCAAAAAAAAAAAAAAAAAAGAGACTCAGTGCTTTGTTTTTAAGCAGATTCCTTGATATTTGATTTATTCCTCCTAACGTCAGACTGTAACTGTAGCAACATACCACGTTTATATCTTAATTCCTTATTGCCATCACTGAAGGCAACTGGTAGCTAAGCATGTGAAGTTAGAGACATTTCCATGGCCTTCTGAAGATACCTGGGGAGACAAGTAACAGTCACACAAAGAATCACAGACACAGCTCAGACAATGAAGAAAAATGAAGAATACCAAGAACTACCAGGATCAAAGAAAAAGGCTATTGATCAACGTGTCAAAATACCCAACTTCTGGTGAGTTTTCACTGCTACAGAGATGCTCATCAGATGACAAAAATACTCCTTAAACTTCTGAATTTTTTATTCTACCAAAATGTTAAACACTAGCAGTATATCAACTGGTCACAAATCTAAAGGGATCATCACTGTGAGATTCAAATGCAGACCCTGACAATTTTACTCATAACACACACATCCTGCATACTGTTACAGAATCAGAGAGAGATTCATACTCAGAGTACCCATGCAGCAGCTAACAAATGCATCTTCAAACTGGATTCAGCAGCAGCAGCTTAAGCTTTTTTCACATCACTTCAGAAATAAGTCAACCGGCTACCTCCATCATTCAAGCTATTCTATAGCCTTTTCAATAGTCTGAAACTAAGAAAATTCAAGAAACCATATTTTTGACAAGATCTTACATTATATATTACAATAAATGTAACTCACATCTGTCCTCTTTGCAGAAAGCCTAATTAAAGCCAAGTGAAGGGTATCTTAGAGTCATTAAAGCTCTTCCTACAGAAAGCCATCAAAACTGTTTCAAAACTCACTAAGTAGGTTCAACCTAAGAAGCAGCATACCAAGAGAACAACATGTCTACAGTTGAAAACATTAAACACTGAACAATAATCCAGAAAAAAAATCAACATCACTTATTCATCTCCCTCTTTTAACATCGACCAAGTGGTCATTAATAAAGACAAAAAAAGTTTGCTGTCCAAAATAGTTGACATAGAATAAAAGTCTACATAATAGACATAAGCACCTTGCAAATGGAAGGCTAGGCAAACACTGAAGTTCAATTTCTACTGAGAAAACTTGCCTAGCAGTGCAAATACAGGTAGAGTTACAGGCTAGTAATGTTACATAAAATAGCATTTAAGTATAAATTAGCTGCTTTCTGGTACATAAGACCAGCAACATCGGCTCAGACCAAGAGTACATCTGTCCCAGTATCCTGTGTCAAACCACAGCCATAAGCAGATGCTCAGAGAAGAAAAGGAATAAAGCAAGCATTTATTCTATTTTCCCCTAATGCTTTTCCACAGCCCACCTGTCTTCGTTTGGGATACACTGAACTGACTGGTGTCTCGGTATGCAGCAGCCCTCAATAAGCCTTTCGGTCTCCATATGAATCCACAAAATCTTTTAGCATAAATCATATCCCTAGCAATAGGTTTCACAGTTCTGTTACCCACTGTATCCTTTTGTTTTGAGCCTGGTCCTTCTTAGTTGGTACACCTTACTTATTATGTTGAAAGATAGAAAGCTATAGCCATCTGTTCCTACCTTGCCCCATCCCAGCCATCTCTCTTTCAGATTATAGAGTAACAATCCTTAACATAACAATCTTTACAACTGTTTAAGTGATAGATGACATTTTCCACTGAATAAACTTATGATTACACACACTGGGAATGGCCTAGTGACAGCTCCTGATCTTGATCCCAAGCTGATGACATTCAAAGACCAACACATTATACCGCAGTTAATTGTATTGACTCTTGGTTCACTGTCACGTCTGTAAAACAGACATATCTCTGAAATTGCACTGTAAGACAGAATCAACATCTAAATGCTTTTCCATTTCCACTTTAACAGTCCCCAAACATACAAATTCAATGCGTCTGCGTTTCTGTTTATCCCATGCTAATTTTTCCCCCTTTTATCCTCTTTCCCAACCACATTGTTGATACCAAAGGCATAATGAAGTTTTCAAGCAGCCTTCATTCCACTTATTAGAAAACAAACACTAGAAGCAAAACCAACCAACAAAAAAAAAAAAAAAGAGAAACATATTTAAAGACAACTTTCTTTCTACTGTAGGTTTCATTAGTCTGCTCCTACACACAAACTAATACTGTTCATCTGTTAGACTTGCAAACGTAACAAGCAGTATCTGCTTTAAGCAAGATAAGCCAGCGTATATGTATAAATTATCCTCAATTCAGAATTGATTTTCTGTGTGTATATTCCACAAGCATCTTACAAAGCACCTAAGACTTAAGGACAGTACTTAAAAATACCACCTGTTTGTTTCCAAATGCAAGTGCAAATAAAATGTATTTTTCTTCCATTTTTATTTGTATTGCAGTAAAACAAAGCAAAAACCAAGCAAACAGAAGAAAGAGAAAAACCAATGAACATTTATCAGGTACTCTCTACCTTTGCTTATTAACATTTTCTAGAACATTTGTAGTTGTTAGCCATCCTCCAACAGAGATCTATGACCAAATAAGGAGCTGGAGATTTTCCCAGCTTTTTTTTAAGGAGCACGTCACAGAAAACCGATGACTAATCATTACATTTTGTGTGAAATACTCATAACCCTTTTATTTCCTCTAATAAAAATAATACGGAGTCAAAAAAATAGACATCTATTTTAAATGCTTTCCTGATTATCATAACATGTTGACATATTTGGGCTTACCCTGAAACATGCCTAACAACAGAAATTGTTGCACAGTACAGCAAATCTGTTCAAAGTTTGAAGCTCATATGAGTTACCATTGTCTTCAGCCATCTATCTGTCAGTGCTGTGATAATTCTGATTCCTGTGCAACCAGGGAGAGGTGATTAGACAAGACAGAGCAGGCTCTGGAGAAGCCCAGTCCCACTCAGCCTTGGCTGTTCATGGCACAGCTCGACAAGCTGGGACATCCCAGCAGGTCCAGTCACTGCACTGGGCCAGAGAGAGGACACAGGCAGGAGCCATCTATAAAACACTCAGCAGTTAACCAAGCAAATGTGCTTTTTACACATAAAACACCAGGCAATTAACTGGAATTTTCTCCTATTTACTTTTAGTAATTTACAAGAACTGTCACCTAAGTTAAATGAAATTAGCTTTCCTTAAAAGCCATTTTCCTACCTTACTTTGAGAACGCTTCACTTATTCCATTTCTGCAATACTAAACAATACAGAAAAATATAAATACAAAGGCAATTTTTGAACTTCTTTCAAATCAGGGGTTTTAATGTAGTAATGAGCATTTAGCCATTCCAATTCAGTATCTGCAAAAGAGCACTGTATTTAGTCATCAGTATTTACCACTGTTACCCTTTGCACGATCATTTGTATGTGAAATCTTGTTTTTCCAAGACTGCCTGCACCGTGTAAAGATCTGTTTCCAGGATACGTATAATTGTGCAGCACATAACATCTGTTGCTTTGCATTTTCTGAGCTTTGCAAAAGCATACTTTCCTACACTCACTTGAGTGTATGAACTGACAGAAGAGATATATGGTCACAGTACAAACAAACCGACAGCTACGGCAACTATTCCATGCTAAAAAGCATCTCAGTAACTCCCATCTTGCACTGCCTGACCAGACAGAAGCCAGGAAAATCAGTTTAGTACTGAATTCTGCCCACGAACTGACCACTTGCTTAGAACTGCTACACACAAGGAAGAAACAGCCACAAGCTAGATGAGAGAACTGCGTGGTAAACCAAGTTAGTGTGCTCCTTTAGTCAGAGATGTAGTACCTCCTGACCTCTACAAGGAAATGAGAGGTCATGCTGAGGAAGATGCACAGATCTCACACATAAGAAGTGTCTCCCAGCAGATCCCTTTACAGAAGGGCTACCGCACAGCAGAGACCATAGGAAAATTCTGACATGCCATTTTCTAAACACCTTTTCTCTCCCCTTTTTTTTTGTTAAAAAAAAGAGCAAAAACAAAAACATATTTCTCTGTGTCTGGTAAAACTGGCAGACGCTTCTAACATAGGAAAAACAAATGCTGGACCTGGAAAACAATCTTTAATACTTCTACATTATCTTGGGATCATTTGATCTGTTATGGCCTTTGAGTACCAATTCTACCAAGAGTGAATAAGTAAACAAATAAATAAATACCTGTCATGGTTTTATGTTTTTGTCAAAACTTAAAATATTCTACAAACACTGGTTTGCAACTGTGTTGCAAAACTTCCAGAGTAAGAATGGCTTGATGTATATTCTTGGTTTTGCAATGTAAGGGCTTGATCTAAAATGCTCATAATACAGCATTCAGTGTTTGGCATTCACAATACACCCTACACTGAAAGATCTGTCAACATTCAGCTAGAATGACAAATACAAAACACAAGAAAAAAAATACAAGCATCTCCCCATGAAAAAATAAAGATTTTCTTCAGTCTATTGATTCTTCTCTAAATAAGAACAGAACTACTGGCAATTCTAGCACCACAAGACATCCAGGTTTGTAGAGAACGTGTTTCTCTACCACACTTAGGTTTATTGGGTTTTGTTGATCACCCCACAAGGACATAGAATAGGAAAATAGCCATTTTAAGAAGTTACATGTTCTTATCAGTAGGAGCGATGCATTTTTATTATGCACACTTTGTATGTAAGAAAACACAACAGGCTTTTATTTTCAAGTAAGAAAGATACAAATGCATTTTAAACACACTTAACTTTTTTCTTCTAGAAGCTTTGCCATTAAAAAATATGAAGTAAATTACTTTTAGCTTCATAATCACCTTCAGAATTAACACACTGCTGAATAAAAAGATATGAGATGACACTTCATGTCAATACACAAAGCAAAAAGAAATAAGAAGCCTAGTTATTCTTTCAAAATACTGTCTCACATGTTTAAACATGCACTTAAGGTTTAAAACCATGAAAAGTATTATGTAAAAGCAAATACTATCCCTATACAAATATACATCATATGTTGGATGCAAAATAACCTGCCACTTTTCCAGCTAACACAAGCTCAGCACGCTGGTTTTTCCTGCAGAGGGCCACAGTCAAACAGTTTGATAATGAAAGTCCCACAAAAACATTTTCTGTTCTCCAACAGAGAGCACAAATTGAAAACACCAACACTTTCAACTCTTTATTACAGTCTACATAAAACTCAGCTCCCCAGCTACTTCCACATGTGAAAGCTCATTACACAGCATGGCTACTCACCCAAGAGGAAGAACTTCCAACAGCCTAACAAATCCTTTTGGTTGCATCTACAGGGTCGTGACTTCACTGCCAGCTGCAGTGGCACAACATAGCTTGCAACATCACTCAGTCAGCTTCAACTGCAGACGTGATCCTTAACTGTAACCACTTTCCAGAGGATAAGCTGTGCTTCACTCAGCAGGGAAAGGATTCCTAAAGCATGAGAGAGGAGTTCTAAACCCTGGTGAAATAGTTTGTGACACTGTCCTAAACTGACCAACTCACTGAACTTATTTCAAGCTGACAGTGAATTTTAATAATAATAATAACAATAATAATGAAATAGCATTTTAAAGGGTTGATTTATCAACTTTACAGTTATGTGCAGCTCTGTAACATGTCAGAATATATTGAAATCCAACTAACTCAAAAACTAGACAGTTTATGACAGTGATACAGAAATCAATTCAGAAAAAGATCTTAGTATAATGCAATCCTATAGGAGGCCCAGTAGTAAATGATGAAAAGGTCAAATTTTGAAAGGAAACAGCAGATACCACCACAAAACTAGCAGATGTTCCTAAGGGATCATCTGTACAAAAACACAAGCATATGTGAGAGAAATCCAACACTATCGTGAAATCAGTTGCTGTCTAACATAATAGCAGTTCCTTATGGCAATATGGTCCTACATGTATCAGATATTCAACACATTATGGCTTTTTGTCTGCACATACTGTTACAACAGAAGTCATAAGAACTAAAGCCACTGATTTCCTTGAAAGGCAAACAAACTCTATGATTTACTAATGTTCAGGTACACAGACAAGCCAATTCTTTAGGTTATGTTCTCAGATCTTCAGTCACTAAGGCTGCTTCATTCATTGTCTGAGAAGGATACAAACATCTTTTAGAGTACTACCTGCGCTGACCTAGAAATTTACGTCTAAGAACAGTGCTTAATACAATTGGATACATCTAAATGAAACACCAAAGAAAAAGAGGCACTTTGTATCCAGTACCAATTTCTTTGTGTTTGTTTTTTGGGGGTTTTTTGGTTTTTGGTTTTTTTTTTGTATAAAATCAACAACCACTCCTCATTACCTGCTATTCTTGTTAAATACGTGTAACAAATATGTATACGTAGCAAATAAATGCAATTAAATATAAAGATGGTGTTAAAAAAAAAAAAGTCTACAATGAATGGAAAATTGTTTTCCTAAGTTTTGTTTATTTTGACTCCAACACGAGCAGACAACAGACTTCTTTTTACTTCTGTTTTGTCACTGTAGAATACAGACAGAAATGTCTTCATCTTTCTTGTCAAAATACAAAATAAGAGAATGCAACAGAGCATCACATTCTGAGTTCTAGCCCATCTGTCACCACAAGCAGTCACAACCCCCGAGGCCAGGTGCCACGGATTTACGGCAGCAGAAGACCCCACCAGGCTGCAGGATCCCCACCGCTGCCCCACGCAGGTGCTACGCAGCCCCACCCTGCACACACCGAGAGAAACAGCTGCAGGCAAAGCGAGCGGGCAGCAGCCTTGGGGCCCAAGTGGACACGCTGTTTGTTCATCACATTTTGTATTTGTTTCCTGCAGACATTATTAAAAAAAAAAAAAAAAAAAAGAGAGAGAGAGAGAGAAAGAAAAGGTTTAAGGCATCTTTTCCGAAGTTCTGTGTCTTCTTGGACGTTTACAGAGCACTGCTTCTAAATGTAAGGGACTTAAATAGCAGCCACAACCACAGGCAAACTTCAGTACCTTTATCAGAGATAACTGCTAACAAGAGAGTGAGTGCCATGTGAAAACCAAGGTATGCCAGCAACACCTGACACAGTGGAAATGATGTAAAGGAGTGTAGCAGAAGGATACAAACTGGGGGATGATATGGTAAAACAACAAGCATGAAAAGATTACAGCAGCCTCTAGAATATGAACAAAGCAGACAAAACAGTGCTTCTCAAAGGCTGAAGAACGGGACAATTCTGATACTGGGGTATGAGAAAATAAATTTGGTGGCATACTATTCTTAATGGTTCTAAAAGATTACCCATGTAATTACCCATGAAGAAGGGATGCTTGTCCATGCTAGTGCAATAGGGTATCCAAGATTGGTGAATATATGAACTTTGTTTTTTTTTTTAACACATACTTTCAAATTCTTTCCATCATGGGCTGCAGCCACTGCCCTTCGATGGCCAAGCAGGCAGGGCCAATGGGGAAAGTCAAACTCTGCTTTACCTCCACAAAGTGCATGGCAAAGCTGCATTATTGCTTAGCACAACAGGAGAACGAAAACATTAACCTCAGCACCTTTAGAGAAGTCTAAAACTTGTCATTTTGTGGGCTACCAGAACTTCAAAGTAACAAAGCACACAATACCACCAACAAATACTTTTACATTAAAATGTAAACACCGTGAAGAAGATTTATTTGTGTAACAGATAAATAACTGCAGAATTCTGTTATTTCAAACTCAAGTCACACTGGAGTGCAAGTCACCAACATATGTTTTAACATGCATCTAAGCTCACACACATAAAGATACTTTGCAAGACTTCGTATAGAAAGCTGTTTCCTGGACAAAGATTTTACTACCCGCTCTCTCTTTTTGGATATAGAGAAATGAAATACTTTTAAAAGCCACTACTGGATGCTGTGTGCATGTTGGTCCCTTTCGACAGATGCAGGGAGGTGCACAAACACGTGAAGTATGAGAAAAACAGAAGAAAATGCAATGGAAGGAGTTCTGCACACAGCTAGCTGTGAACTCTCCCACGCTGAAAAAGACACACAGAATCAAGACATGATGTCTACAGTCACCTGAAATAAATTCTCTTAAAAATAAATTCATTTACTCTTATTTTTTCCCCCCAAAAAAATGTAAATTAACAAATCCCTTCACAGTTTCATGCAGCATTCACCCAAGAGATATACTTCATGGGCTTCTCAGAAAAAAAAAATACTGATTAAGTCTCTTACACATTTAGAAACTATGGAATCGTTTAAGACTGTATGATTTCTTCCTTCAATTCACATCTTAGAGCCATATATTCATATAGTACACGTACATCACGTTTTCACTTATTTTTACATCTCTTCCTCAGAAATACTTTTCCTATTTGGACAATACATAAAACACTTGGAGAAATTATGTTCTCTCCACATCAGACATGGAATCAAAAGCTCCCAACGTGACCAGCTCACTTCAGTGCTTCACAGCCAGTTCCCACTTCCATTATTCCTGACTGACCAACAGACTGACAGATGTCTTACTTTAGAGATCCCAAACAGACTATTGGTATCCATTTCACCCACATCTGTTCCTAAATAGCCTTGGCAGCAGGCCACTCTCCACTCAGAATTAATTTTAAGTCCTTTATCGCTGACTCTTTCACTGTTTCAGTACATCAGTGATTTTTCCCTTATTGCTGCACTTAGAATATTTATAATTTCAGATTTTAATGAACATCAACAAGAAGATACTAAGCATACTTAGCTTACACACTGATCTTTTTTACTTCACTATAAAAGCATACTGTCAATAATATGTTAACCTCAGTATTACTCCAGAGCACTTTCTTGCCAGTCAATTAATTTAGAATATTTTGTTCTACTATTTATAGTTAAAAAAACAAGGTTTTATCTGACAGGTTTATTACTCAAATATTCAGCCCAACCTACCTGCTGTCAATCTAAAAGAATGAGTTCATACAATTTTCAGTCAAGTGCGCTAAACACACAGCAAACTACACTTATAAAAAGGTTTTCACAATTACCAAAACCCACTGGGCTTTTCATGCCAGTAAATACAGAGTCTGTGTTGGGCTTGTTCTATTTCCTATCTGATAGAAATCTGCTGAAAAACTGAAATTTTCAGTTTGGAAATTCTGTGGCAATCTTCAAAAAGATGCTGAAGGCTGTAAGGAAATATCAGGATTAAAGTTCTCAATCAAAGCCAAACAAACAATCCAACCCAAACAACCTACATTTTATTGGAAGAACAAAATAAAGAAGGATGAACTGACATTATATGAACAGAAACTGTTCTAAAATATGAATAATTCCCACATCCACCACTGCTAACCCCCTGTATTTCATTAGCTCTTAAACGTTAGTCACAAAGGAAAGTATTGCATCCTGAGCATCTCTTCTGGAAGGATCCTCCACCATTCAGTTATGTTTATTATTTTCTGAGAACTCCTAAAAATCACGTAACATTCAAATCTTCATTTCAGACAACCTTCTCTTCTGTGGCATTTTAAGTAGCATCCAGAAGGAGAAGATCTTACAGTCTGGGGCTGGCTTGTTAATGTAGAATGGGAAGATATTTTCAGTGAATGTTACAGCAAAGAAAAGCCATATGGAAAGAAACTAGAGTAAAAACTAGTAATTAGTGACTGTGAGCTGTGTTTTCATCACATCATCCGACACATTATTAAAGCAAGCAACCTGACCCGTGTCAGGGCAGCAGGTTGTTGGAGCACAGGCTGAGCTCAGCACCCTGAGCTCAAATTGCAGCCTTGGGGCAGGGAGCTAAACTCTGCCAGAGCATTTTGCTCTGCCTGGCCCACACTCATTTGCATCACTCTTGTCCAAAGCTCTGTTAGTGCACAGGGTACAGGACACTCACAACAGACCATCACTTAGTAAGATGAGGTAACAAAACCCCTCTGGAAACAGACACTGCAGAAGGCAGGAAAGGAGGAATAGAGTTTGGTAACCACACACTGACCATGAGCTCCACAGAAACAGTGCAGTGGTGCAGATCTGCACTTACATCAGGTGCAGGTGTGAGCCCAGCCAAGGCAGAAGCCGTGTATTAGGGACCTGAAGCTGCAACTTTGAACTGACAGAGCCAAGGCTGAGCAAGGTGCCTGACAATGGCAACCACAGAGCTGCAGGTTACAAGCAAGGACATCTACAAAGCAGGAACAATTTGGGGAACTACTGAGGGAGGGAGGGAAAAGAGGAATTAGTGGCTACCTGTCCCCCTTCATACATGTCTGCCACAGAAAGGCTTTTTCCTAAAAGGAAGAGTTAATACATGCAGGACCAAGCAAGAGACACGGCATCCATCTCAGACCGCCTAGCAAAGTGAGTTTCCTTGTTCGAGTCGGTGTTAAATGACATTATGAAGCTTTTGTTTTGGAGAAAATATGCTTAAACAAAATCCCAGGGAAACAAACCATTCAGAGCAAGCTGTTCAGATAGTCCTTAACCATCTCCTGTGTCTGTTTACAGCTTGGCCCGAGAACTGCATTACTGTTGCACTGTATGAAATAACCACAAGAATCTCCTGCAACCCCGGTGGACATCCCACCACCAGTAATCCCTACTGGGACAGAAGAGAGTTAGAGAGAACAAGCATCCAAATTACAAATCCTTATTTGACCTCTGCAGTTACAAGATGTAAAGCTATTCTGACCTCCAGTGCCCAAGCTGAAAGGAAAACCAGAACAGCCTTTCTCAGTATCTGGACCTGCAAGGACAGCAAGGCCAGAACAAAAACCCTCAGCTCCCACTTAGCTCACCTGCCTATGCCAGCAGGCATATGCAGAGCCAGCCCAGAAGAAAGCATCACAGGGATTCTGCTGAGTGATCTTCAGGTAGACCACTGAGTTCCCATCACAGCATGACCAGAAGGGACTCAGAAACAACCTGATAGTTTTCCTTTTAAGATGCTTTTATTCTCAAAGAAAGCCCATGACAGTGCTGGAATTGTCTCAGATGGCATAGTTGTGAGCATCCCTAGAGACAGAAGAGCTGAAAATCCTTTTATCATCAATGTGCTGATGACATATGTGTTGTAAGCATCAATAGTTGACATTTAAGAATTTGGAAATTTTATAGCAAGAGCTCATAGACTCCCACAGACTTCAGAAAAGACAAAGCTGTCTTTTCCACTGAGGCTAATATAGAAGTAAGGCAGTAAGTGCTTCTCCAAAACAACAATATTCAGCAGCTCAGTATGACATTTTTAGAGATAGGTGAGTATCAGCATCAATTGAATACATGCACAATAAGAGACCAAATCTTGATATAAGCTGACATCAACTTCTCAGTGCTGCCTTCCGTAGGATTCCTGAAGTTCCACCATCTGCAAAAGGCCTGACTTTAAACACAGTGCACTTTAATATCTTGCAGGACAAAATAGCTCATAACTGACACTTCAGACCAGGTAAACAGAGACCTGCAGATAACCCCAGCCAGGGAGGAGGAGTGGCCTCAGCGCTGCGTTGCCGAGACTCCCACCCCAGCTGTGTAAAGCAGGGCCATGCTAACACCTGCACACGTGTCACCAGAACTGCTGCTCTGCTGAACAGCAGGTATTGAAGTGTGAGCATAACGCTGCCGTGAGCCAGCGCACCACACCGGTTTGGCTGGAGGAGCTCTGGTGTCCCTGTAAGGTTACACCAAGCAGAGCATAACTTCAGCTTTGGGCTGAGAGTGCATTCCTCTGCAGCAAGTTCCTTCCAACAACGAACACAATGTGCGCCTAGATGAGCCACCTGTGCTGTAACAGCACTCAGCTGCACTGTCAGAGAACCGCAGCCCTGGAGCACAGCCCTGACACATCCTTCCCTTAGCACTACGAGGTCACCTCAGTCCGCAGGCACTTGGAAGACTGCACGTGCCGTTCTGAAAGAGAGGAGAGGGAGAGGAGAGGGAGAGGAGAGGGAGAGGAGAGGGAG